>CAOKZL010000053.1:1020000-1565000 GCA_948472985.1 Iguana delicatissima
AGGAAGCAAGAATGTAACGGTAGATGGTGGATGCACACAAGCTCGGCAACTGACAACATGTACTAAGCTGTATGTCTTTTCAGGGTTCTAGTCAACCATATCCTTGCCCAGGATACTCTATTCTTCTTTATCCAGTTTTCTGTTTCTCTCCCAACCATCAGTCTGTAATCTGTGGCTACTGAGCATTCTTTGTGTGTTTCATAGTCTACTCCTTCATTAGGGCCCTCCTGTTGTTTCTGT
Organism: Iguana delicatissima; assembly: GCA_948472985.1. Taxonomy (NCBI): domain Eukaryota; kingdom Metazoa; phylum Chordata; class Lepidosauria; order Squamata; family Iguanidae; genus Iguana; species Iguana delicatissima. The sequence goes on from CAOKZL010000053.1 coordinate 1,020,241, forward strand.
GTTCTGGGGATTGCCAGAACCTACCAAAATCCTTCTCCCTCTAGTGAATACAGAGCAGTCTAGAATAAGAGAATGAGTTCATTATTGGTAAAAGCATTGTTGTTGTGTGCCTTCAAGTCAACTGTGGATGACGGTGATCCCATCTGAGCACCCCCCCAAGATTTATTCAAAGGAAGTTTGCCATTGCCTTCCTCTATAGCTGAGAGAGTAGGAGTTGCCCAATGTAACCTAGTAAGTCACCATGGCAAAACACGGATTTGAAACCTGGTCTCCTCAAGTCCTAGTACAATGCTCAGACCACTGCACCATGCTGGTTCTCAACACTAGTAAACAGACTAGTACAGTGGTTCTCAACCTGTGGGTCCCCAGATGTTTTTGGACTTCAGCTCCCAGAAGCCCTGAGCATTGACCTTAGTGGCTGGGGCTTCTGGGAGCTGAAGTCCACAAACATCTGGGGACCCACAGGTTGAGAACCACTGGACTAGTAAATGTATCTATTTCTGTGGCAATTTCCACACTATACTGTTATAGTGCTATTATTCCACTTCCAACATCCTGTGGAATCCTGGGGTTTGCAGTTTAGGGAAGGGCATTTAGAATTCTCAGCCAGAGGGCTCTTTGGTCTCAGTAAACTACAGACCCCAGAATTCCACAGGATATTGAAAGTGGAATAATAGCACTTTAACAGTGTAAGACAGAAAAGCCCTTAGACGTTGGAAAAGTCTTTATTTTTTATTACAGTTCCCAAAATCTTCTGAGCAACACTGGCTGGGGGATTCTAGAAATTGTAGTTTCAAAAAGGAACTTTTCTAAGCACTACTTTAAGATTCTCAGCAACCTGTATGTCATAATTCCCTCCATGAAATCAGCAGAATCTGAGGCAGAGGAGTCGGATACAGAAAGACCCATGGCTCCATATGAAGGCTTCCCGTCCAAAGCAGCAAGGCCCTGATGCATCTGATGGGGAAATGCAACAGGGTGGGCCATCATCTCAGCCAGAACTGAGGGACACAAAGCAGACAACCTCACTGCTTATGGAACGTTACCACAAAAAGGAACAGCAACAGAGGAGCCAATGCCTTTCAAATAAGAAATGCTGAGCAATCAATCAAGGCAGGAATAAATCACACACGAGAAGTTTTGTGATTCAAAACTATTCATTCTTCCTGTTTTTTGTGCATTTTCTGCTTGTGGATTTATTTGGTTTCTTGATCTCTGGACAGGTTTTACCTTTGGGGCTTCAGATTCCCTCAGCGGCTGAAATTCTGTAAAGGCTGGGACCTTGCCATTGCACCGCCATTCAACCTTGGCAAGCTCCCCTGATTACCTGTGTAGGACCCAGAGTGGCTCGACTCACCTGTGACTGCCTCCCTCTACTATAGCCTGCTTCTCCTAACAGTTGCTGTCAGTAGGCACAAGACACTGCAATGCTTTAGTCTGGCTAAGTAATTGGATTCATACTGGGGCCATGGAGACTAGAGCAACCATGATTCTTAATATCTGGGCCAAGAGGGACATGAAAGACTCAAACTTAGTCATACCCCTTCTGGAACAGGGGCAGCTGCTGGTTTTTCTTTCAGTGGGGTGGTGAGCTGTTTCAAAGTTGGTTCAGAACCTTGGAAGCACCTCTAAAGTTGAGAATAAAAACCACAGCATGTTCACCACACCACTGACCAGCTGCCACTTCTTCAGAGCATGTAAGTAGTCTTGAAACTTGGAAGAATGGCTTCTTCTTCTTCCTTTTCTTCTTCTTTTGCCTCAGAACTGCTTTTCAGTTTCAGTAAAGTCAAATATTTTAAAACTTTACAACATCCTAGATGAGGGGGATGGATAAGTACATTATTTTACAAGCTGTTATTAGTTCAGTTCCTGTCAGATCCTTGCACACACATATTTTCCATCATTAAGGGGAAAGTTGTTTAATCCTGTGGAAAGTCTGTGTGGGTGGCTCCATTTCACTGCCCTTTGTTATTAAATGTAGTGTGTGTGTTGTGTGTGTGTGTGTGAGCATGCGCACACATATATGAGAACAGTTGAGCCGAGCAACTGAACGGCACTTGATCCCAGATGGATACCATAAAAATGAAACAGATTTAATAAAGTTATTGAAAGCAGGCATTTTTCTCTCTGTGCGTATCCATATGTGTGTGTGTGTGTGTGTGCCTGCATCAACTCTGGCAAAGAAATGTTGACATTTCAGAAACTGCAAACAATTGAAAAGAATTTCTGAAGACATTGGCCATCTTCTGGACATTTTTAAGATCTTTTAGTAGGAATCCACAGTATACCTTCTGCTATCTTGTGACTTGTCTGGTGGACTGCCAAACTTAGGTGTGTGTGTGTGTGTGTGTGTGTGTGTATGTGTGTGTGTTTAAAGTTGTAGCACAGGTGTTGTATCTTTGGGGTCTGGCTGAAACAGCCTCCTAGGCAAATTAAATCTTTAAAGTGTCATATTAGAGTAGAAGTTTTTGTTGCTGAGAATGGAGGTATATACCCATGCAATACTTCCTGGAAAATCAAGAGGGATGGAAGTGGTACCTGTTCTTGGATTTCTTGGTGTCAAAACAAGGTAGCTCCTTCTTTCAACCACAACTGATGAAACATGTGCATTAACTATGAACAATAGATCAGTTTAACATCAGTGGGCATAAGGTGTCACTGTTTTACTAGGAATATAATGCTATTACAGCATTAGTCTGAAGGCCACTGATCAAGTTATTTTACCCAATTGCTATTTACATGGGTGTTCAAACATGCAGAAAATGGCAGAGGATATACTCATCTTTTCAGTAAACATATAGTCAACCATGCAGTTGAGATGTCTTTTTGATAACATACAAAATTCATAACATACAAAAATTCTTACATTTTTTTTCTTTTTAAGACAAAAAAAAGTCACAAAATCATCATGGCCATGATCCTATACAGAGGGTTGTGTAGCATAAGTCTCTGAGTGCCAAATTACATATTGACTATGCTATGTAACCCTTGCCTTGAATGACAACAGTGTGCAACCAAACTAAACTCAACATATAACTGAATATACATGACCAACCACACAACTGAATATCTATTCCTCATGTGCAACTCCACTTCCACATCTCAAACTGAATGAGGACACTGCACATCAGACAGAATTATCCAGCTAGTTTTGTAGGGGAACTGAAGCATGCAGAAGACATCAACAAGATTCTAGCCCATGAGTTTCACTTTCCTGGAATGCATTAAGATTGAAGCCAAAGGAAAAAAGATCCACTCCTTGACAGTCTCCTCTGTGGTGAGATTGCCCACATCACACAACAAATTGTGGAAGAATGGAGTTAGTCAATTAAAAAAACAAAACAAAACTGGAATTGTGGAATCTTTGTAGCAACTGAATTCAGGTCAGCGCAGGCTTTGAGGACCAAGTCTTCAAACTATTTTCTCTTAAATATCTCATCCCTTGTCTTATATTTATCTTTATTGGCATGATTTCTGCTTATTTTTACCAACCCAGATCAAGACATTTTCCTCCATTTACCCAGTTGGACTCAATATGTTAAAATTTCTCAGGGAATACTGGAATCATACTGCTTACTAAATAGGGATGTAAATGTTCCATTATTTCATCCTCACATGCAAGGACGAGCAATTATGATGGTTTTCTCTCTGTTGTGAGAGAAAGTGAATACTTTTGTTCCATACTCTCCTAAAGCATTCCAATGATTTTTTCTGTGTAGAAAAACACATTGATTTTGGGGTGCAAGAAACACATTTTCTCTCTGGGGTGAGGGAACTCCGCGTTTCACACACATAAAACACTGTTCCTGCACTCAAAACACAGTTTTCTATGTAGAAAGTCATTGCTGTTGTTGAGGCTAAATGCCATGTGTTTCTCTGCATAGAAAAGTCCTCTGGAAACTTTCAGGTAGGGCTGTGCTATGTTAACTTATTTGCACGTGCAAGGGAGAATGATTAATTTAATCAATTTTGTTTCCTTTGCTAGTATAACTTTTTTGCATGGGGAGAAAGTCTCTGGCAGCAGTGGGAGAGATCCCCATGCCTCCTGCATGATATCAGTAGGACATGGGCAAAGTCAGGAAAATCCTTTATCCTGCTAGGATCTTCATCTGGTTTCTCTCCCTACCTACCCTGTGTGACATTAAGAAGGCAGATGTCATACCCTGCTTTCAGAGTATGGACTCTGACTCAGAGTATGAAACAGAGGGGATACCAGGGCCTGCTGTACAGAGAGAGGTTACAGTGCCGGAAACAGAACAGGGGGCAGTGCCAGCTCCAACAGAAAGTCCTGCTTCTTCAGACACAGAGGAACATTTACCTTGACCCAGGTTTGCAGTGCACAGGCAGCAAAGAGACAGCCAGCTTCACTCTCTCAGGATTTATAACTGAAAACAATAAATGAAATCTCAGCTGTGCCAGGCTCAGGACTTACTTAGATGGTGTCCTTCTCCTCCAGGAGTTGTCAGAGCTTATTTGATCTGCTACCTTGCTGGGTGCCTTGACAAATGCTTGGGTTGACCTGGAACACGCTCTTGCTGTGAAACCCTGCTGGACTTTGTTTATGTTGGACTTTATTTATGATTCTATGCTTACTGCCTGGAAGTAAGTAACAAGCTGGGAGATATTCAGTTTGTTTTGTTTGATTTAGCAGCTGTGCTGGGGCTGAGATAGGACAATAGGAGTGGAAGGGAGCTAAAGATCTGGAGGTTGTAGACTTCTACAGTCCCCAACTGGTTTCCCTCTTCACCTTCCTTAAGTGAAATTGAGTATTGAGGCAGAAGGGCAGCCAAGGATCTGGAGGCTGTAGCCTTTGTGGTTTCTTAGCTGGTTTCTCCCCACATCTGTCTTGTATGGCACTGAGAGGATAGGATAGCAGTCTAGGATCTGAAGGCTACAGTATTCCAGGATCCTTTTGGCTCTCTCACGTTCTCTCACTGTGCAACATTAAGAGGTTGGAGTGGGAAGGCAGCCTTGAGCTTACCTGTTGCACAAACAATTGATAGGCTCCATCCCAACCAAGACAAAAGTGAGAGAGGATTCTGTATGTATCTGGAAAAAAATATGATAGGGTGCACCTGAGATTTCATTTACACAGCCTCTGAAACCTCTTACACAAACTTTTATAAAAGTGCAGAATAAAAAAGCAAAGAAAATAAATGACATCTACTTAAAAGACCCTTCCACAGGAAGTAGGTCAGTTGCTTGCCCACCACAACTTCCTGTTGCTGCTTCCTATTCAGCTTAGCCTTAATTTGTCAGCATCTCTTTTTCCAGAGGAAGGCAAGAGATTTTAGTTACTCTTTCTTTTCATTATTTTCTTCTTTCCTCTCTTTTATAGTTAAATAGCACTTTAAATTTCTTGCTCCCAAAAGAAGAAAGGAAATGTATAAACAGGAAACTGCATTCTTATGAGGTACAACTAACTATGGGACAATTTATCGCTAATTCTCCAGTAACAGTGAACATGAGAAAATAAAAAAAGGACAGAATTTGGGAGCACCATCTGTTTAATTAAGTTCCAGGGATTGATGAACAGGATGGACATGTGAGCAGTAGTATTGGCCGGAATCTTGTGGTTTGACGCTGTCATAAATGCCTTTCTTCACAGAGTTGCACTGACTCAGAAGTTAAACGAGGGTGCCATTATATTTAGGGTTACACAAAGTCTTTTATGCCAGCAATCTCAACACCATCCCCCCATGTCAACCATTTTCTGGAAATTGGAGGAAGAAACATCAATAATTTACGATATATTGATAACAGCATATTATTAGTAAAAAATATCAAATTGGAATGACTACAGATAGAGGTTAAGGGGAAAGTGCAAAAGTGACAGAACATTACAAAAACAAAAATAATGACTACAGATTATTTATGTGACTTTGAAATGGGTGATGAAAACATTGAAATTGTTGAAGATTTCTATACCTTATACTATACCTGAAAAGGAAGGCTGATACATAACTGGGTGTTGCCCAGACTTTCCCACATCTCCCCAGTGCAGCAGAAGTAGTGGTGCTGCCAACAAACCCCTTCTTGGAGATCCAATCTCCCATTTATTCTCTAGGTTCTGGAGAATGTCAAGGATCAACACCCTTCTTCTCCCTTATGTTCTCAAGAAGAAATCAGAAAATGTTTTACAGGTTCTTGTTCGACCTTGTCATAGAGATGTATGACCAGAGCTTTCCACTCTCCCATAAGAAACACGTTAGACTTTTTATAAGTGCAAACTCTTTAATGAAAAAGAGAAAAATAGCATACTAACAGTTAACAGGAGACAGATTAAGCAACTCAACATGCTTAGAACAGTGGGTTTCTGCATACCTCCCCTCTGGTTGCAAGAGGAAGGGCCAAGCCCATAGGCACAGGCATAAAGAAAAGAAAGATCATTCTCCAACTCCAGGTTGCCCTCTCCAGCCGTCCAATCCCTTTCAAAAGAACTAAAAACCTAACACATCTGACTAAATGGTCCCTGCTTTGTTTATAATCCTTTCCTTACTCCAACATGGAGTACTTTGCTGCAAGCACACACCTCTCTCCCATCTTCTTCTACCAAGAAATCTTTGTACCTTCTACTGGCTTACTGAGGTCATGTGAGTTTCAGGGCCAATCCAGTCTCTCCTCTATGATCTTTTGTTCAGATTCCCTGAGTTAACTCTTTTTATAGGCTGTCCATTAGATGTTGGTTCGCTTATCAATCAAAATGGAGACTATAGTCAACAAAGCAAAAGACTGAGACCCTTTCTGCTGGATGTCGTTGTCCTGCCATAGGGATGGGAAAGGACGGGACCACGATGACAGTTATGCACAATGTTATTGTGGTCCCATCCATCTCCTGTCCCCAGGTGGTGTAATCAAGGAGTCAATCATTGATGGGTTTTTCCCATCAATGACCCACTATCACAACACCATCAACACACACTGGTGTGCAGAGAGTCTGGAAGTGCAATGGCTGCACTTCCTGCCCCAGAGCAGCCTGGGAAAGTACCTGGCTTCACTGCAGAAGGAAGAGACAGGGATATTGTGCTTCCTGGATTGTGGAGGCAGCTGGTGTGGAGGGGAGTGCTCCTGTCGTGCTCCCTTCCCAGCAGACCCACTGCTGGGATCCCCACAGAACACTGCCGGGATAAGGTAGGGTGCTGAAAGGGCCTAAGATTTGGAAGGGCAGCTATGAAAAAACTAGATAAGAACCTCTCGTGTAAAGATATATTATTGAATATGATATGACATCCATGCCATAGTATTTTCATAGTAATTTCTGTGTTTGGATGTGAAAGTGGATGGTGAAGAAAGTTGATAGGAAGAGACTTACATGATTTGAAGTGTGATGCCAGAGGAGAATTCTACAAATCCCAGGGACCACCAAAAAGACAAAGAAATGAGTCTGAGAGCAAATCAAACTCTCTCTAGCAGCTACAATGAGCTGGGGATATTGCACTTTAATGTATCATGAGAAAACATGGAAAGGATGATAATGCTCAGTAAAACTGGGGAAGGAAAACAGGAAGACTCCATGATAGGCGGATAGACTCAGTCAAGGAAGCCATGGCCCTGATTTTTCAAGACTTGAGAAGCACTGTTAAAAATAGGATCTCTTATATATCTCTGATTTAACTCTTGCACAGATAAACATTTAACAAAGCAAACTTCATGGCACATGTTCGCACATAACTACAACAATGAAGGAGATACCTCAAAGAGATGTTGTTATTAGCAGCTGTGCTCAAGTCGAAACTGACTTGATGACATATAATAACAAAACCATCATAGAAATGGTTGCTCCCTTTAGGTTTCATAAATGCTGTTGGTATCTGCCGTTTAATCTGTTGCACTGTGGGAAAATACACGGCCTTACTACCTGTTGATAAAACTTTTGCACAATGGTACAACACCAGTATACCTGTTCTGGCATAATTTTGAACAATGTCGCAGGTGAACAGGATGTCAACTACAGTGCTGGCCATGGATATAGGCTATAACTTAAAATATAGCATTATGTTAACTGCTGTATAGAAGTATTGTTTAATTTCATTTTCATCTGATTGCTGAAAAAGCGGTGTTTAGGCGACATTAAAGATCACTGAGGCAGAAACAGGCTAAGCTTACTTTGGATCAACAAGCTATGCGTATAGTCTTTTCTTACGTGCTTTGCTTTCTTTTTCCTCTACCACGCCCTCCCCCAGTCATTTACACTGCTTTTCTTCAAGTTAACTGGAAAGGGATATTTTATTGGCTCCTGTCCATATGCCACGCCAGTGGTAACTGGCCATGTCAAAATGAACATTTCAGGATTTCTTTTGGTGGGTGGGGGTGCAGGGTGTTAATGTAGAGGAGATATGTCACCTGCTTCAACTGTTATTATGATAAAGCACCAGGTAAAAAGTATCAAGGTTCTGGTTAATTCAGAAAAATAGATTTGTGTGTAGGCAGTACACACTTTTACAGCTGATCTTTTAAACATGAGTTTGGATGTGCATTGTGTACCTGATTAAGAAGAAAAATGGGTCATTTGCTTTATAGAGATGCAAACAGACATTGTGTTCAGAGACAAGAGAGTACCACACAGCAGTCAAACAGGGGTGTTAGCAGCCAACTTTAGGCTCCTTTTCAATATACAATTAGTTGAGAGTCTAAAACTGCATTTTTAAAAAATTACCTCTTCCACTGAGTACCCAGAATGGATCATCTATGGCAACACAGTCATTGAAAGGTACGTGTTCTCTCACCCTGCGAGTTCTTTTCCGCTTGTAGCTTTCTGTGCTGTGAAAATGGAAAGTCACTGGAGATTTGCATTTGATTACTTTTGATTTTTTTTTTAAAAAAATGAAATAAATGAACAACAATTCCCAAAGTGAAGATTTCCTCCTGGGGGGATTATTCATAACTGTATCTCTTTCCATATCACTTTATTACTTAATGATTTAATGAATATTCAAGCAATGTAGCTTCACTTATAGTTGCACAAACCATACCATAGACTATCTTTATAGCACCTTTCAAGCCATGCATCAAAAGGTGCGTTAGCTAATAAAACTAATCAACAGCTGAAACACCACTGGAGCTCATAACCCAAACACTAAATTCATTAAGCAGTAAAAGTTAAATCAAAAAGGTATGCTTTCTCCCTAGATTTAAATAGAGTTAGTGTCATGTGTTAAGGTGGAACAGAATTCTAAACATGTCAGAATATCAGCTTTTAAAAAGATTGCTCCGCAAAGCATAATATTGGGAGGGCCAGTGGATATCCTCCAGGAATAAAAGCAAACTCTTGCAGCAGGGCTGAAAGAATGTCTATTTTTTACCTAAGCTGCTTTTTTACTAACTTTTACTTTTCTTTTTCTTGCATCTACCACAATCTCCCAACCGGCATATCCAGTGTAGCTGTAATCCCTCCAAATAATTTAAAATATCCAATAGAGCTGAGTTCCGGGACTGCCTTCTCAGCTGTAATAGAAACACTGAGCCCTGTTCTTCTCTGATTTTGGATGTCCTGCCTTGGACATTCAGCATGGTGTAGTGGTTTGAGCTTTGGACTACAATCCTGAGGACCTGGGTTCAATTTCCCACCCAGCCATGGCAACCCACTAGGTGTTCTTGGGCATGTCACATAGCCCCAGAAAACTCTATTAAGTTGAAAACAACTTGAAGTCACGTAACAACAACAACAACTTTGAGAGAGGGACATTTAAAGAGAAATGGGAGTGGTGTGTCAGAGTGCCCATCGTGTGTGCGTGGGGGGGGAACAGGATTTCCAAAGCCCAAAGCCACACTGCAAATTCTTGCTAGATCTAGAGCAGGTACAGATTCATTCCATTCCAGTGAAAGAAATGGGAGGTAATTTGTATTCAAAATATTGCTCAGAGATGAAAAGAAGGAATAAAAATGGCACATCTCTTTCTGAATCCCCCCACCAGCATAAATTCACTGGGGCTTGGACTTCTGCAGAGCAGTCCTCTACAGCTAATAAGATGCCTTTATGAAGCTATGGAAACAAGGATAATGATGTTCAAGGAAGTATTCAGTCTAGTGGATTGTTAAATTTTATTCTTGGATGTTAGCCCAAGACGTGCCAACCAGGTCATTTCACATAGCAGTTCCTCAAGCTTTCTTAAACTGGGCAGGGATATCTGGTACACATGAACAAAGGTGGTTCCTCTGACATACATCTTGCTTGAAGTGTACGAAGGAAGACAAACTTTGAAACAAATGAAGTCTTTCCCATAATCTAGAGAACTAATGAGTGATGACACAAAGACATTGATATTTACAAAATTCCCTCCAAAATTCCCTCCAATGCATGGTTGTTGTGAACAGTTGAGCAGCACTGAGAATATGGATTCTCACATGTCTCACTTGCGCGCGCGCACACACACAAATGTCAAAACAGAAGCAGGTATGCAGCTAAGCCAATTGCATGCCATGTACAATTAGAATCACAAAACTATGCTGTATCTTTGAGATACAGATTATTATGTCTCAAGATGAATCAACCTGTTTCTGGTCAATATCAGCTACATGTCAGTGTAGACACTGAAAAAGAGCTGCATGAAAAAAATTGGATTTCTTTTCACTTCCACCTTTCCCTAATTTACATATTTTGGCTGGAGTCCTGTTAGTATGCTACACTAACCATTGTACTCTTTCCAGTCTTGTGAAATGGTAGTGAGAGAAGGAGACAAAATCTGCTTGTACAGTGCACCAATATCCTATTTCTCCAACATCCTACTTTCTTCCCAGCCATTGCTGCCACGTTTGTTTGTTTTTTCCTCCTGCTAACACTACCTGTGCAGTTGTGGTTCTGCTGGTACAATTTACTAACAGGATTCTTCCCACTGTATGTAACTTTCTCTAACAGATTGATTTTTGCGTGCAGTTTTTGACCCAAGACTTCCATTGCAACATTTGGCTCAGTGCATAAGAATACAGTAATTCTTATCCACAGATCATTCTGTGCATTTGTCATTTCCTCAAAAGATTCAGATCAGACAAGATTATCTCCTGTTTCTAATAGTGCCTAGTGTTGAATTGTAAATGATAATAGCAAGAATGAAAACAATCCCAATGCTTTGGTTTTATTAGGGATGTCAAGAGTATTTGCAGATTTTCTCATCTTCAAGAGTAGATGTCTCAATGCATTGAAAACATGCCACTGAGAAGCTACTATCTGGCTTTTTTCCCCATGTGAGAAGAAAGCACCAGTGCAACATCATCAGACATCATTTGTACAACAATGTGTTTTGCACAAAAAAATGTCATTTTGCACAAAAACCCATATTGAAATTGTTTCTTAAAAAACCCTTTTCAAGTTCTTCTTTCTCATTAGCAAAAGTAAAGATTTATATCCCCAGGTGCGTGTGTATGTATACATAAATGTATGTGTATATGTCTGTATACATACATACCACACATACCACACAATACACTTTGAAAAGCTTCCATCATCCAACAAGAAATATGTGTCTCATGGATACATTTGCAGAATGTTCTGTGCCTTGACATGAGAGTGAGATATTGAGATATTGCTGTTACTTGCCCTGCAGTCAGCTTTGACATATTCCAATCCTACAAAAGAGAGACCTCCAGCAGCTCTGGCTATCAAGTGTTCTGCTTGAGTCCTGCAGACTCAGGGCAGTCGTGGCATACTTCTTGGGGTCAATCCACCTGTAATGACATCTTCCTCTTTTCTCACTGCCTTCCATCTTTCTGAACACTTTGAATCATGTCAGCTCAGGATATATCCAAAGTACAACAGATTCAGTTTATTCATCCTGCCTTCTAAGGACAATTCAGATCAGATCAGATCTAGACACCCATTCATTTGTCTTTTTTTTTTTTTAGCAGTCCATGGTATCCCTAAAACTCCCCTCCAATACCATATTTCAAATGCATTGATTTCTTTTTTTATTTTGGGTATTGGGCTAAGACTCAGGAGACATGGTTCAAATCCTCACTTGACTTTGGGATCCCGCTGGGTGACCCTGGGCAAGTCACAATCTCTGAGCCTCAGGTGAACGTCAGGGCAAACCACCTCAGAAGAAACTTTGGCCAGCCCCTCCCGAAACTGCAAACCACAGGATTCTATAGGATGTTGCAAGTGGAATAACAGCGCTATAACAGTCTAGTGCGGAAATGGCCCTTGTCAAGAAATCCCTATGATAGAATAGCCTTAGGAAATTATTTGAAAGTACACAAGCACAAAAACAGCTTTCTTCACTTTCCATCTTTCACACTTACACATAGAAACCAGAACTATGGCATGGATTATTCTGACTTTGGTGTCTACTGATAAATCTTTATATCTAAGTATCTTGTCTGGTTCCTTTTCACAACTACCCTTCTAAATTTTAGTCTTCTGATTTCCTGATGACATTTTGATTAGTGACTGAGTCTAGGTAGACAAAAGCCTCAATTATTTTGATGCCTTCATTACCCACTTTACAGTTATGTAGATCATCTGTGAGAGAAGCAACATGGCACAGTGGTTTGTGGTGGGCTATGATCCTGGAGATCAGGCTTCGATCCCCGCTTGGCCATGGAAATCCGCTGAGTGTGCTTGGGCATGACACATATTCTCAGCCCCAGAAAACCGTGTGATAGTTTCTCCTTAAGGTTGTCATAAGTTGAAAATGACTTGAAGGCACAAAACAACAATATCATCTGCCATATTTTTTTTTAATGTTCAATTGGTTTTGGACTTTCTTCTTTAACTACCAATGGTCATCCCAAGTGAGATATCTATGGAATTAAAAAGAACATGTTTACTGCATCTATACAAAAATTGCTCCTGCACCATTTCAATGTATAGCAGGTCTCTATACAAGGAGAGGTCCTTTCCTTATCCAGTTCCATTTTTCAGAAACTAGGCAAAATAAAATAAAATAAGCTAGCCTCCCCGCCCCCCCAAAAAGAAAAAAACCCTGAGACAGCAGAAAAAAAGAAGTCTGACCATATCAGCACACACTGTGATAGACTGCTCCTCTGGCTGACATTTTCATTATCCAAAAATTTATGTTCCTATTTCTGTCTGCAATAATGACCATCCATAGCAAAAGTATGGCGGCTGTTAATGGACAGGAATAAAGAAAAAAATCTTTAATTAATCTAGAATTGAAGCATTTCCTCCACACATGTTGAGCAGCCAAGTATTTCACAGCATCTCTTGGCACCTGAGAGCAGGTAGAGTAATTATACACAGTTTCCAGTGATTAAAAGGTTGTAAAGTAATTTTAGATACATCTTCAAAATTATTTGTCTTATAAATGAGGAAAGAATGAATAAGAACTGCATCAAAAGCTCTGCAGTTCAGGACTGATTTTTGCTGGAAAGCTCCTAAGGGGACATTGCTGCCAGCAATTAGCCACATACCTGAACTATTGTTTCCTGATGGCCATCTTCTCAAAACTCTAGCCCATAACATTTTTGATAAAATCACCATCCCAGGCTATTCAAAGGGTTATTTACACAGTCTTTCCCTTTACACTAACCAAAGCTTTGAAGCATTTCAAAATAAGGAGTTCAGCACAGGTAAGATTATAAGCTTTTGGATTATGCTTGGATTATGCTTCTTTATTAGGAGATGGAGAACTCCATCCAGACAGAGATGGAGGTGTAAAGCTCAGACCTTTGCTGTACTATCTGCTGGAAGGAATAGGTTTTCAGCAAGATCTTTTAAACCTATTGTTAATAGAGTTAGAAGTGTGCAGACGAGGAAGGTGTCATACCTCCACAAGAAGAATTGCAATTCTGGAAGGTGGAGTAAGTTGAAACATAATTGGCTCTAGGGGGTGGGTTTATTTTTAGGAATAGTTTGATATGTTTAGTAATAAGATCATATTTAGTAATAGTAATAGATTAAATGTAATTGAAAAGTATAGAGTTAAGAATGAAATTATTATAATAATAATGAATATAATGAGAATGAGATTTAGATATAGGTAACCAAAGTATACAAGCAGTGTAATATAGAATATGTTGAATAAGTATACGATTGTAATGGAATTGGAACATAACCATGTAAGCTTGTTTTTGTTGAAATTCCTTTCTTTCTGCTCACTGTTATGTGTATCATGTGGTGTTTTTCTTTCTTTTTTTGTTCTGTTCTTTTCTTTATAATCAATAAAAAATAATAATAAAAAGAAGTGTGCAGCCATGTAACTACAGGAAAAGAGGACTTCCCACTCTGAATAAGAATACTCCCCTTTTAATAAAATTTTCTTTAAGTCTTCAAATTTCTAGCATAGTAGACGTTGAACTCTTTGATTTGCTGCTTTCAAGTTCCACTGGTAAAATAGTGCCCGCTTCTTTTGTTTGGATCCCTAATCTGTTTCTCTCAATGCTCCACAGAAGTTCTAAGGTTACTTCAATGCAAGAAATATAGGGACTGAAGGAAAATTTCATTTGGAGGGGGAAGAATTCTGATATGGAAAGCAATGCCCTCCTTCTGAGGTGGACAAAAATTCAGGTGGGATTTGAAGAAACACAATAAAATTGAGCTTGAGAGATTTTCTCCCCCTTCTCTGGTAAGCTGCAAATAACCTACAGTCTATTCAAGGATTCTGCAGAAGTGAAGGGGCTGAAAGTGCTGGCTTCCCTGAATCCCTTTCCTGCCTTGCTGCCTCCCATTACATTCCATGCCTCTCATTCCATCCCATACACCGCCTGGTGAATGGATCCTGCAACACTGTCACACATAACTGTGTTGTATCCATAGAAGTGTTGTTGATCTCCTTTCCTACTCTCTCTCCCACTATCCTTCTTTGGGGCAAGGAGAACATGATCAATGTGGCACCGTCCAGTTATGCTGGGCTATGTTTCTCATCATCCTGAGCCAGCTTGGCTGTAGAGATAGGGGTTGATGGGAGTTGTAGTCTAATGTCTGGAGGTTGAGAAAAGCTAACCAAGGCTAAAGTCCCCCATCAACAATTCAAAGCATAATTAAATTGTCCTTTGTCCTTCACGTTGCCATTTGGGCCAACCATGGGATAAATCTCTCCCTTTCTATTGCTCCCAGGTCTGAAGGGAGGATCAGCTCCATGAGCATTTTGGCTTCCTTCCACTCTAAAATTTACTGCAGGAATGTCTCTTTCTTTATTTTACTCATTATTTGGCTCCAACCTTACAGCCCATCTCTAGCTGCAAATTTTAAAATGTCTTGTGGTATTTGATGACTAATATAAAATATATGGAGACCTTTCTACAGCCTTTGATTATACACAGTTCCTCTCTGTCTGGCTAATTGTGGAGGAGTGAGCCAGAAAAGATGAACTCTAATTAGTCAGAAGGGTGCATGCTGTTGCCATAATGAGGACTAGAATCTAAATGTTCCATGCACCCCGTTTAAACATTGCTGCTTACAAACACGCGTAAGTCCATTGTGCTTTTTTATTTATTTATAAGCATTTATAAACCACATGCATCCGAAGGTGTCAAAGCAGATGACATACAAGGTTTTCACAAGGAATAGCAACATAACTGAAACAAGAAGAAAACAAGAAGCAAACAAGAGGAAATCATTTCTACAAAATTCGATCCCATAAGGAATGGTGGCTACAGTTCTGGGATCCACTGAAAACAGTTCCTGTGATAATGATATCTTCATTATTGGTCCAACTTGGACTAGCGCTCCTCATCTTCAGAAACTGAAAAAATGGTGGGAAGATTGTAATAAACATATTCACTTCAATATGGGAACATGTCACCATTTCTTAGCCAGTGGGCACTTTATTTAGTTTTAATTTGGCAGTTAATATGCTACATACCAGAAAGTGTATTGACTAATTACTCCTTTTGCACACCTCTTCCTTGTTCCAGGGCTGTTAGGCCCCAGGCAATGAATTTCGAAGTATTGAGAGTTTCCAATTCTTTTTGTTTTGATTCTACCTACATATTCACAGGTTTGCATCCATTCTTCTTTCTTGAAATATCCCTTCTTTTTTCCCCTCCATGGATCGCTTCCCATTCCCACTGAGCATCTGTCCCACCTAATCTCATACAATATTTTATAAACGGATTTTTATTAATTTCCACTGAGCTTGTTTTCAAATTCAGGAGCTACGGTGACAGTACTAAAGTTCTTTAGCAATATTATACTGGTTAAGCAGTAGGATCATTTGTAGTGCTAACCTCTTTCCCTTGTTTGATCTTTGTTGAATCAGTGTCCTGGAAACAATGAAAGTACAGTGGATCCTCTACTTTTACAGGGGTTAGGGGGGCAAGACCCCAGCAAAAGTGGAAAAACCAGGAATATAAATAAAAATCACAAATGCTATTTTTTTTTAACTTGAGAGAGCACATTTTAAGGAATCTTTGGATCCTCCAACACAAATCTATGGTAGAAGTTGACCATAGATTTGTGCTGGAGGACCTAGGGATTCCTAGAAAAAACACATTAATCAAATCCATGAATCATGAAATCCGCAAAAGGGAAACCAGCAAATCTGGAGGGCTGACTGTACTTATTTGGTGGCTATTTTTACTGGGTTTGAGGTAGTAGAAACACATAAGGAAAGCAAACCTATTCATTTTATTTCAGAAAGTACTGGGTTAATTTAAATCAACTTGGTGTGTTGGAATAAAATTATATGGCCTCCAAGGATGAAGAAAACATAATCTGGACCTCTAAAATAACATTGGTTTTTAGAGGAATAAAGCCTGGCATTTCCTGAATTTTTTTTCCCCATCTGGAGGTGCCCTTACACAGTTTGAAAACAGAAAAAAAAGTCCTAAGAAGAGGACATAGAACAGTATAGAAATAGGAAGCTTTAAAAATCATATTACATGAGCAGATGTCTCAATGGCAGCCACATTAGGCTCAGAAAGTCCTGGAGCTTGTCTCCTTTTTAATGCTGTCCTCTAACTGGAGATGATACCAATATGCCATCTTTCCGTCTTCAGAGTTTGATTCCAAACCCATCTGCTGCTTTGATTCCAAACCCTGTTTCTCCTTCTTGTTCCAGGATATGTAGATATATTCAAAGAAGCCTTCACCGATGGCTCGTTGCAACAAAACCAAGAAGAAGAATGACAACAAGCAAGTAGCTAACGTTACTTTCAGAAGACTGACTGAAAACCAGGTCTCCCTCTGTGGCAGAGATGACAATCAGCCATCAGTTGGAATGACAGCAATATGAAGTTTGCCTAAGAAATATTCAAAACATTTTCTTCTCATTGGAATCAGTGGCAGAGATTTCTTTTTAAAAGGGGAATATGTTTCAATGAAAGCTATTACAGTCGCTCGGGTGGTCTCCCTCTCAGTCTTTGATTGTCCTTAGATTTCGTTCAGCCTGGAATTTGAAGCAATTTTGAAAGTTTCCTTTTGGATGGTAACAGGAGGAATTTTGAAGATAAGTGAAGAGCGGTTAGCAAAATTCATCGAGAGGGAAATGTCTGAACATTTAGCAAGTTATCCCAAGTGGGACTAAACTGGTATGATGCCTCATTTTAAGAAGGATGTAGACAAGTTGGAATGGGTTCAGAAAGAAGAGCAACAAGGATTATAGGAGATATGGAGAACAAAATATGGGGTTTAGTCTGGTGAAAAGAAGACTGAGAGTGATATGATTTCACCCTTTAAATATCCCAAGGTCTGTGGCAGAGAGGAGGGTGAAAACATTCTCTGGGTGAGGACAATTACAGGAAGTTATAGGAAGTTAAATTAGAGGAAGGTGGATTTGGATTAAACATTAGAAGCAGTGGTGAAGCTTGGAGTGTGGGGAGGGGGAGTGGGAGGGGGCATGGCTACAATGTGAGGGCCATGGCCACTGTGCGTGGGGGCGTGGCCAGGGCACACGGGGGCATGGCCATGAGCAGGGAGGCCCCAAAAACATTCCCACCTGGGGTGAACTGTCCCCTGCCCCCCCACCCCCTGCCCCCCATCCCTAGGTGACTGATTAGAAAGAACTTGATGGGAAGGGTGGTTCTGTCAATGGAACAAATTACCTACAAAGGTAGTGGAGTCTTTTTCTGTGGATGTTTTCAAAAAGAGGCTGGCCAGCTTCCTGCTGGAGATGCTCTAACTGGAGTTCCTGAACTGAGCAGGAGGTTAGACTTGATAGCTTATGGGGCCTTTTCCATCTCTGTGATTCTGTGACTCTGGACTTTGGATAAGAGAAATTGAGTGTAATGAATTTTTTGATGGGCTAGACTTAATTACCACTGAGATCTTTACCAACTTTTTCACTGAACAGAAAGGTTCTTTTGGATTCCCAACATTTTGTAGTTCCTTTAAAAAAAAAAAGGAATTTTAAGAGTTCTGACTTGTTAATATACAGCTAAAAACAGATCTAAGTATCTTATAGGCTTGCCAATAATCTTCTCAATATGTCCCCCTGCATTAGGAAGCTGTAATAGATTGGCTGCAGTAGGGCTTGGATTCGGTTAACATAAGCTCCAAAGCTATAAAAGAATGAATACACCAATAAAAGAAATGGATTTTGTTAGGTTTAATTTTGTTTCCAGAGCTAGGAGTATTTCTTTCCCTGGATGGATGTTGGGAGGGATTCTTTTTCTTAAAACAGAGAGAGTGAGGGGATTATTTCTCTGTATAATAGGATGCAGAGAAATTTATCAGGGGTTCAGGACTTTCATTTTCCTTCACAATTTTCCATACTTTAATGGAACATTAACAGAAGTAGAAGTTATACATTTGGGCACCTCTCTTTTTACCTTCGTGTGAGGTGCTTTCTTATTTTGCAGGTAAAAGTTCTGCCTTCCTGATATGTATGTATTTGTGCATATTCACACACACACACACACACACACACACAGTGTATTGTCTTAATACTTTTCCTGGTTTTAATGCATGAAACTGATTTTAAGTAGTTTGAATTAGTTTATTGTTATCAGAACTGTTTTATTATATTATGGTTTCTAAACTGCCAGCCCTCACACTAAGATCTTCCCCATAGGACTTTTTCTAGGTGCCCCCTGCATCTGATATGGTGACACCAGGAACAAAAGAGGAGTAAGTCTTTCATTTGTGGTGTCCCACTTGTGGATCTCTTATCGCAAGAAGATCCTCTTGAGACCCAAACCATTTCTGCATGACAATGCTCTTCCACGTCATCTCCCTGCAGTTCCGGGTCCAGAAGGGAACACATCAGCAGCACTCCCCTCTGCACCCACTTGGTGCATGAGGAAGAGAACACAATGGCTCCATGTCTGCCTTCCTCAGTGCAGCCGAGTTTTTTGCATTGCTGCGCAATGTAAGGAAGCACTACCAATGCGCTTCCACAGCTTCTGCATAGTCAGAAGTGATGGGAGCACTGCACAGTTGCAGACGTGAAACGGATTTTTTCTGTTTTGTGAAAACTGTGCAAATGTGATGCTCCACAACAGGATGACAGCAGGACGGCGACAACGTCATGTGGAAGTGCGACCTGCCGACCGCTGCCATCCTGTGGCAGAAACGAGACAGTGACGTTGTGCGGAAAGGGCCCTAATCAGATGCTAGTGTCACATCAAGACCTTTTAATCTAGCCAAGCTTTAAACCTCTCTCTCTCTCTCTCTGTGTGTGTGTGTTTGCAAATATCTCTTGTGATCATTACAAAAACACTGAAGGCAGGAAGGTACAAATAACATCCCTTTGTGTCTCACATAGGACATAATGGTGAAAGACCTGCCCTCACACACTATGGAGATGGTGCTTCACAGAACACAGAAAGCTGCTTCAATGGCGAGTCTTCATTTCAGCCACTGCTCTGTCCTCTACAGCATAACTGGCCCTGCATTACAGGGGTAGTAAGCCTTCCCCTACTGTGCTGTTGGTCACATTCCGTTAGGGTAGTATGTCAAGGCACTGTTTGCCTATAGTGGTGAGGGCTGAAGCTAGCAGTGGAAGGGCCACCACCCTTTCTTCATCTTTTGCTCCTGCTCTTTTCCCCACTCTCAGACACCAAGTCACCTTGCAGGCTACCTGAACCAATCATTTGTGCAATGACTTTTGAAATTAGGCTAAGAACCACATGAGAAAGATTCTACCTAAAGAAGCAAAGATTCCACTAAGACAGTAGGAAAAAAGTGGTGGTAAGAGATGTTCGGCAATGGAATAGAGTGTCTTGGAGATCTTTAATCAGGTTGAATAGCCATCTCTTGTGTTATATGTATATGCCTTTGAGTCGCCTGTTGACTTACGGTAACCTCATTAATTTCATACAGTTTTTCTTAGGCAAGAAATATTCAGAAGTGGCTTGCCATTGACTTCCTCTACTATATAGCCTACAGCACCTGGTATACCTTGCTAGTCTACCATGCAAGTTCTAACCAGGGTTAATACCACTTAACTTCCAAGATTGGATGGGATCTGGTCCCTTTAGGGTAGCCATCTTTTGGGGAGTGCCTTAATTGTGTATTCCTGCATGGTCAGGGGTAGGATTAGATGGTCCTTGTGGTCCATTCCTACTCTATGATTTTAGGAGTTTAGGCAAAAGGCTCTATGAAGCCCTAGGTTGCCTACTCCTGTTGTAATGGCTTTTCAGAATATTATACCATTTGGTTGGTGGACCTCTGAGAAAATGACATGCCTATGCAAATCAATTTTCAGTGAATATGCGCAGTTTTCTTCTTAGCTGTTATGTACATTCTATGTTGCACCAATGCAGTTGATTATGCAAACCAGAGGGGGGAAACGATCCACCACATCCCCCACAGCCAGGAGGCCATATGATACATATCATCTTTTGATTATGTTGTAGGACTTCCCTTTTTCAATTGGCAAACATTTCTCAGGCATCAGTTCCAATTTACTTAGACTCACATATGTGCTTAAGAAAGAACTCCTCTTCCCCTGTCTTCCTCCATTGTGCTGGCCCATTGATATCTCCCACACCCCCTGTGTAAAAGCTATTCAGTATGGAAAGCTTGATGTGGGTGGGAATTCTCAAATTTCCACACAATAGCTTAAAGATGCCTTGGTAATGATCCAGACTCACCAGATTAGCAAAATGATACTGGGAATGATTTAATGGAGGCAAAGTTTCTAACACTTTTGGTCTGGTCTGGAAGTTCATTCCAAACTCAATTGATTTACTTCATTCCTCTACATCCTCCTCTCATTAGGGGGTGTTTGTGGATTTGAAAACAAACTGAACTAATTTCTACCTCTTGAACTAATATGTGGACTGAGACTCGTTTAACTTTCCAACCCTCATTTTGAATTTTGCAATACAGTTTGTACTTAAAGAAATAATGAAGCACGTATTTTTAAAAAAATCAAATTTTACCATAAGATACATATTTGAAAGTGCATTTTAACTTCAAACATGCATGTGTAAAAATTGTTGTGTGGATTTTTTTTCTTTTTTATAGCAAGTATGCATATACTGTTGGTGCAAGCCAAACAACGATGATTAAGGCTTCAAGTCTATGCGTGCTTAACTAAGATTAAGGCCAGGGAAATTTCCTGGAAACAAATATCTTTCCAGTGGCACTATTAGAAGGGTATTAATCTATACTGTTTTGAATGGGAAACTTGATACTCCACTATGGACAGCTGTATGGATGCAATATGTTGAAACAGTTCTATTAGATTTGCTTGGTGAAAATCACAGGTATTTGCTCTGGAGGATAAATAAATTCAACAGAATGCTAGAGTAAAAGAAAGGGATGCGATTTCACACATTCCTATTTCAGCATTTACGTATATTCTCCTCAGTATTTTTCTGCCTGGTTTTATTAGCATTATTTCAATTGAAGTAGTAAATCCCTATTCATTCTTAGAAAGCTCCGAATGTTGTTGTTTCTTTGGACTCAAAATAAATAACTCAGCAAAATATCAGCATTGCAAAGTGGAACCGCTTTTCCTTTGAACTCTCTTTCCCACCCGGCGTGACTTACTGGAGACACTGCCAACCAGTTTTGGATGACATTCTGGTATCTTAAAAGTCAGCTCCTCACGTAATTGATAATGAGATGATAATATCACTACCATAGCATTTATTTTGCAGGTTCTGAAGGTTCAAAAAGCTTCCTGGTTATTACTGCTATATGCTTTGGCAGACATTGTACCAGTATTGCAATTCCCATGCTGAAGTGTGTGCTGGAGATTGAGCCATTTAAGTATAATAATCAGGATGGCATAGTGATTGACAATGTCTGGTGGGGTTCCTGTGGTAGAGTGCAGTCCTTTCTAGCTAAGACTTCCAAGTTCACTACATCAGATGAAACTGTGCTGAATCCAACCTCTACCAGACTTGGGGGACTGGAAAAAAACATTGAATGACCCACCCTGGTCTAATTTTGCAGTGACATTGGCACTGTGTCCCTGGGATAGAGGAAGTCAGAAACTAGAATAACTTTTCTCCTTCCTCATCCTACCTTCTCCCACCCACTCCTCTGGCACAGACAGATAGAAAACACAATGTGGAATAAATAAAATAAAATTCAAACCTCGTGTTGTTCCTGTCACAGAGAATTCCCATATCTCTTCTCCAGTGAAACAAATGTCAGTGTCTACCAAATGGGGCTAACTACTGACAACCAGATTAATTCATTAATTTAATTTACATCATCCCTTTCTCCTTGTACAGGATCCAAGGTGGCTAAGTCATTACAAGGAACAACTAACTCCCATATTACTACAGGATATTTGTCTTATTTTGGGGCACAATTCAAAGTGTTGGTTATATCTGTAAAGCCCTATGTGGTTTGGGCCAGGATAATCTGAAAGACTGTACCTCTTTATAATAGCCCAGATGAGTTTTAAGATCTTCATAGAGGACATCCTCTTAATCCCACGCCCATCCCAGGGATGTTTGGAGAAGACATCGGAGAGACTTCTTGGTACTACCTTTCAGGGTGTAGAACGTATTCCTATAGGACATGAGGTTGGTCCTCTTTCTTTAAAGGCATTTTTATTTAGACAGTTCTTGGTTATTGAGTAATTCTTTTGTAATGGTTTTTGTTAACAGATGCTGCTATACTTTTGAAATAGGGTGTGTGTTTGCAGCATCATAGAATCATAGGGCCTTTCTGCCCTACACTGTTACAGTGCTATTATTCCTCTTTTAACATCCTGTGGAATTCTGGGGTTTGAAGTTTCCTGAGGCCAAAGAGCTCTTTAGCTACGAATTCTGAAGGCCCTTCCCTAAACTACAAACCACAGGATTCCATAGGAAGTTGAAAGTGGGATAAAAGCTCTATAACAGCGTAGTGCAGAAAGGCCCATAGAGCTGGAAGGAATGTCAAGGTTCATTTCACCCTAACACTCTTACCATGTAGGAATACAAAGCTTGTGTTATATGTTTAAGTAATTTTCAACTTTGTTAAATTACTGCTGTTTTTAATAGGATATCTTATTTAATCTTTAAAAGCTCTTCTTTTTAAAACAAGGGTTTTTTGTTTGTTTTTTTAAAAGAAAACCTTATTGTATCTTGGTTTAATCTGTCTAGTGGGCCATGTTAAAGTCATGATAAAACAAACAAACAAACAAAGAGTGCAGTTTCTGTCCTTTGTGTCTAGTCCCCAAAAGGCATGGGATTTCACTCCCAACCCAATAAGTTATATTGGCAGAGACAAAAAGAAAAAAAAGGAAGCTACCCTATATCACAATTTATTTCCTGGGGAATGCTGTTAATTGTTGTGTGCCTTCGAGTAATTTTGACTTATGGTGACCTAAGGTGAACCTATTATGGGGTCTTCTTGGCAAGATTTGTGTGGAGGGGGTTTGCCTTTGCCTTCTACTGAGGCTGAAAGTGTGTGACTTGCCCAAGGTCATCCAGTGGGTTTCCATGGCCAAGTGGAGATTCGAACCCTGGTTTTTAGAGTCATATTCCAACACTCAAACCACTACATCACTCCGGCTCTCTTCCAGGGAAATAGGATGGAAAACTCTAAGAAATGGCTGAAATTTGGGGCATTATGTACTACCGTGCAGAAAGACTACATCACAGATCCATTTCTGTGTACATTCTGTAAGACATGAGTGCTTGGAGGTGGGACTGAAATGTCCTGTTTTAATTAATGAAAGACTAAAGGTTTGGCCTAGGACTAAGGGTGACTTGGTCATTGCAAAATGAAAAATTCATATGATTGTTACAGCTCTGAGCACACACACCTCAGTTTTAATATGGTTTAATTGGCAAAATATGAATTAATTGGCATAATACATTAATTGACATTGATATAAAATTGATCATGAGGTGACTGGAAGGTCAAGCTGGGCAGAGGAAAATTACTGACTGAACACGTGTGATTGCAAGGCAGGTCAGCAGATCCCCTCTAGGCATACTGAAGACATTATCAGGCAGGTTATCAGGCAGCTCTGGAGATAACAGGCTTAAACTGAAGCTGGAACATCTCTGACAGCATACAATGGTGAAGGCAAGTTCCCACTAAAGCACTGATTGTTTCAAACCTCCATCCTAACACTTGGGCATTTTCCCCATTGTCCTCACACCTGTCTACCATTAAAGGGTTATTTTGACAACCATTATCTCTTTATCACCTAACAAAAAGACCATTAACTTTGTCTGAATCCCTTTGTCTGTGTTGCAATGGATTCAAACTGCAGGAAAGGAGATTCCATTTAAACCTTGGGAAGAACTTCTTGACAAGACTACCTTTGAGTGTGGTGGAGTCTCCTTCTTTGTAGGTTTTTAAGCACAGGCTGGATGACCATCTGTTGGGAATGCTTTGAAGTGTGTTTCTGCATGGAAGAATGGGGTTGGACTGGATGGCCCCAGGGGTCTCTTCCAACTTTATGATTCTCTGCCTCTATAACTCCCATTGTCCACTCAGCCAGGAGAGCCATTTTCATCCATGCTTCCCAGACACAGTCTGGGTATATAAGCCCTCCAGTTTGAGCAGTCAGACACAATACTTCACTTGCCTGGCGCCACGTTGTCATTCTAACTCCCGAACAAGTACTGTCCTAAGCCACATTGCTTTCTTTGCTGCTTTACAGATTGGCAATTATCACCCGAACCTTGAATACTCATCTAACCATAACTTTCTTCCCTTTTTCCTTTGGTTAGCTCTTATCAGCATATGTCCTTGGATCTTTTGCATGCATGAATGAACTTTCAATAAAACACATTTTAGGTTACGTTTTCAATCTCTGGCTGGTTCACTCCTGCAAGACCCCATAAACATTGGTGGGAAGACCTCTTTGGTTATTCCTCTCTTGCAAGTCTCCTAATTGAACTAATTAATTCCCCACTTTTGGAAGGAGGTACTGACAATTGTGGGTGGACCCCTGAGTCACCCATGATTTGAGGTACCATAATGATGCACCCCAAGATTTCAGGACTTATTCTTCCTCCTATAGTACTCCCCCCATGGCCATTTACTGGCTGATAGAGAGTGAGCGGGGAGCAGAAGCATCTGGCTAGGTCCTTTTGGTTATTTATTTACTTCATTTATAGCCTTTCTTCCAATAATGAGACTCAAAGCAGCTAATAATACATTTAAAAACAATACAGATTAAAAACTATATGAAAGCTTCAATAATAGGATAAATGTGAAAGTTATTTTAAAAACAAACCATTTATAAATTTAAATATGAAAATTCATTAAAAGAAAGTATATAAACTATAAGAACAGCACTACATTCTCCCCTATTCCCACCAAACAAACCTGAAAGGGTGACAAGACAGAGAAAAAGATTTGTCCAAAAAATCTTAGCGCTCTAATGGACTCCTGTGGGATTTACCGGACACAGCTAGATGCTCCTCCAATGGGCCTCCTTCTCCACCAGCCACTAAATAGCACAAGAGGAAAGAGGAAAGGTGAGTCCTGCTGGAAAAGGTAAGAGAGGAGGTATAGTTTTGCTGGGATGGAACTTTCATCTATGTCACCTGATGCAGGACCTCAGCCCTTAGCTTCAAGAAGCCACATAGCTCATTAGAGAACCTAACCTAGTTTATGGGGTTGATACAAAGACAAAATGAGAGGGAGTGGAGAGAAGGTTGTACATTAAGTTCCTTTTAGGAAGGGGACGATATAAGTAAATAAACACAGTGGACAAGAAGGCTGAGCATATAGCATCTATCCAACCCTGTTATTGTGTTTGGGAAATCAGTGGAAGCACTGTGTGAATTGGGCCACCTCATCCTGGAATTTACACCTCTGAATTCTCATTTACAATTCTGTACAAAGGCTATAAGTCCATGTCATTGTCCATGCCCATGTCAAAGGTGCATGTGTTCTAGTCTTCAGAAACTCATACTATCTCCTTTGATATTTTCTACTTGCAGTGGGACTTCCTTCTCACACAGACCATATGTTTTCCCTTTGTACATTACATTTGGCTCCCATCCCTCTTCCAAGTTGACTTCCTGGACAATGGATATGGAATTCCCAAATGACTGAAACCAATGAAGTTGTGGCCTGAGCTTTTCCATACCCTAAGGTTGGAAGAGAAGCAAATGCACCACCACTATGGCTTCTGCTGTCCCTCACATCCCATTTCCAGAAGATCCACCATAGCTGGCTCTGAGGACCCCCCAGTTATTTGGGGCTAAGCCATGTCTGGCAAGCCACACATTGTCATGTCAACAAGCAAGGGTTTCCGGAACACTGGAGGTCTTCTGAGGGACCTCCATCTCATGTTCTGCTGCCTAAGGCAGCCACCATTCCCTTTCCAGATATACTTATCTTTAGCAAGATTGATGAGTCATGTAACCTTGAAGAGTTTGAACAGAATCTTCATAGAATACAAATGCTCCCTGTTCATGAAATGTTTCCCTCAGTATACTGCTATGTCACAAATTTAACTGATTCATAAAGAAATTATGCAGTAGAGGGAACTTCAAAATTAAGACTTTACATCTATGCAAACCCTGTTTTTTTTTTTAAAAAAAAAACACCAATCATGACAGTAAAACATTTAGGGTTGTTAAATGTCTGCCCAGAGCAATATTCATTAACCATATTTACAAATAATTAAATCTGCCAAGCACATTAGCATGACTTAATTTTCCTTCGATTGGTCATGGAGCATCTTGCCTAATTAAATATTTCCCTTTACAGTTTTATAACACTTTAAAAACTTATTTGTTAATATGATTTTTAAAAGAAATTTAGATTTAAAAATAATTAAAGGACATGGGTGTGATTAATATTTCAAAGTCATCAAGATCAAGAATAAAACCTGTCTGCAAGACTTTGGTCTTTTTTTTTTTTTTTTTGCAATAGTTAGTCCAAGTTGACTGAGAAATACATTTCTCGCATGTACACAGTGATAATCTAGGTTTGCTTGATTTTCAATCAACCACTGATTTTCAATTTATTTGGGAGGATTTTCATTTATCTTAGCAAAACTATTATTTTTTCTTGCAGTAACTTACAAATTAATCTTGAATTACACTTTAAGCAAACTGTGACATGCACTGCCAACTGTTGCATTTTTCTTCATAGTGCCTATTTTCTTGGCTGTTTCCTCCAATACTGTCTCTTTACAACAGCCTTGTTAGGGAAATCAGTTACCTCTGTAATGCAGATTTTAGGGAACTGCAGGACACCGAGTTAGATAGGACTTCGTTGCTGTGTAGCTTAAATCCACTGCTGATCTGAAGGCTAACCTATCATGGGACTTTCTTGGCAAGATTTGTTCAGAGGGGTTTGCATTGCATTTCTCTGAGGCTGAGATAGTAAGATTTCCCTGAGGTCACTCAGTGGGTTTCCAGAGCCAAGTGGAGATTTGAACCCTGTCCGCTAAGATTTGTAGTCCAGCACTTCAACCACAACATGACACTAGCTCTCTAGTTAGGACTATATCACCTGAATTTATGGCAGAGAAGTGAGATTTCATCCAGACACCTCTCAATGTAGAGATCATTCTCTGAGCAGCACAGCAATTGCTAACAATTCCATAATGGTACCTAGATAGCAAATGCAAAAGAGATTCATGGTTTTGATTAAAACTGCATTGCATTGGAAGATGGGAGAGCCATTTTCTTTCAGCAAGGACCATGTTGGCTAAGTAGTTACATAAGAAATAGTGGGTGTTAGTCTCGCGCCTTGCTTGTAAAACAAGAGATCACCTTGGGCAGCCATTCTTTGTTTTCTGTCATTACAAACAACTCAGGGGCAATCAGCAGTTCCACTGACAACCTCATTCCTCCACCATCTGCTGGCTGTCAATCAGGCTGCCATCCTCAGGCCATTGATAGAGCTGCCAGATTGATTGAGCTTCGGTTGTCAGAGAATGCTTTGTGATTTCTTATACCAAATTGTTCCTCTGTATCTACAGGAATAGACTCTTACTTCTGATTTGCATAATGCTCCATGTTATCAAGGAGGGGAAAAAAGGTAGGGGGAATGCATAACTTAGCTGGCTGCTTGTAGGAACATGGATCATTTGCTCTTGTTTGCTAGTTTAGTTGCTGGAATAAGTGGTGAACAAATTAGAGCTTGGACAGGTTCCTTTTTTGGACTATGACTCCCCGAATCTCTGCAAAAAATAACTTATCTATACTGTAGAAAAAGTTCTTGTCCAATTTTCTTGTACCAGCAGATTATTAAGGATATTCTAAACCTTGTCTCAGTCGTGGAAACTGTAGTCAAGAAGTGAGAAGAAGACTAGGGCAGTTTCTGCACTACAATGTTATAGGTCCATTATTGCACTTTCAACATTCTATGGAATCCTAGGGGTTTGCAGTTTAGAGGGGGGTATTTAGAATTCCCAGCCAGAGAGCTCTTTGGCCTCAGGAAACTACAAACCCCAGAATTCCACAGGATGTTGAAAGTGAAATAATAGACTATAACAGTGTAGTATAGAAATAGCCTAAGACTGGTAAGGGCAGCTATGAAGGAATTAGATAAGATCACCAAGATCAAATCTATCCCTTTACATCCAAAAGTCAGAATTGTCCATGCCATAGTATTTCTAGTTTCTATGTAGAGTCGTAAAAACTGGACAGTGAAGAACAGTAACAGACAGATAATCAACCCCTTGGAAATGGGGTGCTAGAGAAGAATTCCATGAACCACCAAAAATATCAGTAAATGGGTATGACAGCAAATTAAGCCTGGACTGTCATTAGAAGCCAAAACAACTAAAACTGGGAGCATTTTGTTGTGGAGATAATATGAGACAACATGAAGTACTGGAAAAGATGATAACGCTCCATAAATTTGAAAGCAGCAGTAAAAGAGGAAGACCACATTAGAGATGGAACAATTCAGCATAGGAATCCATGGCTCTGAGTTTGTAAGACCAAATGACCAGGGTTCTTTTAGATCTATCGTTCATAGGGTTGTCAAAAATTGAAGCCAACGTGATGGCACATAACAAGAACAACAAAGCAAACAGTGATTGAAGCGGTGCGCCAGCTGCTGTAGCATTGTGCCCAGATATCATATTATGCTGAAATCATTTAGTTGGATTATGTAGCCCAGCCTCCCCTTTGAGGCAAGGTATCCTTTGCCTTGGAAAGAGTTTCTGATACTTTTCAATGCTGTTCCTTCTAAACATCAACCCTTTTTACACAAACTGAAGAGTCTAGATGGTGTTAACATATTGGAAGGGATTTGAGAGGATCTTAGGCTATTCACCTAAAGCCTACTATACCTCCCAGTCTTGTTTTAAGTTTAATGTAAGGGTGTGCACACCAATCATGTATGCTGCTGAGAGTTCCCTGGAGATAAAGTGGGATGTAAATGTAAATGTGGAAGTCAGTGTAGTTGCAGTGGTTTGAGCACTAGGCTACAACCCTGGAAACCAGGGTCAATTCCCCCACAACCATGGAAACCCACTGGGTGACCTTCAGTGTGTCACACATTCCCAGCCCCAGAAAACTCTGTGACAAGTTTGCCTTAGGGTCACCATAAGCTGGATCCAGGGAGCTGGAAGAAAAAAAAATCCCTTGTCCGAATTCTGGAACAAAGACTGGTCCAATTTCATTGTACTAACAAATAAATTGATGGTGCATTGAATGGATGCTGTATGGACTATCCCCCCTCCCCCAAAAGCTGAAAAACCAACCAACCAAAAAACCAAAAACCAAACCAGAAGGTTTGAAAAGTTGGCATTTTCTTATGTCAAACAGTATAGAGGTGGCTTTGCCCTGTGTAAAAGGTGAGTTGCTTCTGTCTGGAAGCTTCCAGGGGAATCAAATCATCCGCATGTTCAAAAGGGCTGTAGTGGTGAATGTAAAAGGGAGATACACTTTTATTGTGCAAAGGCACATCCAAATCTTCACTGCTGAGACATTGACATGTTTGCACACCAGCCATATGAATGCACCTTTTAAATGGAATTGATCCTTAAAAGGGTACAAATAATTTTAAAGCAGAGGAGACCTGGTTGTTCCATGTGAAAGATCGCCCTCTGCTTCATTAAAGGCAGCTTTGACTGCATGCTAATCACGGCCAGTAAATAAAAGAAGATGTCACTTGATTCTTTCCTAGAATTTGGCATAGTTGCTAAATGTTTCACATGCAGAACTTGAAAATTCAAAAAAAAAATTGGAGACTACTTTTGCTGCAACAGCCAGGCTGTTTGGGGGAATTCTGAGAGTTGTTCTGAAAAGTAACTCTTTCAAGCTCCATCCAACCACCAACCTCAGTGTGAGAACCTAAGATGCATTCCTGACTTGATGTCTATCCAAACTTGTTTCAACAGTCTTCCAGAATCAATATTAGTCTCTTAATACTCTTCAGACATTTTCTGACTTCTTGCTTTAGTGAGTTGGTCTAACTCTTACAGAGCTATTTCTAGTGCTTACTTCCTATCATTCTTTCCATAATTTTAAAATAGTTGTTTCTTGTCATCCCCTCTGTGGATATTGTTATTTGCCATCAGGTTGGCTTCTGCTTATGATGACCCTACCAGTGAGATACCTCCAAGACTCCTAGTTATCAACTCCTCTTTTAAGGTCTTAGAAGTTCAGGGCCATGGCTTCCTTGACTGAATCAATCCATCTGTAGTGTAGTCTTCTGCTTTTCCTACTACCTTCCACTTTACCAAGCATTATAATCTTTTCCAGTGAGTCATGTCCTTTCACAATGTCCTCATTGATTAAAGCAAATATTTTCTTCTGTTCTTCATGAGATAACTGCCTCAGTGTATATTTCTATGGATATCTCCACATTATGGCATGATTGCGAGAGACATTGATATAAGAAGCAGAGAGACGCGGTTTCCCAAAAGTACTGTCCAATATCACACTTCACTGTACAATAATCAAGCACCCTTCTTTAGAAATATATGCAAGCCTCACAGGTGATTAGAGTAAAGGTCAATCTCCATGTAACAGGTCCGAACTCTCATTGCTTATGAACATTTGCTTCCATCCATTGAGAATCAGTTTGTTCTCTTTGAGCTACATTCAAACTCATAATCCCTTAGGAAAGAGGCAAGTGCATTAAAGACAGTGCATCCATCAAGCATGCCATCCAGTCCCCTCTAGCCTCCTCTCTTGGAGAGCCAAGATTTATGAGATTTCTACCACTTAGCACCTCCCTATATAAAACCAGAATTAAAGACAACAATAAGTATACTAACAACACTGTGTCTGATATTGCCAAGGCTGGGAAGTAATGCTTTGCAGGGTCTCATTGTATGTGATGAGTTACTTTCTTTCTGCAATGAGAGTTTAATGAAATCACATTGCAAAAGTATTATCAAGAGTAGGGAAGGGATACCTTTTGAAATGGAACACAGTAAAAGCAGCTTTTTCTAGATATTTTTCTGATTAGTTTTAAGAGCATTTTAGAGGTACTTGAATGCATGTTTTTCAAATATTATGCCATTCTAATCAGTCTTAAGATTTTTTATAAAGAAATCAAGAGAAAACAACAGTGATGTATTTAAGTCTTTTACTCCAAGTCTCAAGTCAAATCTCAAGTCTGGGAACCAACTTTATATCTCAACCTATATTCCAGAATTTCTGGACAGAGTCCAATAAAGTTAATTTTAACAATTTAAGCAGAGTTGACCCTCCACATTTGCAATTTTGTCATCTGCAGATTTGGAAGCAGGGAATAGGATCCTTCTCACTCCCACTTCCCGAAGCCAGACATTTTTGTTTCAATGGGCATGAAAGAGTCTACAGCTTCAGAAGTGGTGAATAGGATCCTTCTTACTTTCCATTTCCAAAGCTGGAGAATTTTTCAGAAGTGAGGAATAAGATCCTCACTTCTGAAGGATTAGGACAAGGAGGATTAGGAGGGCTTTAAACTAAGTACAACTGGGGAGGGAGACAAGATTATTCAGGACAAGAACTCGGCAAGTGCAGGGGAAAAAGGCCCAAATGATATTGGCCAAGTAGGAATAGCATCCAATCGTGGGAGTGGTGGAAACAATGCTATGGGACTTGCAGGAAGGGCACGGGGACTTAAGTGTCTCTACATTAATGCACGGAGTATGGGAAACAAACAAGATGAATTTGAACTCCTAGTACAACAAAATAAATATGATTTGATAGGCATCACTGAGACCTGGTGGGATGAGTCTCACAATTGGAATGTAGGAATAGAGGCGTATAGCCTATTTTGTAGAAATAGACCAAATAAGAAAGGAGGAGGAGTAGCCTTATATGTCAAGGATGTTTTCACCTGTGAAGAGATCCATGACTTGAACACCGGAAGCCAGGTCGAGAGCATCTGGGTAAGAATTAAGGGAGCGAGAAACAATAGGGATATTATAGTGGGGGTTTACTACAGACCTCCAAGCCAGACTGAGGACCTCGATGGTGCTTTCATAGACCAAATGACTGCACATTCAAAAAGGAGAGATACAGTAATAATGGGAGATTTCAACTACCCGGATATATGTTGGCAGTCAAACTCTGCAAAGGCGGCAAGGTCCAGCAAGTTTCTTGCTTGTCTTGCAGACAATTTCATGGTCCAGAAGGTGGAAGAGGCGACAAGGGGATCAAATATTCTGGATCTGATCCTGACCAACAGGGAAGACCTTGTTAATGACGTAGAACTGGTTGGATCTTTAGGAGAGAGTGACCATGCCCTATTAGAATTTGGCATTCAATGGGGAAGAGAAGACAAGTGTAGCCAGGCATTCGTCTTAGATTTTAAAAAAGCAGACTTCTGTAAACTGAAGGAGCTGCTGGCTGAAATCCCGTGGTCAAGAATAGTCAATGAGAAAGGAGTTCAGGATGCATGGGAGTTCTTTAAAAGGGAGATACTGAAGGCACAGGCTAAAACTGTGCCATTACGGAGGAAAAATGGAAGGCATCTGAACAAACCAGAATGGTTGACTAAAGAGCTCTCAGCTGAGCTAAGTATTAAGAAAAACATGTACAGGAAATGGAAGAAGGGGGAAATCACCAAAGAAGATTATAAGCAAGTAGCCAGGAGATGTAGGGAGAAGGTCAGAAAAGCTAAAGAACAGAACGAACTTAGGCTGGCCAGAGACGTTAAAAACAATAAAAAGGGCTTTTTTAAATACATCCGCAGCAAAAGGAAAAAGAAGGAGATGATAGGTCACTGCGCAAGGAAGATGGTGAATTAATAACAGGAGGAAGAGAAAAGGCAGAACTCCTCAACACCTTCTTCGCCTCAGTTTTTTCCCAAAAGGATAAAAAAACTCAACCTGGCGGTTGGGGAGCAGGTGAGGAAGTGGGGGAAATGCAGCACAGAATAGATAGAGAGGTAGTACAGGAATACCTGGCCACACTGGATGAATTCAAGTCTCCAGGGCCAGATGAATTGCATCCTAGGATTTTAAAAGAACTAGCAGAGGTCATTGCGGAACCTCTTGCTATAATCTTTGAAAACTCTTGGCGGACAGGAGAAGTTCCGGCAGACTGGAGGAGGGCAAATGTTGTCCCCATCTTCAAGAAGGGAAAAAAGAGGACCCAAATAATTATCGCCCAGTCAGCCTGACATCAGTACCTGGAAAGATCCTGGAGCGGATCATCAAACAGTCAGTTTCTAATTACTTAGAAAACAATGCTGTAATTACGAAAAGTCAACATGGATTTCTCAAAAATAGGTCATGCCAGACTAATCTTATCTCTTTTTATGATAGAGTTACTTGCTTGATAGATGAAGGGAATGCTGTGGACATAGTATATCTTGATTTCAGTAAGGCCTTTGACAAAGTTCCCCATGACATTCTTGCAAAGAAGCTAGTAAGATGTGGACTGGACAGGGCTACTGTCAGGTGGATTTGTAACTGGTTGACTGACCGTACCCAAAGGGTGGTCACCAATGGCAGATTCTCATCCTGGAGAGAAGTGACTAGCGGGGTGCCACAGGGTTCTGTCCTGGGCCCGGTGCTGTTCAATATCTTCATTAATGACTTGGATGAAGGAATAGAGGGCACGCTGATCAAATTTGCAGATGACACCAAATTGAGAGGGGTTGCTAATACGCCTGATGACAGGATCAAAATTCAAAAGGACCTGGACAGATTGGAGAGCTGGGCCAAGGCTAACAAAATGAATTTCAGCAGAGAGAAATGTAAGGTCCTACACTTAGGCAAAAAAAATGGTATGCAGAAATATAGGATGGGGGACACGTGGCTGGCTAACAGTACGTGTGAAAGGGATCTAGGAGTCTTCATAGACCACAAGCTGAACACGAGTCAGCAGTGTGATGCGGCAGCCAAGAAGGCCAACGCAATTCTTGGTTGCATCAATAGGAGTATGGTGTCTAGATCAAGGGAGGTATTGGTACCACTTTATTCTGCATTGGTTAGACCTCATTTGGAATACTGTGTCCAGTTCTGGGCACCCCAGTTCAAGAAGGATATGGATAAGCTGGAGCAGGTCCAGAGGAGGGCAACCAAAATGTTGAGGGGCCTGGAAGCCATGCCCTATGAGGACAGACTTAGAGAGCTGGGTATGTTTAGTCTGCAGAAGAGAAGGTTGAGAGGGGACATGATAGCCATGTTTAAATATTTGAAGGGATGTCATGTCGAGGAGGGAGTGGGCTTGTTTTCTCCTGCTCTTGAGACCAGGACAAGGAGCAATGGATGCAAGCTGCAGGAGGGGAGATTCCGCCTGAACCTCAGGAGGAATTTCCTGACGGTCAGGGCTGTCCGGCAGTGGAATGTGCTGCCACAGAGTGTGGTGGAGTCTCCTTCGTTGGAAGTTTTTAAGCAGAGGCTGGATGGCCACTTGTCGGGAGTGCTTTGAGGGTTTTCCTGCATGGCAGGGGGTTGGACTGGATGGCCCTTGTGGTCTCTTCCAACTCTACATTTCTATGATTCTATGATTCTATGATTCTTACTCCTCATTACTGAAGCTTCAAAAGCTTTAGAAGGAAGGATCCTTCCTCCTCAAGTCTGTTGCCCAACACTTTTGCTACTCTCCTTTGAGAAATGCACCCTGCACTCTGGGGGTGAGTCTTGCCTTCTGCTCTTAGGAAAAGTTTTAGAAGGCTCCTCTGATATGCAGTGGGGTCAGGTTGCTGAACAGACCTCAAGCCCGCATCAAGCCCATTGCCTAACCTATTTGCTGTTTCCCTCTGAGAAATGTGTCCACACTTTGGGCTTGAGACAGATTGCCATGTGACCAGTAGACAAGAAAGAGATAGAAGCATTTTTCAAAGTTGTAAGGTTTCTGGGTGAATGTGTTGTGTTACTGAACCAAAGGCAGCAAGCCAGTCACTAAAAATGTACAAGTCTCAAGTCGAGTCAGTGCACCATTTATTGCTGAGTTGAGACCGAGTCGAGTCACTGAAGCCACTTAAGTCTGACTTGAGTCCAAGCCAATTGACTTGAGTCTACATCACTGCAAAACAATCAGGTAATACAGTGAATTCCCAAGAAAAGAAGAGAAGACAGATAAAGGCAACAAATTAATTTGCAGAAAATGACAGCTTTAGAAATGATTTGTGTGGTGAACAATTTTTAAAATGCAATGTTTCAAGTTTTGGATATCTTGCTTGTTATGTTGTGCCTTCAAGCCAATTCCAGCTTATGCCAACCTATCATGGGGCTTTCTTGGCTGCATTTATTCAGAAGATGTTTGCCTTCCTCCTATGCTGAGAGAGTGACTTGTCCAAGGTTGGTTTGATTTCAATGGCTGAGTGGGAATTCAGATCCTGGCCTTCTGGATTCTTAGTTCAACATTCAAACTCACTCACTCATGGATCTTGTTAGAAAAAGAAGGGCTGCTCCCATTATATATCAGCTTCATTTCATCTCTAAGCCTCAATATACCACCCACAATTAATTTCTCTTAATCACTGTTAGGAACTGTGGCTGTGCTGAAGTTTCCCATACTATTCTCAACCTCTACCATCTCTCGTCTGCTTTCCATTTACTAATAATAGTCTATTAACAACATAGCTACACTGCTAATCATGGTACACAGTAACCAAGAGTGTGAAGCCATAGTTTGAAGTAGACTTGTATACTCTGTTTAGAGAGCAATTTGATTAATCTTACCCATGGCTACTGCTGATGTAAGTTAGAGAAACCGGGTTTCCTATGGAACAAACACTGGCAAGAAGCTTCAATTTGTACGGGAATTTTATTTATTATTTATTTATAAATAAATACATACTTATATCTAAAAAAAATTAATAAAACTTAAAATAAGCACAACATACACACACAATGCACAAACGATGAGCACTCTTTATTGGGTTCAAGAAATATATCTTGCAGAAAGAAATACTTTTTGAACATAGACCAAACACTGAAAATAGCTGGAGCACATCCAGTTTCAAGGGGGAACATCCCACATAGTGAAGGAATTCACTGTAAAATGCCCTTTGCAAATTATGGAATCATAGGTAGTATTTAGGCAGATCGAATGTGATAACTAAACAGTGGATGGTAAGGAAGACGTCACACGGAGCAGAAGGTACAAGATGAAATCACCTATGTCATGGTTAGGATATTGGGCCAGATGGCTGTAAGTATATATTGAGGGTGGCATTCATATAGGTGTGAGCTTATTCAAGAGGGGCAGGACATAAATGTGACAGATAGACAAACATTCAATTTCATTAATATATATAAATAATCAACCATCTATTTTCTTTCTTCAAGGTTTCTCATTCCAAGATTAATATCATATGCATTTTGTCCTAACCTTAAAAATCTGAGTTCCCATTTTGAAAAGTTCAGTGTCATAAAATTAAGTCCAAGTTGTTTGGTATATCTGTTGTTGATGTTGTGTGCCTTCAAGACATTTCTGACTTATGGTGACCACTGGGTTTTCTTGGCAAGATTTGTTCAGAGGGGGTTTGCCTTTGCCTTCTTCTGAAGCTGAGAGAATGCAGCTTGCCCAGGATCACCGAGTGGGTTTCCACGACTGCAGGAATTTGAATCCTGGTGTATCTGTAGTTGGTATCATCTTTCTCTCTCTCCTCCTCCCCCCAATATATCCTTTCCTATCCCACCCCATAGGAAGTAAATGCTGTAAAGCTAAGTGCTGTATTTTTAGAATCCAGCATTGTTTGTTCAGTAAGTATTGCAAGGAGTGTGTGTGTGTGTGTGTGTGTGCGTGTGCGTGTAAAAACACACCTTGTATTTAACTTTATTAGCAGGCACAGAAGCAACTGCATAACTCTTTCATTATAGCAATCGGAATTCTTCCTGAATAATTCAAAAGTGCCAAACAGAAGACTTGTTGCTTGGATGTGCTAATGAAAATATCAAGGGAATTAATTAACAGTCAATTATATCAATTTTAGATTTGGACATTGATTCTGATGCTAAAAGCAAAATCTACATTCTATACTACTGTATGGTGTATCTCTCTCTCTCTCCCCCTCTCTTTCCCCTCTTGCTACCACTTGGTTTAATAATTCCAGTTGAAAGTGTGAAGAAAATATAAGTTAAGATTGTTCCTCGTTTTCTCTTTCCATCTCAATGTGCTCATGATAAATACGCATAAAGGCAGGGTGGAGAATGCATATTTTTAAAAGCTATGGTTATGCAGATTTTTGCTAGATTTTTATCTTTGCGGTAATCTGTTTTGGGAAAAGAGAACTGTGGAACTGTGGCTGACAAATTATTAAAAAAGGAAAGAAAAAAATAAGCTGCATATTATATGGACTTCTACTCATTTATCTTCTAAAATTTCCTTCTAAACAGGCAGATTCAGGGTTCTTTAAAAGAAAAAACCACTAATCGGTTGTAGCAATTATTTCCTAAACAAGGACTTTGGGTTTTGCTAGAGTTGCATATGGAATGAGGCCATCTCTTCTTCTTCTTCTTCTTCTTCTTCTTCTTCTTCTTCTTCTTCTTCTTCTTCTTCTTCTTCTTCTTCCTTTAGATTCAGATATATAAGAAATATGAATATTTTCAGATCTTTGATATTAGGGGGAAAGGCATTTCGTTGAAATCAGTTTTTGCATGATTTGGCACGAGTTGTCTAGACTGGTTTATGAAAAATGACAGCAAGTAGGAAAGTAATTAAAAATGTATTTTGCTGAAAGCAAAAGTATTTTTGGAATCAATAACAACCATCTTTAATTTGCCAACCACTTCCACTGTTATTTTATATTAAGTGGAGGATTTAATGCTTACATTTGCATGCTTTTTTTGTTTTATTTTTAAAAAAACATATATAGCAATAGCTGTGCAGTGATCACTTCATATGGCAAGATCGTTTGTAGCAGAACAATGGCAAGAGCTCATTTTGGGGGCTTGACTAAAGCTGAAGAACACACCAGTTCCTTTGATAATTTTGCTATTTAATGTGGGTCTCAATTGATTTTGACTGAAAGCATCTAGTAAATTGGCAAAGGATGACTGAAAGAACATACACTAAGCTTGGGATCTGATCACACAGAGATGGACAATGGACCATTCCAAACCAAGGAGTTGATAACAGTGGTGGGTGATGGCTTTCAAGTCAGTGGAGTGGAGAACCTGTTCTGGATTTTAGTCTAAAGAAGCTGAATGTATTTGGAGGACAGTACCTTGGATAGTTCCCTTATCCAGTACCTTGAATAGTTCCCTTATAGTTCACTCTAAAACCTTGATGTGGAGCCACAACTGTGACGAAGTTGCTTTGTGGGTTATCTATTTGGAATGCCAGTGTAACTTGGATGGGTTACTAGGCAACAGGAATAGCACTTCAAGAATGAAACCCAGGACAGCGGTATCTATGGGAGGGGCTTATGAATGAGGGGAATTCTATATAAGGCAAAATTTCTGTGTGTCTTGAGACTTCAATGAGAACTAGCCAGAGAGGGTGGCTTGGGTGTGTTTAAACAGCTGAAGACTGGTGTCTAAAGCAAGGACATTGTCAGAGTCTGTCAGAGGTTTGAAGAGTGTAATGTATCGACACTGTACTATACATGAACTCTAGCAAGATGTTTTATTTCCAATGTTACTATGGAAACTGTTACAGTTTTTTTTATAACTACTGAGTTAGCCTGAGTTATCTGAAGTCATTGATAATAAAGAGAACACACTACCTTAAATAAACTGTTTGGTTCTGAGTGAACACTTAGATGCTAGTCCTGTTACACAAAGGTTGTAATAAAGGGTGGAGACAGGGCCAGTGATATTAACAGGGTGCCTTATTACAGTGGAACTGCCAGACGGTTATGAGGATGAATAAGGGCCCATGACAACCACCAATGCACAATTTGAACTGGAGAGGTTAACTGTCTAGACTAAGATTTTTGTGCTCAGGGTGGAAATGCCAATAGTTCCTTACCACTTGCATTTTGTACACTTTGGCTCTATTTCTCCCTTTGCTACCACTGGACATATTCCACCAGTGGGAGATGAGAAATTTTCATGTATCTGATTGGATTATTTGCCTGCCGAGCCCTACACTGTCTTCACTGACAGGCTGTAGCTCTCTAAACAGAAAATCTTTACAGCACTTGCCACCTCATACTTTTTAAAGAGGAGATGCAAGGGACTGAACCATGGACTTTCTGAAATGTTCTGATATTGAGCTAGGGTCTTCTTCCATGTTGAGCATTGTAGAATGACTTCCATGTATGGATGAAACATCTCAGGAGTGAGAGATTTCAATAATAGTGTCAACCAGGCATGGGAGACCAGATGAGAAACCTATGGGAATGGGGATAAGGGTCATCCTCCTTCTCTAATTCCCCTGCTCTCTGTCCCTGATTTATACTATAATCCTAACTCACCAAGATGGATGAAGACCAGATACAT
Organism: Iguana delicatissima; assembly: GCA_948472985.1. Lineage (NCBI taxonomy): Eukaryota > Metazoa > Chordata > Lepidosauria > Squamata > Iguanidae > Iguana > Iguana delicatissima. Next base: position 1,060,242 of record CAOKZL010000053.1, read on the forward strand.
TAATACTAAGCCAGATGAAGCTATGTCGAAGCAAACCCACTCATCTGAGAGAAGCTCTGAATGGCTTAGATCCATCCTGTCCTAAATTTTTGTGAACTGTGCCCTTAGGGTAGGAGAGATTTGGATCTGGCATAATTCAGCTATGCCCCTTCATTTTTTGAGTCCTCTGTCATCTCATCTGGCACAGGACTTTTGCTGGCAGATATTTCTAACAGATAATGACTGAAGATCAGTCAGCAGAAGAAGGTTACATCAGCATGAGGGAAATTCAGCCAGTAGAATGACAGTTCAGTAGGTACAAAATGTTTCCATTTTTTCATAACCTCCTCAGTGGGCAGATCTTTGGGTGAAGATGATGTGGTTAAAGCTTGGTTTACAACCAAAGCATCAGATCCTATCTGATCTCTAATCAGGGTCAGGCCTGGTTAGTACTTGGAAGGGAGACTGCCAAGGAATACCAGGTGCTGTAGGCTATATATATTCAAAAAAAGGTACTCCTTGCTTAAGAAAATTTCATGAATTCATTGCCATAAGTCAACAGGAGGTTTCAAAGCACCTTCATTCATTTGCTTTACCACATGCAACAGAATGAAGAAAACACCATCTTTGAATCCAGGGACCACTCTGCATGTAACAAATCCAATCACTGAGAGGCTGCTTTAAAAAAAAAGGAGGGGGGACATTTAGAAAAATTATCTCCTGTCTGCAGTATGAACAGGTATAATGTATCTTGCCACTGCATGAGTCTACTACCTCATTTTGTTGCAGGTATAAGCCATGCTTTCTTGAGTACCTGTTAAAGGTTAACTATAAGAGTAATGCAATAATAGCATTTTTCTTCCATTGGAAAGCTACTACTGAATTTCCAATCAAAGACCTTCATTGGAATAGCTATTTGATACCAGGGTGACAGTATGATAAATAAAACACTTGGGCAAGAACAGTAAGGTGCAGTGAACGACAGACACAGATCAATGCCGGCTCTGCCATGGTTTCCAACCTGGCTTCATTGTTATTAATCCTTTAATTTAATCTCCAGTTTCAAAATAAATGACAGCACACTACTGATGTCTTTCAGATTTGATTTCTTATCCCTTAAAACACCGAATCAGAAATCTAACCTGAGAGTGATAGATTTTTACACTAGGAAAATGAACCCACCGAAATGGATTGCTTGGCGTTTCATCCTCTTTTAAACTGGAGCCATTTAAGGAAGAGCACTTTAAGAGCTTGGGACAGATGCCAGCCTTCTCTCTCGCTCTCTCCCTGTGTGGTATTGGAGCCTTTCCCTTCAAAGTGCAGTTGAAAGCCCTTGGTGGATGGTAGACTGTCTCTGACATTCAGAGCAGAGTCTGGAAGGAACTTGTTACAAATAACTAGTAACTTGTAGTTAGGGATGCGATTCTTTGCCAATTGTGTTTTCAAAGGAAGCTGCAAGTAATTTTAGCAGTTTTCTTCCCAGTGAGAGAAAGTGATTGAAAACTGCATAGTACTGGAAGGCAATTTGCAACTTGAGACTTATTCTGTGTGAAATTCACACCTGCATTCACACAGCAGTTTTCTGTTCAGGAAAGAAGATTTTCTCTGCAAAATCTGCTGTTAACTAGTGACTTATTCTGTGCATAATTCACACATATGCAGAAAATAGTATTTGGTGTAGAGAAAATAATATTTCTGCATAGGAAATGGTGTTTTCTGTGCAGAAAAGGACTTTTTCTGGAAAAAAAAGTGAAGATTTTGTACAGAGTAAGTCTTGAGCTGCAAAGATTCTTGTGAGTCCAGGATTCTTCTCATCATGGTTTCTAACACTCACAAGACATGTGCTTTGGCCATTTTTTTAATATTATCAAAAATTGTCTCCTTCCTGCATCCTTTCCTGATAGAAAAGGCATAACAAAGTTGCATTATGCTAGTGACTGCATAAAGGCCCTTTCTTCTCCCTATCTTTCTCCTGGCAGCATCTGGTGGGAATGCCATCATTGGTGCTGCCAGGAGGGGAGTATGATGGGAGTGCTCTCCTCTGCACCAGCTGACTCCACAATGAAGAAGTCATTGTGATGAAGAGGCCTCACCTCTTCCTTCTGCGGTGCAGCCGGGTACTTTTCCAGGCTGTGCTGGGGCAGGAAGTGCAGCCATTGCACTTCTGGGCCTTCCACAGACCAGGTAAGTCAAGGATGGTAGTGCAATCGTGGGTCATTGATTGGGAAAACCATTAATGATTTAATCCATGATTGTATCTCCTGGGGACAGGAGAAGGACAGGACCACCATGACATCATGCAGAACTGTCGTTCTTCTGTCCCCATGGCAAGTCAGGGTGGTGGTGCAGAGGTGGCCACAGCCTAACTTTATTCTAACCTTTAGTTACTTTTATAGATGTGGTCTTGCAGAATGTTGCAGAAAAAGAATACATCCCCACCCCTGCTATTTACTTGGCCTGACAGAAACCCAGTTTCACCTGAATAGGCCTTAAGTAGGGTCTGACCAGCTTCCATTCAAAAGGACCACATTCTCTGCACACCTGGTGAGGCGTTAAATCCACACCTCAGAAGGCCTCTGTCCCTAAGTATTCCAGTGTTGAGCCCCACAGGACTTGAGGTCCTCCTTCTCTATGCTGGTAGTGATTCTTGACACAACATGGACCAGAGCTGCTTCTTCTCTGTCACATGGTTAGTTGCTGATGCAGCTACTACCTCATACTGTGTTGTGAGGATGAAGCAACAATAAGAGTGGGTATATGAGGAGACATTTCAACCTCTTTATTCTTTCAGATGTTCTTTTTTGAAAAAAGTAACAAAAGTAACTATTTTAATTGTTTTTGAGAACTATGAAACTAAATAAATACTTTGAAAAGTAATTATTGATTGATTCATTAATTTATAGGATCATAGAATCATAGAGTTGGAAGAGATTGCAAGGACCTTCAAGTCCAACCTCTGATTCATATATCCTGCCTTTATATATCCTGCTTTTCTCCTTATACAAGATGGCTCACAAGCATCTAAAAAACAGAGTACAAAAGTTAAAAGACAATTAAATGACGGTTCAGTTGAAAAAAAAGAAGGTTAAAAAATCTAAAGTATATATAAAATTACATGGTAACAAGCTTCTTTTGAGGCCTTAGAAACATGACTGTGGCTGTTTTTATGTATTTTTTACTTGTAGCACTCCAATTGATGGTGGAATTTATGTAGATTTTTGTTTGAGGATGATACAAACTACACAGGAACAAATCTGACATGGATTTCTTCTTCCCAGTCAGACCTAGGCCATTTCCACACCTTACTGGTTCCCGCTGACATCCCATCGCAATCCTGGCAGTGCGTTTGCTGGGATGGGAGTGTGACGGGAATGCTCCCCTCCGCACACGGCTGGCTCACTGCAGAAGGGAACACGAGCAACATGCACCTGCCTTCCACAGCATAGTCAGCCTCTTTCCCATGCTGCACTGGGAGAGGAAGTGCATGATCATGCTTCTACCCCTGCCACATATTTGGGGGTGATGGGGTGATTGCAAGTGCTTAATGGATTTTTTCCATTAAGTAAATATCCTGCAATCATGACAGGTAGGGAGAGGTTGGCAGTGGGACTGCAACGATGTCATGTGAAAGCACAAACTGTAGACCGCGGCCATCACATCCCCATCTTGGGACTGTGCTGCCATATGGAAATGGCCTTAGAAATTAAAGTTTTGTTAATTGTTAAGGATCCTCAAGTAGACCAGCATGGTAAGCAAAGTCCAGGCACCTCAGTACATTGCAATTTCTGTACTTCTTTTATTTGTTTTGCTGGGGTTTAAAACAACCAAATGAAGAATGGCTATCTACCTTGAAATAAACCAGTTCAACAGGCAGAGTTTGATTAATGATCAATATTTTTTCTGAGTATTTTGTATTATGGAAATTGAAGAACTTTCTGATACCTCTAATATTTCTGGTGAGAGACTGAATTGCTTTTTGAAAGTGAGGAAAAGTGCCAAGGAGATGTGTTAAAGGGGTGGAATTAGGTATGGAACCTTTTATTTAGTGATTTTAAAGAGTAGACATAGACTTATTATTATTGAGGGGTATAATTTTTTAAAAAACCACACCTTTCACTTGTTTTTGGTCAGTAAATTAAAGATGACTAGCTACAGTGGTCAGATATGTGGCCTTACAGACTACATTTCTATATTTCAAGGATTATCAGCAGGCATCTTTCTTCAAAGATCAGACCAGTGCACATCCAATTAAAGAACCATAAAAGACAGAAGAGGGAAAGCTTGAAGTTGCTCATCTATAGTTACCATCTGGGCAATAGAGAGGCTAGGCAGACAGGTCTCCCATTAACAGTCCTCACCCCTGGGGAAGATGTATTTCTATTTGAAATCTAACTTTTAAAATTTTTAAAATCCAAATTTTAAAAATTTAAGTTCAAATAGAAATAATTTGAATACATTTTTCTAAGCATGCAATGCAAAATGTAGATGCAATGTTATGTGAGGCAATGTCCTCTGTTGTCCTTTTCCTTTGGTGATACATTTCTTTTGAGGGTCAATGCATAAGCAGTCAAGAAATCAGAAGATGATTAGGACATAGAAGTGCATCTATGAAGGAACTAGAGAAGATTCTGAAGTGTAAAGATGTATCATTGACTACAAAGTTAGGATTGTCCATGCCATTGTATTTCCAGTTTCTATGTACACTTGTGAAAGGTGGACAATGAAGAAAGCTGAGAGGAAGAAAATCAACTCCTTTGAAATGTGGCACTGGAGAAGAATTCTGTGGATACTCTGAACTTCTAAAAGGACAAATAAATGGGTCTTAGAGCAAACCAAGCCTGAACGCTCCTCATATGCCAGGACAACTAAACTGCTGTTATATTTTGGTCGTATCATGAGAAAACATGATTCTCTAGAAAAGACAACAATGCTTGGTAAGGTGGAAGGCAGTAGGAAAGGAAGAAGACCAGATTACAGATGGATAAACTCAGTGTAAGAAGGCACGGCCTGCAAGACCTGGGCAGGGCAGTTGAGGATAAGGAGATTTGGAACTCTGTAATTTATGAGATCACCATAAGCCAAAGCTGACTTGACAGCAGTTAACAACAGCAAGCTTAAGCAGCTGTCCACCAGCATAGTCCGTAAAATGAACATTTTTCCTAACTTGTCTTCAGGGAAAAAAACAACAACCTCATTTTACTAATGTTTTATTACCATGACAATATGGCTGCAGATAATTTATGGATGAAACCAAGCTCTTTAGTTATTGGCTTGGAACATATTTCTAGTTATAACACTATTAGTCCATGTTAACTGCCATTTCAACATCCTATGGAATCTTGGGCTTTGCTATATGCACTACAACTGTCTGGTCGAGAATTCTAAATGCCTCTCCCCAAACTGCAAATCCCAGCATTTCATAGGACAATGCCACTTGTTAAAGTGGAATCAAAGTAATATAACTGTGTTGTGTGAGAAGCCTGTGGTTAAGAAAATTGAAATGGAAGAACATAAGATGAGCCAAGGTGGATTAGAGCAAAGGCTCAGTTCTCACCACAGCCAATCAGTTGCCCTTGAGAAGCCCACAAGTAGAAAATGAGTGCTGGTCACCCTCCATTCTGTGTTCTCTGGCAATTGGTTTATAGCAGCATATTCTCTCCATCTCTTCATATCCATCACAACTGGGCAGCGCTGATTTTATGCTCATGACACAAGAAGCATTATGACATATTGGTAACAGTCTGCTTTGTATTGTATGTGGCCTTTTATTGTCTGTGGGGTCTTACTTCCTTGAGTGCAGATTCCAGGCTGTGCTGCTATGCTCTCTTCTTTTGTCCCTCACTGAGTGGCTAAAGCACACATTTGATATTCTGATGGTGAAAGGTTTGGTCTGTGTCGTCTTCAAGTGTGCAAATAAACCTCTGGATTTAACTATGGAAGGTTACTGGCAATTGGTGAACTAAATGGACCTTGCTCTACATAAGACAATGTGGGATATTTCCAGAGAAAAGTTATTGTAGAATCATTTTTCCTGTTGAGATTTACTCGATCTGGTAAAATATACCTTTTTGTTCTAATGTGTGAGCTGAGCATGTGATATCACACAAATTCCCAGAAAGTACCAGTTTTTAAAGCAGATTCTGTCCCACTACAAGTGAAGAACAACACTTGGACCTCCTAGCAACTGTCAGGCGCAGATTGTTGTCTCCTTCCCTGGTTACACTCCAGCAGTCAAAGTGTTTATCTCCTGTCACACGCACAGGCAGGCATAGTGTGGATTCTTATCACATACGTAACTGAGAGGGTTGTCCCACAGCTAGTAGGCAGCAGCTGTTTTTAAGGTTTTGGTTCAGGTACTGGTTAGCGAAGTGCTAAATCAAGATTCAGATACACTCAGATACAAACTGAACAATCCCCTCATCCCATCTTTTCGTTTTCTCTTTCCCTCAAAAAAATCCAGAACAGAAAGTATACCTTCCAAGATGACATGTAGTAGATCAGGATTCTTATTGTGAGTATCAGGAAGTCCTTGTTTTCCTATATGAAAAGTTAGTGTTGGTATGCTTCCGGGAATTACCTGTGATACTCAAGAGAAAACAGCTTTCCCCATGACCCCAGCCATCCAGGCTTACTTTTATCTGAACCATCCTTTCTCTCATCCTTTCAATTTTTTGAATGATCTCCACACTTAAGTTCAGCTTTCCAGTTTATTTGACAACCCAACTCTTCTGTGTGGAGGAAGGATTACAAAACAGAAATACCAACCCCATAAAAAATAAGGATAAAAGAGGACAGAAGCTGCAATAAGGTAGAGGCTGGATGATGTAGAACGTCTGTTTTACTGCCTGCCATCATCACTTGTAACTTTACACCCTTCTAATAACTAGAAGCTGGGTATCCAGGAAGGCCTTAACACCTGCAGCTAATGTTCACTTTGACGGGGAAGGCAGAGTCTCGGAAATCAGCCCAGAACTGTGCATCCGAGTGGAAGGAACTAATGTTGACAATCCCAGCTTTCCATCCATCCCCACCTTTTGTGTCTTACTTCTGTCCTCTGGCTCCTCCCATCTCTTGCTTTATTTGAGTCCTTAATGAGTGCATAATCCATTCTACCTTCCTAGACAGATCTCCACTTTGGGCCCGATGACCCCGATCCTTCTCATGCTCAGTCTTTCTACCTCCTTCCAATTGTTTCATCAGCAGCCTGACTTGTCAGCTCACACCTGACAAGTGACAACTCTTGGGCTCCCGCTGACTAGATAATCAAAGTCTTGTCAGAGCTGTCAATACCCTGCAGATAGCAGAGGACAAAGAGAGGGAAGGCTTCTACAGAAACCACTGCCATAAAAAAAAGGAGGGGGGAGAGAAGGCCATCAATTCCTTTTAACTGGAAACAATGGTTTACTGCTAAACATTATTTATGTCTAACCAAAAAAAATAAAATTACAAATATAGATGGATAGATAGATAGGAGAATAAGTGTAAATGTGAAACAATACAAGTGACTTGACAAAGCAGAATTCTCTCCTGACATAGGTAGAAAGTTATTGTTTTCCCTTCTTGCTCAAAGAAAAACAAAAAAATGACACTAACACCACTTAACTTTCCTAGAAATAAGTTTGGAATGCTTCTTTAATGTTAGGAGGAATAATTACTTGATCATTTGCATGTGTGCACACACACAGGGATTTTTTTTCCCTGGATTTTTAATATTTTAAACATTGTTTTCAGTTCTTATATACTCCCTTGAGTATTTTACAGAAAAAGAACTAGTTTGCTTTTCAATGCAGGGGCTCAGGTTTAATGCAATGAAGCAGGAATCTTGGTTGGTGCCAGCCTTCTCTCTCTGCCAGTTTGATTAGAATTAAGCACAACCGGGCTGGAAGCAGTATGGTACGATATTTGGATGTCTGACACTCTTCTGTCCTTGTTGAAGTATAGACACACAGGAGGACTAATGGAGGAGAGCTTTAGCAAGAAAGGAAGAAGATCACAGAAGGTTGCCAAAATTCCCCTGACAGCATGGCCGCTTTTTTGACATCTAAAAAATAATTTCTCCAAGCCATGGCTTGGAGTAAAGAAAGAGAGAAAGACAATGTACAGAGTTAGGGGAGGGAGGGAAAGTGAGAGAGATGGTGGCAGTGCATGGAAATGGAGAGAGACGGAGTGTATCAATGTTTTTGTTGTTGTTGTTGTTGTTGTTGTTGTTTATATCTCACTGTTTTCCCCATTCTCAGCATCAAATCAGCTTTCAAAAGTCAAAACAAATGCCATTCCAAAAATCACATCATGCAAAGGTTAAAAATATAGGTTGAAATCCTCTGTCACAGTCTACATTACATAACTATAAGTATACTTAGCTATACAGTAGAAGTGCTATGAAATGCTGTTGGGGAATTGAGAAGATGGGTAACAGGACATTGGCAAGAGTGTCCTGGTCCATATTGGCCTCTACTGATTGCACATCTGCACTCCATAGCCAGTGTCCCCATGCACAATGGGACTGATGTGGCTAGGATTGGTCTCACGGTGCATTGTTCCCATTGTGCATCGGCCACTTTGCCTGCCAGATTGCAAAATAACGTAACAGCAGCCCCTCACTGGTTCTGCATGTTAATGGGACTTCCAAAGTTCTAGTAATGAGTCTTCATGATCCTACCTTAAAAGTGAGAATGAGTGGGATGGGAATTATGTGGCCCTCCAGATGGACTTCAGCTTCCAGCAGATCTAGCCAGCATAGGCAGTGATTAAGGAGTCTGGGAACTGTAATTCAAAAACATCTGCAGGACTGTATGATTTGCATCCTAGTCTACAGTAGAAGGCAACAGGTAGGACTCTGAAGGAAAATATCAGAAATAGTCAATAACAAATCAGTTTGTGCAGGATGCCGAGCTACCACCATGCCAAAAATACTGATATTGACTCTAAGCATGATCTTATAAGCTGCAGCTAGTTGTGTTGAATGCAACCTATCATGCCTTGTGAGGCTTGATGAACTTTCCATTCCAATTTCTTGCTCAATAATCAAAATATGTATCATATCCCTGGTAGGTCTCAAATATGACCAGTATGACTTTTGTTTTTGTTTTTTTGTCTTAAACCAGGTGTTTATTTTGGCTGAGGGAAGCAGAGATAATCCAGAAACTGCACTCAGTTAAAATGGAGACTGGATATGATGTAGTCAATACTGAATGCAGGATGGATGAATTCCCACAGTGTTGCCTTTTACCCAAAGATCTTCAAACATGACCAGTATGTAACTAGACTGTGCAGAACTGGCAAATATAGTCATTGGCGGATATATTTAATTGGCAGAAAATATAAACTAAAATAAAACCTACATCTGGAAGGGCCATGTGCAGAAGGAAATACCTTTAACATGACCCAGGTTGTAAGTTCACTGAAGAATTATCTTCAGGTCGAGTTGTAAAAGATAATTCTTTCAATAAGAACAAAAGCCAGCCGTGAGAGTAGCAAACCCCCCCTGCTGTGTGCATTTTCTATAGAAACACAAACAAGACAAAGCATAAGATCACCTATTAACTCTCTGACTCCTATTTGTTGCAAACTCTAAAACACAAGGAGTTTTGTTGGTTTTGACAGCTCTGGCTCACAAAAACAGGAAGATGCCCACCAAATCAATAATTGTCTTATCCTCCCACCTGTGACTTCTTCCTGGCCTCCAATCACACAGCCATAAAACCTACATGTCAACTTGTTTCCTTCAGACATTAAAAACCATCAACCAATTTTGTCCACCCTGCAAACTTTTGTTTAAGTCATCAACACCTCATGTCTCCAGGGCAGATTTTTGGGTATAAATGGACGCTGATTTTAGGTCCCCCTCACAGCATTTTCAGTTTCTGGGATACCCTTTCTTGCTCTGCTTTTTGAACAGTGCTGTCTTTGAGTGAAAAGCCCAAGCCATTTCATCCTTCTCTGCTTCTCTCTGGATGGTAAATATAACTCAATCCCTTTCTATTTCCTCTACCCATTTTCCTCCCTTTCTTTTCAATTAGCCTTGTGTGAGTGCTTGTGTGTGAGAGTATTTTGTGTGTATATGTGTATTTTCCCCAACAAAACACATTTAAATTGAACTCTAAGTCTTCTGGCTGATCTCTTTGGAGTGACCCTGTAGAACATAGATGACAGATCTCATCAAGTTATCCCCCTCTTGCAGGCCTCCTATTTTTTTAGCTAATTATTCCCCATTATTGAATGGAGGTACTGGCATCACTGGTGGGCCCTCATGGCACCCACATTTTGAGATAACAAGTAAGCATAATTTTCCTTGGTAGGTCACATGCTATGCACAGATCTGACATGTATCAGCTAATCTGCATCTGTTTGGAGGTCTTCTGGTTACCTAAGCTCCAAAATTGTGATCAAAAGCATAGTCCAAATGAGCAGATTCAACATCAATATTCCACTTTTGAGCATTCTTTTTTTGTCCTCTTTTTTAATTGAAAGAGATACAATGTAACAAAATTCAACAGAATATAAAATTTACAGACTAGCAGCATTTCTTAACAAAACATGTAATAAATGCATATATATACATTTCTTTTTCATAGACAAGGCATCTTCCCAAAGATTAATATGAGAACCAGGTAGATTTAGGTTGCCTCTGTGTTTATGAATAAAAGAAATAAATGGTACCCAGTCTGTACCAAGGACTCATCCTGAAGTTCATTTATTGAGTTGTGAACCTATTGTTTCATTTTTCCATGACAACAAAAGACCATAACTTACTTAAGCACTCTTAAGCAGTCTTAAGTCTTAGAATCCTGGGATTATTATGTGGGAATGAGCTGGATTTTAATTATTCTTTTAGGCTATTTACTACAAACGACATAGAATCTCACAGTATTTCCTTGTCAGGTGATCTCAAAGTCCAGGGACCCCTCTTTTCATTGAGAATGTGGTTGAATATTCTTTACATCCTTAATTGAGATGTGAACAGACCCAGATATTAGTTCTACAAGTCAATTTAAAACATTGACACAGACATTGGAATCTCATGGACTGCATGGATGTGTTAGCATGTGCATGGATACTGTCCTCTGTTAAGTGTGTGATTCCATGTAACTCATAGATCAGCTTTGGTTGCTTCCAACATTTGCTTTCTGCATGTTGACATTCAGGGTCATTTCTACATATCGTCATTGTCCCATGATGGGGATGCATTGGCAGCTGTCTGTGAGTTGTGCTTTCATACAATGTCATTGTGGTCCTGCTGCCAAGTTTCCCCATCAATGGCAATCATGGGATATTCCATTAATGGAAAAACTTTGTTCATAGCCTGCGATCGCATGACACTCCCATCACTGGTGACCATGCAGAATGAGAAAGTGTGATATAGGTGCTTTCTTCCCCAGTGCAGCATGAGAAAGAGGCCGGTTGCACTGCGGAAGGAAGGCACATGTCACTCATGCTCCCTTCCACAAGGAGCCGGCTGGGTGCAGAGGGGTGTGTTCTCATCAAGCTCCCTTCCCAGCAAAGGCACTGCCAGGATTGCAACAGGACATTGCTGGAAGCAGGTAAGGTGTGGAAATGTCCCTACATAATTGTTTTTTGTCTTCAAAGCAGAACTAAGGAATAAGGAATTCTTCATTGTGTATGTGTTTTGTTTTTGTTTTTTTTAATGTTGGATTAATTTCAGAACAAAGTATTCAAAACAGCAACAAGGGGAAAAATGCAAAACCACCAATTATGGGGAAACAGAAACGAGAAAGTCACTGGTTACAAATTTTTAGCATAAGTAAGCTTATAGATAATTTGAGTAAAACAGCCTAAGGAGAAGGAAAGTATCTAAATAATGAAAATTTAGATGTGTAAATTATGTAGCCAAATTGCAGTCAGGTAAAAATTGCATCTGCATTTGTTCTATTTCATGGCTACCCATTTTGAAGAGATCTCCTTCTCTCTCTCTCTCTCCCTCCCTCCCTCTTTCTGTCACATTTACAATAGCTACTTTTCCTTCACTTTGTGCCATTTTCTCCTGTCAACATTACCAATACACCTATATGCACTGATAAAACACTACCTTCCCCCTTCACACACACACACACATACAAACACACACATACAAATGTAATCACGATGTGATCAGACAAATGATTGGACCAAGACTCTTTTTTATGGTTTTACAGATATCCTCACATCCTGTGTACAGTGACAAAACAAACACACTGGGGGGAGGCAAATTGGATATGATTGTTACGGTCATTTTTACTAATATTATTTGGATGCTATTTTTACCACTAGTTCAGGACCACAAGTGCTCACTAGTAAAATGCATCACAAAAAGAATCTTGATGTGATCCTAAGCAACATCATATAAATATTACTCTCTTGTCCTCTTGCTTGTTATCAATGCATATAGAGTACACACACACTGATAGGGTGTTTAAATAGGGACATAGCTACTATTGGACCAGCAAGGGCACTCTCCCTGGACTGCTGTCTAATGCTGAGACTTTCACAGAGAATATGGAGGTTGCCTAAGTCAGGCCACATTTATTGTCCATTCCCTTATTCACCCCAATACTAACCTATATCCCTCTAAGGTTAACCAGAAGAATGCCTCTGTCTTTCATGTTATTCACCATCAGAAGTGGAGTGCAGGCAAGGGGAAACAGAAAACAGTGAAGGAAAGGAACACAGAAAAAAGATTCTCTGATTTCCAAAAATTGCCATTTTGTCTGTGGCATAGATCTATACGAGAGTCAGTGTGTGTAGTGGTTTGGATTTTGGACTACAATTCTAGAAACCAGGGTTCAAACCCCACCTGAACAAGTCTTGAGAAGGAAAAAAAGGCTTCCAAGAAATTTCATCTTGGGTCATAATATGAACCATTTTCCTGCTTACAAAAGCAATACAACCTGGCTAACTGAAGGTATTTATTTATTTGGTTGTTTTACTTGCCTTCATGTGGTCTTCTTCAATTTATTTAGATGCACAATTATTTGGAAGATAGATCAAGATAGTTCTTCCTCCCAGGTATTGCAGTGCAAAGCTTTGTATATGTTCATGCATCCGTACGTGTAGATGTACAAGATTCTATCTATCTATCTGTCTGTCTATCTATCTATCATCTGTATGTATGCGTGCGTGTGTGTGTGTGTGTGTGTGTGTGTGTAAAATCTTCCATATCTACATATACGGATGTTTGAACATATATATGACTATATATACACACATAACATATACAAGTAAACATGCACATGCCTACACATTCAAGCAACTGTTGCATACACTTTTCCTTTTGTTTATACAGAATGTACGCCTCTCTTATATATGTGTACATATATATCTGATACAGTTTAATAACTGTGCCCCTACTATGAATTAATTCAAATCTTGTACTTCCATTAAAAATGAACTCTATCTACTTTATGTTGATCATTAAGGAAGAATATTTCACACAAGAGATTTGTCATATTAAGGAGGATAAAAACCACTTAGATCAATTAAATGTATTAAACTTAATCTTGACATAGATTACCCAAAATAATTTAGATTCTATATTAAGGGAAATATTAAAAGCAGATTCGAGGAGGAGGAGGAGGCACAAACCAAATTCATTTTAAAAGAATATTATGGCATAGGGAAAAGGAGTGTTAACTGGGAAGTAACTCTGCTTACTCCAGAGCATAGTAAAAGTAAAGGTAAAAGTCATTAAATAATTAAGAGGGGTTAAAGATATCGTTCTTCTGGGGACTTTTATGCCGGTATGACAAGAACCCCAAAGAACACTCCTCAAGAACTCATAGAAGCGAAGCAGCAACAGTGCAATTAATGATTCTTCATAGACCATCTGTTTGAAACTGTGTGTCCAAAATCCTACCTTGAGGATTTGGAATAGTGTGTCCGATATCCTACCTGAAGGAGTAATTTTAAATTCGCAAACTAGAGAAGCCAAAGGCATGGGAATACTTGAAGGGGAAGATCCAGAGAGAATGTGAATGAGCCAACTGGAACAACAGAGAATGAATAACTTACAGAAAGAACAGAAAGAAATGGCTTAAACCAAATAGAGAATGCACTGTTCTGTTGTAAGGAGGAAATACCATGGTTGGTTGTTGTTGTGGACTTTCAGCTCTTTTCCAACTTATGGCAACCCTAAGGCGAATCTATCATGGGGTTTTCTTGACAAGATTGGTTCAGAGGAGGTTTGTCTTTCTGTTCATCTGAGGCTGAGAGAATGAGATTTGCCCAAAGTCACCCAGTGGATTTCCGTGCCCAAGGGGGGATTTAAAACTTGTTTTCCAGAGCTGTAGTACAATGCCCAAACCTCAGCCATTTCCTCACTAGACTGTTATAGTGCTATTATTCCACTTTCAACATCCTATGGAATCCTGGGGTTTGCAGTTTTGGGAGGGGGTCAGATGGTCAGTGGCCCCTCCCAAAACTGTAAATCCCAGGATTCCATAGGATGTTGAAAGTGAAATAATAGCGCTATAACAGTCTAGTGAGGAAATGGCCCTCTACACCGTACTGGCTGTCATGCATTCCAGATATTTTGGAGTATGCCCTCCATCACCTGTTACTGCACTGACAAGGGATAGTAGGAACAGAACTGTACATATGGAATGTTCTGGGTTGATTGTAGTTGGAGGCCTGTGCTGCCAAAGTGAACCCACATAGGAAAAGTGCCTGGAACAACCACCATGGATGTGGATCCTCCATCCAGTAGCTACTGGACTGGTGTAGGACCCTAGTAACTAGAAAAAATTCTCTTCACTCTGCACTGCTACAGTAGAGAGTGAATTAGACCTCTGTTGACTGTTGATGATGGAAGGAATGATCATAGCATGTTTCATTTTTCCTTGATGATCAAGAGTTTTAAAGATCAAGCACACTGCCAACATGTGTAAGGTAAAGGTCCATTAATTAGCAGCTTAGGAGAGAACAGAGATAAGAAGACAAGAAGTGTCATTTAGCTTTTTACTTCCCAGCATTAAAATATTGAAATATGCCAAAGCAGTCCAATATCCAATGTGTAAGGATGCAGACAAGAGGTTTGCACATGTATGTATGATCTGCCCTTTCACAATGAGATAAGCTACTCTACTAATCTAACCTACTGTACAAAATACGTGATCGTCTCAGGAACCATTATGTTTGGAAGTTTCATTTTATCTGTTGCTTTACCATCTAAGTGTGATCAGAACTTGGACAAGTTACTATTAGAGAATACACACCCCAGAATCTCCCAGCCAGCATGAGGTTGAGCTATAAATTACCTTCTGCAGGTTCTTGGTCTGATAGTATTATATTCTGTTATCTCACTGGTAAACCCTGTCCTGGGGTCTACAATTTTGATATTAAAATATGATTCAATGTGCCTGAGAGGTCACCCGGATGGGCACATAGGCAGCAATGGTCAAACGATTGAAAACCAGCCCAGGCCAGTAAAATCCCCAGTCATGTAGGCCCAGAAGACCTCAAGCTGTGGAAACCCACAGTAAACAAAGGGTCCTTGGCCCCTGAGAAGCAGACTTGAGGGGATTAGCGTGTTAGCCCCAAGTTGAGCCTATCCTATCAGGCAAGGACCATTTACATGAAGTCACATCACAACCCAATGCAGCCGAAGATCCTGAGACTTTGGCAACACCTTGTAATCTCATCACACAAAGAAAGTTATCATTGTGGAGCTTCTTTCTCATTGCAACACCCATTGTTCTCCCCAGGAAAGGATTAGCCCTCCAGGTACTGTTCCCCCTACAAATAGTCCCAGTTTTCGAGTTTATTTGGATCACTCCCGGTCATACCAGCAGACTGTTGCTCCATCCATCTAGTAATCCCCTCAGCCCTCTCCGTGCTGAGCCTCACTTCTCCGCTGTTTTTCCCGGACCAAGGGCTTCAGGAAAAGGTGCAGTATTACCCCAGCTACAACCCCTTCAATATTCCCCCTATCCAGTTTCCTCTCTTTTGTTTCTTAATAGGGCTTGAGTGAGTGTGTGAGTGATTGCATTGGTGCGTGAAACTTTCATTCAATAAAATCATTTATTGGACATCTTTGTTTGGTTTTTGGCTTGGCCTGACCCTGTAAAAACTGGGTAAAAAGACCCCACTAGGTTACCCTGCCTCTCGCATAGCTATTGCTCGTGCTCTGGCTAGTTTCCATACCCCATCACGTGGAGCACATTGAGGGGTCCCCCAAGGGATCCCAGAAATCAGGGTAACAATTCAACTTTGTTAAGTCTGGAGTTTGCTAAGTGTACATCCAGCTTGAAGCTGCTCATCCTACACATGGTGTGTAATGAACTTTTTTGAGCTATTTTCTACTTTCTGTCCTCCTATGCAGAACTGAATAGAAGTTGAATCATGCTGATAATCCACATATTTCCAAGCTTTTGATTTTTGTTTTTAATGCAAATGAAAAGAATGTGTTGGATATGTTGTGCCTATATTTTGACAACGTGCAAAGAAAACTGTGTGCTGTTCCAAAATGTTGCACACTTCAGGAGAGCACAAATCTATTTAATAGCATTGGCTCTGCTCTGTCTGGTTTGCTGTCTAGCTTCATAGTCTCGTTCTGACACATTGACCCCACCCCATGTTGCATGGATTATAACATTTGTACGTATTACTCAACACTGGCTTTAATCTTAAATGAATTACAGAATGCATCCTGGGAATATGCCTTTGTGTCCTGTTTCTGGACTTTGCAGAGTCAACATGCAAAGCAGATGGACCTTGGGTCTGTTTGAAATGTAGTCCATTCATAAATATTTCTAGAGTACTAAAGTTCCAACCATTCAATCTAACGTGGAGTGGGCAAACTGCAACACTGACACTGCATGCACTGGCCAAGGCTGATTTGGAGGGCTCTTGGCCCCCTCCCCGACTCTACAAGCTACCCTTTTTCAAGCCAACAAAGGGGGCGATTTACCTCTTCTGCCAACCTCATGAGTAGCAATTCATCTTACATCTGGGTTGATACCCTGTGCCTTGTTTAGGATCAAAAATCCATTCTCATCCAACCAAAAGTAGACTTCTAGCCACTTCTACTTTTTTTTTTTTTTAGGCATTTTGGGAATTATGTGCCTCCTGACTGGGGTTGGGGGTTTTGTTCTAGGTCTGAAAGTTGGCTTTTGGATCTCCCGTAGGTGCCCATGTCCTGACATAAGAGATCCAGGAAGTAACAGGAGTCAGGAATGAGAGAAGTAGAAAGTATTCAAAGAATCAGCCCTGTTAGTCTCCTGCAGCATAAAAAGGAAGACCCTTAAGACTAACCGGTTTTTATTTTTGCGTAAGCTTTCATGAGTATAAACACATTTGAAATGAGTTTCTATCAATGCAAGCCCATACAAAAATGAAAAAACAGTTTGTCTTAACTTGAAGGCTTCTATTCATGAAAGCTGATGTAAAAAATAATTTAAAAAAAAAGTATTAAAGGTGCTGCTACATTCCTTAGAACTGGAAAAGAGAAATAGCTTAAGATTATAAAAGCTGCTGCAGGAAGAAAGGCCGTTTCTGCACTAGACTGTTATAGTGCTATGATTCCACTTTCAACATCCTATGGAATCTTGGGAATTGCAGTTTAGGGAGGGGCATTTAGAGTTCTCAGCCAGAGAGCTCATGGGCCTCAGTTAAGGACAAACCCCAGAATTCCACAGGATGTTGAAAGTGGAATAATAGCACTTAACAGTGTTGTACGGAAAGGCTCTTAAAGTCACTATAAGTTGGAAACGACTTCAAGGAACACAACAACAACAAAACACTGCAGAACCAATGACTTATCGTTTCTGAATTTTGTCTTTCGAGGTCTTTCTTATGTTCATTGAAAAAGGCACGCAATTGCTAGAACAGTTCTATTTGCACCCTCAGGCAACTGATGATTTCTCTCACTGTCTAATTTATGTCATATGGGGATCTAGTCTAGAATTCTTACTATTGTGTAAAGACAGCTTTCAGTGTGGTTTAAAAACTTTAAGTAATTTCCCTCCCCCTCCCTTTTTTTGGACATTTGGTATAGCTTTAGAAATTCAACTGCTATATACTTTTCAAACACTTTGCATATGAAAGTGCAAGATTGTAACTGAATGTTGGAATTTCTTTGTTTATAGTAAAAGGAAGGTTTTTTTTTTTTAATTAGAAACATACAGGCAAATTCCAATAACAATGTACATCACTCATCACCTGCATTCTCCATTTTATGGCTCTTAATGATTTTTAAGATGTGTGCAGCTTTTGTGACCGAGGGTGGAGAGCCAAGGGGAAAAACCAGAAAGCAAGCTTAGGGCTTTTAATTTGAAAAGGGGGACTTCTGGAGGGTATACATACTGCATTAATGCAACTTAATGCTGACATACAGTCGCTTTGAAAGAGACCTCTAGAAAAATTCCCAGCATTTCAGAGAGTACTGCTGGTAAATCAGGAGGTGACAGTCTCAGAATCAATACTGAACTATTGTCCCAATATTGTGTTAGGAGTTGACTCAACTATGTTACTGGAGACGCCAGCCTGAGGTACCTGCATGCTATAAATTTCAAGTCAATTTTATCTGAGGCTTAACTCATCTTGAAGCACAAAAGTAAGAAGATGTAAACCATGCAGCCTGGCCTAAATTTGAGATTGGATAATTACAACCCATATCAAATGCTCCCCTATCCTATAACTTTCACATGGCACAGAAATGGCTGAAGGCAGGGGCCAGCGGAGTTGATTGATGGCATGGTGGAGAAAATCAGTATGCATAGCTGGATGCTGTTTAGTTGCTGTGAACATAGAATGGCTGTTGACAGTTCAAGGATGGGTCAGTGTGGCCTCTTGAAACCAAAAGCCCCCCGCGACTCAACATGACCAAGCTGGGGCATGAGTAGTTTTTGGAGAATAAGTGCCCAAAGTCTTGGTGAGATCAGAGCTGAGTTATATGATCAGTGTGTGTGTGTCTAATGTTGCTGGTAGAGTTTGTTTGTTCCTAAGTATTAAAGTGAAATATCTCTGTGTGTAGAAACTGAGCATTTGAGAGACATGGCTAAGCAAGGTGCTCTCTCCATGAGATACTAGCTTCTTCTTGCTGCAGAGGTTACTAAAGACACTGGTCTCCAGGGTCACCACAAAACTTGCTTACCACCAGAACTTTATTCCATTGATGGAGGTAGATCCTCATGAAACAGAGTGACTTGGAGTCTTTTCACATTACATAATTAGAGTGCTATGATTCCACATTAACAACCATGGTACATTCCTGTGGAATCCTGGGATTTGCAGTTTTCAGAATTTCCCAAGAGAAAGCTTTTGTATCTTACAACACTACAAAAAGCCAGGATTCCACAAGATGTAGCCATGGCAGTTAAAGTGAGACCACAGGCTGTTTCCGCGGTATACTGTCATAGTGCTATTATTCCACTTTCAGCATCCTATGGAGTCCTGAGCTTTGCAGTTTAGGGTGGGGCATTTAGAATTCTCAGCCAGAAAACTCTTTGGCCTCAGTAAACCACAAACCCCAGAATTCCACAGGATGTTGA
Organism: Iguana delicatissima; assembly: GCA_948472985.1. Classification (NCBI taxonomy): domain Eukaryota; kingdom Metazoa; phylum Chordata; class Lepidosauria; order Squamata; family Iguanidae; genus Iguana; species Iguana delicatissima. Next base: position 1,079,702 of record CAOKZL010000053.1, read on the forward strand.
AAGTGGGATAATAGCACTGTAACACAGTAGTGCAGAAATGGCCATAGTGCTATGAATGTGCAGTGTGAAAGGGCTCCTCTAGAGAGTGGTAATTGTTTGGTATCTCCAAAAGAGAGGCTTGTACCATATCTGAAAATGGCAGCTAGAAAAACTCAGTACTTGGAAAGGTGCTTTCTGAAAGTAATTCTTTCCCATGACCCATTGTAGGGTTTAGACAGTATTCCGACTGTATTCTGACATTCAGGCCACTGATATTACTAATTGTAATCATGATAAGGAAACCTGTTAGATTACTAGTCATACCATCTTTGCTTTTCTATTATTTTCCATCACTTCTTTGAGAAAGAGAGAAACTTTTAGGACTGATAAGAACATGGTACAAAAATTGGGAATGTTCCTATAAACTACCTTTCATAAGTAACTTTTGAAAGAAATGTGAAAATCCTTACTCATCACATTCATAAAGTAAGCCTGCCCTCCACCGTTACCTTACTTTTGAAATGTAACATTGAACAGATGCAGATGACTGAAGGACAAGTAAAATCTGCTAATTTGCTAGAAAAGGTAGTTTTTCTATCTTAACCAGGGGGACAAAAAGGCTTTTGTAGCCAGACATCTATTTACTCTGTCATAGACAGACTAATCCATAGTAAGCTTGATAGGATCCTGACACAGGGAAACCTGCATCTGTTCTCCATCCCACCCTCTTAAATCAGATGATTGCCAAACCCTGGGGCATGGAGAGAGACAGAGGACCTTTCCACACTACATAACTATTGCACTATGATTCCACTTTAACTGCTATGGTTCCGTTCTACGGGATTTGGAGTTTAGGGATGGATATTTAGAATTCTTAGCCAGAAAGCTCCAGTACCTCCCAAGACTATGAACCCCAGGATTCCATAGAAGGCAGCCATGGTAGTTAAAGTGGAATCATAGTGCAATAATTATGTAGTGCAGAAAGGCCCTAAGGCTTAGCTGGGGACAAAAGATATGGCACCAAAGCCAAAACAAGAAAGGGGCCCTTGCTTTGTTTTTCAGCACAAGCTTTTTATTGGCCAGAAGAAAATAACTGGCTCACAGAAATTAAAAGCTTTATTATTTAGCATGCTATAAATATTATAGTTAAAAGAACTAAATAATTAGATGGATACTTGCTAAAACTATTGCTAGGCAGTTACACATTCTGGCTGGCTCAAGACCAAAATCCAGAAGCAACTGAAGGACCACCCTTGTCCTTAGAGCTGGGGTGGGGGAGGGAGTACATGGCCCTCCAGATTTTGTCAGACTACCTCCCTCATCCTCTCCCACCATTGACAGTGCTAGTTGTGACTGATGAAGACTGCAATTGAACAACACCTGAAGGGCCACATATTGCCACTCCTGGAATAGATTATTGAAACTGGACAAGATCCAGCTGTGTGCTACCCAGAGGGAAGAAGCCCCCTCAGCTGATCCAGGAAGAGGTAATCCTTTGCTTCACATGTATTACACAACAGAAGACATTCTCCTTTTCTCCTTCCTTACCCCCAGCTATGTGCACTGCCTGTTACTCTACCCTAGAACAGATATTGAAGATATGTGGGGAGGAGGGAATCATCTCATCCTTGATCCACCTTCTGTCAATGCAAGTTTCCAAATGGATCTTGGCCAGAATATACCATTTGGCTTCTCCCACTAAAGTGTGTTGTATATATTTCTGAAGTGACATAAAAACATGCCATGATGCCTCAGAAATTCAGATTAATCTGAAATAAATCCTACTTGAACAGATGAGATGTGTCTGATGACACATCTGTTTATGGTACTGTACCTATACAAAATAACCCACTGATGCATGTAAATGTGCTGACAAGTATAGAAAATACATGTGTGTACATTGCTTCTTTGTGGCGGGGTAAATTATTCTGCTAATCCAACCTACTCTACAAAACTAATAATCATTATCATGCCACATACGAATGGAACTATTTCATTCTTCCCAGTTTTCTTCCCACTGCAGAGAAAACAAATATGTCTGTACAGTTCGCACCTGGAATTCACACTACCCAAAATGCTTTCGGAAAGTATTCTGCCCATGAATACACAAGGACTTTTTTTTTTTTTTTTGCACTTGAGTATTTGCATGAGTCCCTTTACTGTTTCCAGGCAGCCATGTGTGTTTTTGGTGTAAGATTGCTGTTTTCTACATAAAACCAGAATAAAAAATTTTGTACAGAATCTTGTACAGAATACAGCAATCTTGTACAATAAAGCAATATGCTCATTTTTGTGCAAGATTGCTTTTTTGTTTTTTTGTATTTTTGCAAAAGAGTTTTTTTGGGAGGTGAGATTTTTATTGTGTAAGATTGATGCTTATTGTGCAAGATTTTTGTTGAGCATATGAAACAGTAATCGTGGCCAAAAAAAATGGTATGCTGTTATTTGGAAACAATGGGGACTTTTTTTTGCAGAATTTCCTCACACACAAATCTTTTTGTACAAGTCTCACGCAAAAACAAAACAAAACAAAACAAACATATATTTCTGCAAAGAATAATTTCCCAAAACACTTTGAGATGAATGAATACTGGGTAAAAGCTGTGCAGAAAACATATCCTTTTTGTTATTCTTTCTTCCTTGGTTTCCCAAGATTTGGGAACCCTCCAACAATTGAAAAACCCATTTTTCAGTCAGGAAAGGAATAACAGCAAATATTCTTTCCATTACTAGTATATGAGAGTTCCATGGTAGCCACAGTTTTACTGTATGCATTAGATCTGGATCAGGAATGACAACATCTAGAGTCCCTGGCCATTTCCGCACTATACTGTTATAGTGCTATTATTCCCCTTTCAACATCCTGTGGAATTCTGGGGTTTGTAGTTTACTGAGGCCCTCTAAATGCCCTTCGCTAAAGTGCAACCCCAGGAATCCATAGGATGTTGAAAGTGAAATAACAGAACTATAACAGTGTAGTGCGGAAATGGTCCCTCTCCCAGGGTGGTGACACTCTCTAGGAGACTTGGGGAAATTTTGTCCAGAAAAGGAAGTTTTTTTCATTCTCTATCCTTCCATACCATTTCCATCCACAAGGAAGAAAGACATACAGAGGAGGAAAGTTCTTAATGTCTTGTTCAAGTTGTCTTTTTTAAAAAAGGACTCAGCAACATTTATCTAAAGTTCTGTACATCATTCAAATACAGATGGCTGAAATGACAGAGAATACAATACCCTAAAGTTTAAGACTGGTTTGTGAATACAGTCCCTAGCGTCTGCTATTGATCTTTTGCTATTTTAATGCATTTTTACTGACCGACATGTCCTGTGGTAAAGAATATTGCCTAAATTAGTTATCTGATTGGTTCTTTTGATTAATGATGGGATTGTGCCTCATTACACATGACAACATGATCAGAATAATCACTACAGCCATCGAGGCTGGGAATGGTGTGGCTCTTTCTTTGGGAAAAAAAAAACACCATCATTTTTAAAGTTCATTTATAAAATTATTTAATGTATACATCCTATGTTGTAATTTATTTACATGACACTTTTTTCGATGGGAACTGTTGTAGTGTGTCACAAATGGCTAAGAAAACAAGGTAAACTAGATGTACAGATCAATGTCTCCTGGCTCAAGGGGGAAAAAACATAATCAAGATTCAAGAGCTGACCTTGTCCAAAGTCCAACTTGTCACACAACAAACAGTGAAGTACCCAGCAAATCATTAGGATCAGCAGGGATATGTTCAAAGGATTTTTTAAAAAAAATCAGTTCTTTTCTCTGGTTTTACTTAAAGTTCAAAGTATGAGTAATTCTTGCACACAAGTAAGAGACGCTGTGCTCAAAGTCAGGCTCAGCACGTATGGAAAATGTGTTTTTGCATAAGCTTGGCCATTTCCACACTAGACTGTTACAGTGCTTTTATTCCACTTTCAACATCCTATGGAATCCTGGAGTTTGCAGTTTAGGTCCCTTTGAAGCCTCTCCCTAAACTGCAAACCCCAGGATTCCATAGGATGTTGAAAGTGGAATAAAAGCACTATAACAGTCTGGTGTGGAAATGGCCCTTGTCTTTGGTCCAACGACATCAACAATAGAAAATGGGCAGATAGACATCCAGATTAGAGATTGCAAAAGTTACCTTTATTTTTGGATTTCCAGAACACCCTACAGCAGCATGGAATATTTTGGAAGCCATAATGCAGCAATTCAAAGCTCATATCCAGACATTGTGAAACTAGTCGTAGTCCACTATATCTTGGCTGCAATATCACACAGAGGTCTTGATTTCCTTGGATGGTCCATGTACTCATACTCTCCAACTGTCTCGGTTTGGCAGGGGCAGTCCTGATTAATCTTCTATCATACCACTTTTTCTGGTCTATTTCAGTTGTCCTGGTTTCTCTCTCCTCCACCCACTTCCCCCCTTTATCTGCAGTGTATTTCAAATGCTACAAACCAAGTTCAAATTTCATTTATTGCACGCAATTAACTTGATTGAGGGGAGAGGAGAAGAGGAGACAGAATCTTGTCCTTCCCAGTAGGCTCAGGCAAAAGGATAGTGCTGCAGCCTCTCTTAGCTTGTGTGTTCTTTCTCATTAATAACTTTTGCCATCTTGACCACAGTTTGATTTTGCTAGGCCACATGTGTCCCAGTTTTCACCGGAGACATGTTGAAGGGTATGTTTAGCATATCCTTCTCTTCCCTCTGTGTACTCCAATTCCTTTATTTCCTAGCTGGTCTGAGTGTAGATCTTGACCAACAGACCTATTTCACCTCCTAGAAATACTTAACCGGACCTATTCAATGGTAGTCATTGCTGGGGAAGGTAAAAATGTGATGGTCTCCATGGAAGAGACCAGGATGTGACTGTGATTGGCGTGTAGCACCAGGTTACAATATAAGCTGAGGTGGGGCTTGTGCTATTTAAAGCTAGCCCACCCCTGTTCTTGTCTATTTGGCTCGGATGATGGACCCACCCTCCCATCCTCATTACAGTATGAATTTATCTGGTCACTTTGGGGCCTTTTGCAGGTATTTCCTCCTCCTCCTTTTCCTCCTTCTTTTTGGCCTATCCCATATTGTAATTGATGGCACTGGGACAACTGGCTTGGGGTGGTGTATTAAATAGGCTTTCCTTTGGCAGGTAGCGGGCAAGAATAAGACTTCAGCGTTCACCTCATGGCACCCCTTTGGGGTAGGATAGGGCTCCGGAACTCCCTGTTTAGGGCTTGTATCCCAGAGAGTCAGGGAAAGAGGCCACCCTTGAGGTTTACCTGGGATTAGGGCTCTCACTTGGGTGGGACTCCTCTAGGTTACCAAGTTACCTTCCAGTTATGCTGGACTGGGGAGCAACCAAAGCAATCTGGATTGCCCTTGGGACTGAGGTGTTTCACCCAAGAGAAAGCTGAGGGAATTGTCAGTTTGTGACATCTGGCCTCAGCTGGACCCATATCTGTTTGCTCCCCCCAGTTGCTCCTTTACAGGCCAACATAATTCTAAATGGGTCAGATTAAATAAAATGGCCCTTATTACCCAGTCTAGTGTCTGATCTCTTCATTTCATGGCTGATCATCAAAAGAGTTACCCTTTTCCACAGTCCACAATCCACTTATATGTCTGGCCTAATACATTTTACTGCCTGAGTCAGAGCAGAAAAAGGCATCCCTTTACTCACTTGCCACAGTCAATGCACATAGTACTGAGAGTCATGGAAATCATTTTATCATATGAAATAGAAGATCCCGCAAGCCTCTCTCTAACCTTTGTGGTAAAAATGCAATAAAAAAATAGCCCCAAAATTGTTGTTTTTCCATCTCATCTGTAGCCTGATACCTGTAAATGCCATTTTACGCTACCGTTCAGTGCTAGATTAAGACAAGCTAAGGTCTTAAACTATCTCAAGTTTGGAAGGCTTCACAGCAGTACCTTTAAAAACAATATATATTATTCTCTTTTTTTAAAAAAGTCAAAGTCCACCTCATAATCCTTAGTTTATGGGTTGCAGTTACACAGTTTGTAAAACACTAAATTGTAGTTTACTTACTTGTGCATAAATCTGATACTGGGCAAAAAAATTATTTGTCCTGGGGACCACGAATGGGGATCTATGAGCCCTTCTGATGTCAACCACCCTCCTGAACATTCTGGACACTGATGGTCTCCATAGTTTGCTGGACCAACCTGTTTGTTGGCTGGGAGACTCTGCTTGGCAAGCTGAGAGACTCTCCCTCTTCTGCTCTGAAATGGGTGTTGAGATTCCAGTTTGCTTTTTGCTTGGTCATTTTTGGATTGATCAGTTTGAATTTATATGGACGAACATGGTCATGTTATGTTGCATTGGTGAATAATTCAAATTGATAAGTGGCAATTCAATGCTTAATGTTTTGAGCAATGTTTAAATGGTGTCATGTGCAGAATAAATGACAGCTTTCATTTTCCTTCCTCAAAATTCTCTGCCAGCCTGTTTACATGAGGTTGACAGATATTGCAGTTTGCCAGCGAAATAATGTGAAGGGTTGGACAAGCGCCATAAAATGGTTTCTTTTCTGTGGCAAGTGGGGAAACAAGTACATCTGTATAGTACACATAGACATTTATACTGATTCCCAAACAAACCGTGCTTGTTTGATGCTAGGAATTTTAAACATTAACTTACCATCCAGCTATGCATCTTAGTATCTCCCTCTCTCTCTCTCTTACTTGTAAAAAGGCAAACTTGTAATTTTCTCTCCCTCCTCCATTTTTCTACAGTACTGTGCTACTCACAGAATCAGAAGGTTAGACTAACCATTGTTCACTTCAAGCACTGAAGGAGTTTCTGTACAGTCCATAGCCTGCAAACTACATGGATCTCCAAGGACATTTTTGTACTTACCCAAAGCATCCCTGAAAACTATGCTGTCAAATGTTGCCAGCAAATCATGTCACCAGATTTGGGTCACAATTTATTCATGATGGCTGGCATTCTGTGTGCAATGTACATCTTTGTAAATGGCTTTGTTGTGCACAAAATTGAATTGAGTAGTTTTGCAGTGTCCATATTCACTTATGGGTTACTATGCACTATGGTCCAATGTACCATGAACAGCAAGGCCCATTGGGGCACTCCTTGATAGCTAGGAAGTGCTAGAGCACATTAGAAGTGCCTGATGTGCACTGGGGCACTCTTGGCAGTGGCTGGATGCACATCTTCACAATTCACTAACTATGACCATTTCCGCACTAGGCTGTTATAGTGCTATTATTCCACTTTCAACATCCTATGGAATCCTGGGGTTTGCAGTTTAGGGAGGGGCTGGCCGGCCCCTCCCTAAACTGCAAACTCCTGGATTCCATAGGATGTTGAAAGTGGAATAATAGCACTATAACAGTCTAGTGCGGAAATGGCCAAGGTTTCATTGCATTGCTGCAGCATACCTACAGACGTATAAACTTAAGAAATATAGACTCTGATGTACAATCTTGGCCAATATTTTTATAAGAGTTTTCTCCCAACAACGGACTCTAGGTGCCTTACCACACAATAAAAACAAAACAAAAAACAGAGACAATTCAAAGCCTGCTGATACAAAAGATTTTAAAAAGGTAATTAGCTACCCCCCTAAAATATCTTTAATTTACAACAGCATGAAATCATTTAAAAGTCATAACAATAAAGATAAAAATGCAGATCATATATCCCCAGTTAAACTCTAAATCCCTGTTTAAATAAAAAGGTCTTCACTGCTGGCAAAAAAAAGGGGAGAGTGGGGACGAGCCTAACCACCTGTGGGAGGGAATTGCACAGCCTGGGTGTAGCAACCAGTGGGCCCCCCCTTCATATGTCCTTATCAGATGGGCTTGCGACAATGGCAGGAAAGTGAGAAATCACTCCTCTGAGGGTCTCAAGATGTGAATAGATTCATACAGGGAAACCAATAAAATGCTTGGTTGAAATAGTTCTTTTGGTTCTGCCACAGAAATTTGGCAGCCAACCAGGAGAACTCCACTGAAACATGCACTTCCTGTTTATTTTAATGACTTTTCTTGATCTGTCTACAAAATTCAGGGGCATGATTTTCCACTGGGTTTTGGGCTGTGTTGTGACAGGAGCAAAGAATGAAGAGAGTGGCTTGTGGTAAGTCCAAGGGAGCAAAATTGGCCTCTGGGCCTGTAGAAGTTGCCCACTTCTGCTGTATATGGAACATTTTATCAGATACGGGCAGTTTTCATTAAACAGATGTTACTATGGTAGACTAGCCCAAGCCCGAGGTCTACAATTTAATCGTAATAACAGCAGCTATAAAGATATACTGACATCTCCACGTGGTTAATATTAAAAATCATTCCACGTGTCTGACAGGGTTGCCGAGAGAGCATGTAGGCAGGCATGGCCGAACGGCTGCAATTAGGAAAATCCAGGTCTGGTCAGTAAATGAATTTGTCACGTAGCCCCAAGGAGCCCTCCAGACACACCTAGCCATCACGCACACAAAAAATCCTCAGCCCCGAGATGCCTGCTTGACAGGATTAGCACTCTTGACAATCAGCCTGTCAAGCGAGAGCAATCTACCTGCTGCCGGAGCCTTTGTCCAACCCCGGCAGAATCAATCAAAATCAAGCGAATCTCATCAAGCTGGAGATGTCTGTCATTAAGGGCTTTGTCTTAGCCCTTCTCTCTATTGTTCTCCCTGGGAAAGGGTTAGCCTCCAGGTACGATTTCCCCTATAAGAACCCCTGATTTTGAGCGCTTCCTCTGATCACTCTTGGCTTCCTCCCCGCCTTGCTGCTGCTCCATTTGTCGAGCCTTCCCCTCAGCCTCCACGTGCTGAGAATCACCGCTCCCAACTCTTTGGTTCTTTTACAGATTCCCGGACTTCAGGATCAGGTGTAGTATTCCCCTGATACTCCTCTTTGAATCCTGTATCAATTTTCCTCTCTTTATTTTTCTTAGGTCTGCATGAGTGAGTGTGTAAGTGTGTAGTGACTTCGCTTTTAAATAAAGAAAATAATTGTAAATTCATTTTATCTTGGTTTTGACTCGGCCTGACCCCATTAAAGTTAGGTACAAGGTTGCAAGGTTACCCTAACGCTTGTGTGTGCTGGGCATATGCTTGGTGCAACTTGGAAATCCCCTCAAAATCGGGGTCAGACTAGGTGTCCTTTGAGGGATCTCCGGAAACTCAGGCAACCTACCCAGTGACTGGGACCCCCAGAAACTCGGGCAGCATACCCGGTGACCGGGACCCCCTTGACTCAAAAATAACAGATTTGGTGACCAGGACCTCCCTGAATTCAAAATAACTGATTCAGCTACCGGGACCCCCAGGACCCCCAGAAAATTAGGGTAACACAGACCAGGTCCAGAATCCTGTTGGTAACATATATATGCATACTTGAAAATTGAACTCATGTATATACTTTTGTTGTTGTTGCAGACAGAGGTATTCAGCATCTCAATGATCCCTCTTTGTGCCACCTACTTGTCTTGGCACTCCCCACATCTATTTAGTGTCCTGGGAAGGACAGGAGGTGGATGGAGTGTGGCCATGTAATAGTTGGCTATGTTCCTGCAGGAAGGAACGAGTATTCTCCTAGACTTCTGGAGGTCCTCCAGAAGTCCAGGAGGAGGATGTTGTCTTTGTGTGTTTGGCTCCAGCAATACAGCCAGCTATTGCCTGCCTTCCCCCTGTTCTTCCCAGACTCTTAAGAGCTGTGCAGTGGCACCCACCCTGAGACAGGTAGGTCGAGTGTGCAAGGAGGGACGGGGGATATATAGACCATTTCCACACTACACTGTTATAGTGCTATTATTCCACTTTCAACATCCTATGGCCCCTTTGAGGGGCCCCTCAAAGGCCCCTCCCTAAACTGCAAACTCCAGGATTCCATAGGATGTGGAAAGTGGAATAATAGCACTATAACAGGGTAGTGTGGAAATGGCCATAGTTACACCAGGAAGAACTTAACACTCTGGCAGAGGAATGCAGAGTTTTGGCCCATTTATGTTGAAATTTCCCTGTCTTGCAACGTTTTTACACAAACACAAATACAAAATCTTACAGCCTTGGTATGAGAACCATGATGCAGCAAGTAGAAGTCATATTTAAGTGGAGGAGGGTCACTTTTACAAACTTATTACTATAACAATATTAGATTAATCCATCCTGGAGAAGCGTGTTAGATATGCAAGTTAATCGACTTCATATGGATCTTTAATGTGGACTTCATGGATCTAGCTGTGTAATGCATGTACTGGGGGGTGGGCGTCTGTGTTAATTTATCATCTGTGTGTGTGTATGTTTTGTTTCTTCAGAAATAAAATGGCCTGATTTAAGTGTACTGGGCTATTTACTTCTATTTTTAAAGTCTTGTGTAATGTGATCCTGTATATTGGAATGCATACTTGTGTCTTTCCTTTTCACCAAACAGCTACACTAAAGCAAATAAAATCAAAGCCATACATTTCCATTCGGTGGCTTTTGCAAACTGTAAGTGATGGCAGGAAATGGTCGTAGCCATTCGACTGAGTTCTCCCACTGACGACAGCAGAAAGTAAAATTATTTATATATATATATATATATATATATATATATATGAATTAGAAAACAAATCCTTTTTTAAATAAAATGAAGTAAAAAGAACTACGCTGCTGGGAGGAAATGCTAATTGAAACTACCTTGCTAATGCTAGCTAGTCACAGGAAGGAAACATTAAGTTATTATTTTTAATAATGTTTACAAGTATATCCAGCCATTTCCAGCTGGTGAAAAATGTTAGCCTTGGCAAAATGTGGCAGAGCTACTTTTCACTGGTGATGTTGCTCATCTTCTCTCTGATAGCAATCATTAATTTTATTTTTTAACCCAGTCTTCAAATGAAGACGGATGAGTGGGGGAGTTTTAAATGCAAGCTGCTTATGTTCAGAAAAATGGCTGCAGAGTTACAAATTGGAGTACCCGATCTGAGTCCAGTTATCAAAGGGGGAGGGGGGAGGAGGCAGGGAGAAAAAACAAACACACACACACTCATTAGATGAACAACAAACAGGCAGGGTTTCAGGTAGCAACGCACGTCGGGAGGAGGGGTGTGGGTGTATATAGATACATGGAGGGAGGCCAGGACATAAGGCCTACATACGGCCTTTATTCAGTGTCTAATTGCTAGAAGCCTTTCAGATACTATTATTCTTAATCGCACTTAATCATTTTACCCACGCATTTTAACATTTATTTCTCATTAACACTCCTCTTGATGTTGGTGAGCAAAGCGCCTGTTATACATCACATTGCCAGCAACATACTAGTACATTTCTTTAGGAAAAAGGAAAAGGCAGGGAGAGGGAAAAAAGGAACATCCTCTTTTAAATACAATTTCAATACAGCTTTTTTTAAAAAAACAAAACCCAAAATGTCTTAGATGCATGTAATATGCTGCTGGCTACACTACATGTCTACTCAGAAGCAAGCCAGTATAAGACTGTAGGCTTAACGTTTGTGCTTTTAAGATTGGTTTATCTTGACTTTTTCTAGAAGTAAGCTAAGAAGGGCAAGCACTGGATGGGAGACCACCAACAAATTGACGGTGCTGTAGGCTCTATTTCAGAGGAAGGAATGGGCAAAATCACCTATGTGTGTTCCTTACTTAAGAAAACCCAAAGAAATTCATGGGGTCACCATAAAGTTGACAAGTGACTTGAAGGACATACACAAACACAGAAAAAAAGAATCCAAGTATCTGCCACTTTGTTCCACTACAGTTGATGGTGAAAATGCACCATGCTCATACCTTCCAAACATTTCAAACATGAAAACTGAGGCATGTATGGCCAAGAAACCTAAGACTGTGGTCAAGATGTTATTAGTGAGGAATGGCAAGCTAGAAGAGGCTGCAGCAGTTTGCCTAAACTGACTGAGAAGGGCAAGATTCTTCCCCCTTCTCGTCTATCCCTCTTGCTGAGTTAATTGAATGCAAACTGCCTTTGTGCTTTGAGTTCGATGTGCAGCAACTATCAGGACATTTTCAAAGCAGCTGGAAACATGGGATGACAAAGGATTAATCAGGATTGTCCCTGCCAAAGTGGGACAGCTGGAGGGTATACCTGTTCTTCTAGTCTCCTGTTTCCGTGGGGTGAGTTATGTCATTGAAATGCAACTCAGTTTGCAACTAGAGTGACTGCTTCTATGTTAGCAAGAAAGAAACAAAAGTGGAGGAGGGAGAGAAAGCAGCACAGAAGGGAAGGATAAAAGCAACCCAGATTTGAATAAAATCTGATTCTGCTAATGTATAAGTGCAAATGTACAAATACAGTCAGACCTTCACTTTCAGAGGGGTTAGGTAGGCAAGATCCCCTGAAAGTGGAAAACCACAAATAAAAATAAAAATTGTGAACAATTTTTTTAAAAAACTGAGAATGCTTCTCTAGTAATCTCTCGGTCTTCTAGCATGATTGTATGGCCCATGTCTGGCAGAACTTGGCCACAGAGTCACACTGGAGGACGTAGCAATGCATAGAGGAAATATTTTTTTCAGGAATCTCTACGTTCTCCTAGGCGACTTGTGGTCCACTTCTGGGGGAAGTGGACCATAGAATTGTTCTGGAGAACCTAGAGACAGATTCTCAAAGAGAATATATGTTTTTCAGTGACGGGGCAAATACAGTAAGAATTTTTTAAAATAAAATAAAATAACTCATGAAGAATCAAATCCACAAATGCTTAAACCCATGAAACTAGAGGACTGGCTGTAGTTATTAGAAATGAAATACAATGGAATGCCTCTCACTATAGTGAGGGAGACTGTGAGTAGGTAAGTGAGAATCATAGAACAATAGAGTTGGAAGAGATCATGAAGGCCTTTCAGTCCAAACCCTGCTATGCAGGAACCCACATCAAAGCGTCCCCAGCAGATGGCCATCCAGCCTCTGCTTAAAAACCTCCAAAAAAGGTTTTTAAAGAAGAAGAACAAAGAAGAAGGCTCCACCACACTCCGAGGCAGCAGATTCCACTGCTGGGGAGCTCTGACTGTCAGGAAGTTCTTCCTGAGCTTCAGGTGGAATCTCTTTTCCTGTAGTTTGAATTCCTTGGTCCTTGTCCTAGTTTCTGGAGCAGCAGAAAACAAGCCTGTTCCCTCTTCAATGTGACATCCTTTCAAATGTTTAGTTATGCACCTCATCTCTCTGCTCTGTAGATGTTTAACTGCTGATGGCCAGCTTCAAGGTCCTACTCATGTTCCTATTTTTAGATGAGATATGGCCTGAGTAGCCCTTCCATCAGAGGACTGTCCTCTACAGAGGATATGTGGGTATGTACTATCCTCAATATCTTCTATGTTACATCACTTTCTGGTATGATTGTGGGTAGATACAGGCATACCTCAATTAACAAAGCCTCAGAGAAAGAAGCTCCTTTTCATGCCTGCCCACCCACCCAGCTACCTACCCACCTACCCTTTCCTCCTGCTCCTCTATCTATCTGCGAGGGGTTTGGTTTTGTTTTGTTTAGCAGCATCAGCACTGAGAAAAGGGTGAAACACATTGGTGGACAAAAAGATTTTTGCTGTTGGGTTGCTGCGCTGTATCTGCAGTAATCAATGCAATAAACCGTGAGCTGGGAAACAACAGGATTCTGCTCCAGCTAATCCTACTGTAACTGTGTGCACCTGCCTGTAACAGGCAAGGTAAAAAGCATCACCAAATTAGGAAGGATAGCTAATACCCCCGAGGACAGAATCAGAAGTCAAAATGATTTTAACAGATTGAGATTGCTGGGCCAAAACTCACAAAACGAATTTCAGCAGGGAGAAGTGTAAGGTACTACACCTGAGCAGAAAAAACAAAATGCACAGATATAAGATGGGTGACATCTGGCTTGACCACAGTACACATGAAAGTGATCTAGGAGTCTTAGTAGACCACAAGCTGAACATGAGTCAGGAGTGTGATGCAGTATCTAAAAAAGCCAATGCAATTATGGGCTGCATCAATAGGAGATAGCATCTAGATCAAGGGAAGTGATAGTAGCACTCTATTCTGCTTTGGCCAGACCCCATCTGGAATACTGTGTCTGGTTTGGGGCACCATAGTCCAGGAACAATACTGACAAGCTGGAATGTGTCCAGAGGAGGGTGACCAAAATGGTGGAATGCTTGGAAACCATGTTTTATGATGAGAGACTTAAGGAATTGAGTATGTTTAGCCTGGAGAGGGGTTAAGAGGCAACATGTTAGCTATGTTTAAATATGTGAAGGGATACCATATGGAGGATGGAGCAAGCCTTTTTTCTGCTGCTCCAGAGACTAGGACAAGGAGCAATTGCTTCAAACTTCAGGAAAAGAGATTCCATCTAAACATTAGGAAAAACTTTCTGATGGTTAAGAGCAGTTTGACAGTAGAATGTGCTACCTCAGAGTGTGGTGGGGTCTCTTTCTTTTGAGGTTTTTAAACAGATACTGGATAGCCATGTGTTGGGAATGCTTTCATGATGTCTTCCTGCATGGCGGGGGTTGGACTCAATGGCCCTTGTGGTCTGTTCCAACTCTATGATGCTATGAAAGAAAACTTAAAGTGATCTCAAGAAAATTCAAAATGCTTCTATTTATTTATGCAAGGCTTATAGAATATGATTGGTTTGTTTCACAAGTGTATTTTACTGCTTTCAAAATTAAATGTTTGCTGAAACATGTTGGACTGCTCTTCTTTTTTTGTGATGTAGGAACCACAAAATTCTTTCCACGCTATTTCTGCCTCTGGAACCAAAGTTCTTGTTAAAGAAGCAATATCCAGGACACATCTACTATGTTAACTGATGTGTCTACAATAGCAGCAGGTAACCTGTTTCAGTGAGAGACTATCCCTCCTGCTTGTCTTCCTTCTTGGTAGCAAGCCTACCCACTTACCTAGAAGAAATGAATAGGAGGAACTATCGGAAAAATGAGGGTCTCTATGAACACAGGGAGCTCCAGAGGAACCTATGCTGACATCCTTCTCAAACCTGGAGCTGACCAGTGTGTCAGAGCAGTTTGAAATGAAAATAAGTATGATTTCATTTTCCGAGAGTCCCCTCATTCAGACCAAAGGCCTATCTAGCCAAATGTTCTATTCACAAAGTGGGTAATCAGCATGAGAAACTTGGGACTTCTGTTTCTCAGGGGATATTAACTCTGATACTGAAGGTGATATACATCGACACATGGTCTCATCCTCCATGAATTATTCCAATCTACTTTTAAAGTCATCTACAATGGCAGCCATGATGATAGCAAGTTATCCAGTATGACCTTATGCTGCATGGGGAAATACTTCTTTTTATCTTCCTTGAATCCCCCAATATTTAGTTCCTGCAATCATCTCCCACTGTGCAGTCTAGTATTTCAAGAAAGGGAGAAAAGTTGCTTTATTAAAAACAACGTAGTTCACCATGGTTTTCAAAGCGTGATTTTGGTAGTGTAGAAAGTGTTTCTGAAATATACTTTGTGTACAGATTTATCAGTTTCAGAACCTGTTTCTCTTCACTGCTGCTGTTTGAGCACCCATTTTCCCCTAGTTCTGCTGTGGTTATTCCTTTCTCGATTGTTCATTTCATAGCTTTCTTGCAATGCATGGTTGCAAGATATAGTTCCCCTATCATATTGCAATGCAGGTGGAAATGCACCATAATACCACTCATACCTTGTTATATCAATTGTGGCAGTATGTGATTCATTGGATCTGGGAGGTGAGTCATAATCCAGACACAGGGACCAGTTGTGATATAGTGGTTAGGGGATTGGGCTGGCATTTGGGAAGTATTCTAGTTCCCCCAAAGCCATGAAAATGGCATCAGTAACTCTCTTTCAGATTGACTCTACTTACAGAGTTGTTGTCAGAGCTCAGAAAAATTACTTTTTTGGACTATGACTCCTTCTGCCAATGTAGCAAGTTATAGTTTAAAAACCTTTCTCAAATTCTGGCCATTGTTGGGAAGGATCAGGGCCATGTAGATGGCCTTGAACTCATTTGCAGAAGGGCATGGTATAAATATAACTATCTAATTAACTAACTGATTTGCTATCCACTAAGTCCCTTTCCCCATGACGTCACTGTCATTTCTGCCACAGGATAACCGCGGTCGGCAGGTGGCACTTCTGCATGACATCGTAACTATCCTGCTGCCATCCTGTCGTGGAGCGTCGTGCTAGTGCAGTTTTCACAAAATGGAAAAAAATCCATTTTGCGTCTGCGATTGCGTGGTGCTCTTGTCGCTTCTGGCCATGTGGAAGCTGCGGAAGTGCATTGGTGACACTTCCTTCCATAGCACAGCAATAGAAAAAGCCCAGCTGCGCTGTGGAAAGAAGATGTGGTGCCATTGCATTCTCTTCTGCATGGACTGAGCGGGTGCAGAGGGGAGCATTGCCGATGCACTCCCTTCTGGACCGGGACTGCAGTGAGACAACGCGGAAGAGTGTCATTGTGCAGAAATGGCCTAAGACAGTCTATTCATGGAAAGGGATTGGCTCCTCTTCATCTTTCTTGGTGGGGCACATCATACCTGTCTTCTAAAGCCCTTTACCATCCTCAAAATCTCTCTCCATTTCCTTTAGCAGGTCAATATTCTTCTTCAGTGGTGTGACACAGTTCTACGAGCAAGGCACTGACCAAAGTGGTGTTGCTGTTTCTCAAGTTCTGCAACCATGAAAGAAGTAATAGCACACGCTGTATCATAAACTCTAGAGGTAAAAGGTACAGCCTCCAAACACTGATTCAGTTCTGCCTCTGGAGTGTGGCTGATATAACCTCCTATTCTACTACACTCCTAAATTGCTCTATGGAGATGATCTATTAAAGAATAACAATAAAGCTTAAATGTTTGAGTAACCTTTGAAATTATTGACAAATTGGCCCCGGCGGAATGCTCGGGAGCCTAATGTAGAACTAGAGATCAATGTTAATGCTGTGGAGACAGGATTCAGATGGCAGCTGCAGGAACATGTGTGCATTATGCAATCTTTGCACTCAACTGTACCAGGGTTTGGGGCAAATATATCACTGGGGTGCATGCAGTTTGCTCTGTGAAATCAAGTTGGCAAGGTCCTAATAAAGATCCTGTATTTTTCACATAACAGATTCTGATTTTTTTTTTTTTGAGGCGGGTGGGCGGGCAGGGGATATTACTTGTTCATCTGTGCCTATTGTTGTAATGCCTTTATGAATATCAGTTATTTTACCTTCAATTCTCTTTCGCAAAGGGACCATCAGTTTTCCAGTCATAGACACTTGTCTTGCATTTATTTTGTCAACATTTTTTTTGTTGGGTGCCTTTAAATCATATCCGACTCATAGTGACCCTAAGCTGAACCCATCATGGGGTTTTCTTGGCAGGATTTGTTCATAGGTGATTTGACTTTGCCTTCTTCTGAGGCTGAGTGAATGTGACTTGCCTAAGATCACCAGTGGGTTTCCATGTCCAAGCAGGGATTCAAATCTTGTTATTTTTTCCACACTAGACTGTTATAGCACTATTATTCCCCTTGCAACATCCTATGGAATCCTGGGGTCTGCAGTTGGCCCCTCCTGAAACTGCAAACCCCAGGATTCCATAGGATGTACTGCAACACTCAAACCACTACACCATGCTGACTGTCTACATTAAATTGTGCAAAAACTAAATCAAAAGCTTGAAAATCACTCAAATTAAGAAATGATGCCTCTGGAGTTAACAGTTATACTTGTGCATGAACAAACATTCTCTCACCCATTTTCTGATGGGACCATTTTCTCATCGGAGCAAGGAAACTTCACGCATGCAAGTTCATCACCTAAGGATTCCAGCAAGCGACTTCCATGTGTGAACAAGATGTAACAGATAACAAAGTAGAGGAGAACTTTCATTTTCACCTCATGTTTTCCCCAAACATAATACTTTTCCACAGAGTATATCTACATTCTCAGCTGCTTATAGATAAGGTATGCATGAACTGGCCATGTAGTGATAACACTTAGGTATTGATTGAAACATTCAAAATATGATCCTTGGGTATTCACTAAATGTTGTTATTTGATAATAAAAATGTAAACTGTTTAGTGTTCTTGAACCAAGTCTCTCTCTCTCTTTCTGTCTCTCTCTGTATGTGTGTGTGTGTGTGTATACATATACCAGTATATAATTGTGGTGATAATTCCATATATTAATTGAACTTTCTGTGGTGAGCTTATTAGTAAAAGCTGTATGGAAAAAATATATGATTTCTGCATTTGCACCCTACAAATTCCTTGCTGTCATTATTTGCAATAAAGTTGACTTATGATGACCCTATGGATAAGAGACCATGAAGAGCACTCATCATCAAAAGCCTTGATAAAATCTTGCAAACTCAGACTCATGGCTACCTTTATTGAGTAAATCCATCTATAATGTGACCTACCTGTTTTCCTATTGCCTTATGCATTATTAAACATGATCATCCTTTCCAAAGAGTCATGTCATCTCATGATGCATCCAAAGTATAACAACCTCATTTTTGTCTTCTTGGTGTCTACTGAGAGTTCAGAACTAATGTGCTCTAGAATCCATTTATTTGTTTTTTAAGCAGTCTATGGTGATCATGAAGCTTTCCTCAAGCACCACATTTTGAATGAGTTGATTCTTTTCATCTCAGCTTTCTTCACTGTCCACTTTTTTCCATTATATATAGAAATTGGAAATAGTATAGTGTGGATCACTGCTGCTCTTAGTTGTCTTCTGATTTCCTGGTTAGTCTCTGTTCTCATTAATGAGTGAGCCAAAGTACTCATTGTCAAACTAAACATGTGTGGAGTTTCAATCATGCCTTGGTGCTGTGATTTCAATCTTCTATGCAAAGAGTAACCCTCTTTAAAAATGTTGCACAAAATCTTGACCAAGATCCACTAAAGCTAAGGGAATAAGACTGATGCAACTAAGCCATCTCACTGGTTTCAATGAAATTTACAGAACAATTCTACTCATATCTACTTATAGGTAAGGTCAACAGGGTTTACTCTCAGGTAACTATATTGAGTTATAAGACTTTTCTTCCTCTTCCTGTAGTGACATTTGGTACACATTTTGTATCTATTTTTAATGCACTGATTTTTATCCAATTTACCTCTGTGTTCCTGTGCATTATAGAAAGCCCCCACCTTGATGCTCAATTATCTGAGAATTCATTCTTTCAGTATTTCCAATTAATGACAAGTTCCATTAATTCTATATGGATTCTTCTCTTTCATCAGTTCTTGCCTATGGAGGCTTGCTTGGGACTGCTCATACTTGTGTGCTATTCGCAAAGCAAGCCGAGAGGAGGAAAAAAGCTGCCATGCCAACTGAGAGACTTTGCAAGCAACACACGAGTGTTTGGTCCCAAATGAGCCGCTGTAAGTCCTTTATGTTCCTTACAGTACAGTACATGCCTACCACTTTTCAACCAGATAAATGAGGGAAGCCTGTACTTAAATGCATGTGTTTTTAGTTATGCATATTTTTGTCAAATTTACACATGGTTCTGTGCACATTTTTGTTCACCAAAATGCATTGCAAGCCTCAGATATTCAAAGCAAGATGGGCTTTCTGACTGTCAGCATTAGGAGAAAGAAAGCTGATATGGCCAAAGGGAAATGAGAACCCACAAAACTTCCATCTCTGTATTCGGTTGCCCTTGATGAGAAGGAGTGGACTACATGAACCAAACCCACTGAAAAAGTTGCAGCTGATGATACGAAAGTGATAATGAAATGATAATCCAGCCTCACTGCTTTGTTATGAGAGTTAATGAAAGAAGGCTTGTGGCTGTGATGTTGTAAAGGACGAATAATGTTTTGTCAAGATAAATATCTAACAAGCTTGGCAACAATATAAGGGAATTTTATCTTCCATTTGTTTCTTGGAGTAATAGATGAAGAGTGGAAGGCTGACAGTTATTTTTTTTTTATTTAATGGCAGGACGTTGTCTCTATACTATGTTACCCGTACATGCTGAGCACATCTTTAGAAAGGTCAGCTCAGAATGATCTGAGAATCTCGTAGAACATTCCTTGCTCTACATAAGGCTTCTGACCTTTCAGTGATCCTAATTCCACCCCACTTTCCTTCTCCCAGACATGCTTATTATTTATTGAACCTGAATTAGTCTTATATTTGGTAATAATACTTTCTTCCCGCTATCACATACACACCGAAAACTGACAAAAGATGTGATAATGCAAGATAAAATTCAGATTCTTTCCACATTTCACAAGCTAAAGTATTCCAATTTGATCTAGTGTAGTATTTTATGATGTGAGACAGCACTAACTCATTCAGCTTCACCTAATTCATTGTTATATCCTGTTTCTGTCAGTATTCTAGTCAAGATGGACGTGTTTTTTAACATATGTTGACATAGGACCTTCTCTTGAATCTGTATTCCTGACCTTCTCGGAGGTGCCTGGACAAAAGATTGGATGTTCTACCACATCATTGATTGGCCCTTATCCTCTCTGATGCACAGAAGGAGTAACATGATCTTTAAGAATAACTTTGAAAGAGTCTTAAAAGATCAACTTATGTTGGGTGGGCTGGGAGAAAAAGACCTTTCTAGCCCTAATTACCCTACAAATATACTCCCTTGACCCTCATGTTGTCTAGCTTCTTCTCATTTCCCTCAGTGATCTTCGTAAATTGGGTATGCTAAATATGGCCATTTCCACCCTACACTGTTCTAGTGCTTTTATTCCACTTTCAACATCCGGTGGAATCCTGAGGTTTACAGTTTAGAGAGGGGCTTCTAAAATTCTCAGCCAGAGAGCAATTTGGCCTCAGTAAACTACAAACCCCAGAATCCTACAGGATGTTGAAAGTGGAATAATAGCACTAGAACAGTGTAGGGCAGAAATAGTCTTTATATCCTTTGGGGAAAAGCCATGGAACAACACAGTTTCTATGGGCAAAAGACTGGAATACAGAGATACAACAATTGTTAAGAGCTAGAATGATGCATGCACATACACAAAAATCATGCAGTGACTGAGAATTTCATGGTATCTTCAGTTCACAGGGAAGGAGCCACAATATCCTATTTCCACTTAAATACATGGAAGAGAGGCTTTTGATCTATATTCTCATGGCTTTTTTTTTAAATGAGTTGTCTGATAAACATCAACAAAAATAATGACGACGACAACAACATATAATATCTTTCTGCCATTTTCAATATATAGTTATGAAGACTAGGATGCTGAAAGTGAAGTGCTTCTAATTATAGATGGAAAAAAATTTCGGTGGATTCAGTGTTTTGCTATAATTATCCCTTTTGCACCTCCTTACATTTACTGTAAGACAAGCTGCACCTTGCTTCAGAAATTTACGCATTTGCAAAATACACATTTTGGAGAAAAGAAATGCTCACAAAAGAGCATACATTATTAAAAAGGCAAAAAAACTACAAAGGCATATAGTTGAAAAGATGCACAAATACACTTTAGTCAAAGGGGAAATGTGGAGAAAATGTGGACATTAGGAAAAACATGGCAATACATGCACATATTAGAAAAATACTTATAAATTTACATGGGAAAAGTCAGAAAACAATGTTTCAAAATCACATATGAAGAAATAGTGGGACAGAAATGAAAGTGGAATTTGGGAAAACATAACAAAATGATTTTTTTCCTCACATCTCTACCCTTAATGTAGGGTTTTACAAACAAGCCAGTCCCTTGGGAAAGATGCCTAGAAGAGTCCTCTTCCCAGTAAGTTTGGGGGAAAGCAAACTGCTGCATCCCCTCATACCTTATTTATTCTTCCTGATTAATAACCTTTGTCATCTTGACCTCACTCTGATGATACCTGGCCACGTGTGTCCAGGTTTTCATCTGTGACATGATAGAACAGTGGTTCTCAACCTGTGGGTCCCCAGATGCTTTTGGCCTTCAGCTCCCAGAAGCCCCAGCCACTATGGTCAATGCTCAGGACTTCTGGGAGCTGAAGTCCAAAAACATCTGGGGACCCAAAGGTTGAGAACCACTGTGATAGAAAGTATGTTATGGGTCCCTGTAGGCCAAGGAAACATAAAAAAAAAATGACTGCTTCGACAGTTTGATCATTGGCACAGTTGATCTCCTTTGGGTCATTTTTGAACCCCACCACAAAACTGTATGTTGCCAACAGGTGGTTTGTTGTATGAGTCACTCCGTACGCTGGAGCAACCGTGAGGGGTGTGAGGAAGGCACTATGTGTATGAAAAGCCAAGAAGTAATGAATTATACAAGGCTCACCAAGTTAGTTCATCTGTAAGGTAAGATTTGATGTCTGCAGTGTTATCTGTTATTATGCCATATACATACACTCTAAGTCCTATTTCTATTCACTGTGTGAGATGTAGCAGCTGAGGAGACCATCTTTTTGCAAGGTCACTCCATAAATCTATGTCTAGTGTGTTTTGAATTCATACCTCTGGCTTTAAGTTCATTAGGTCACTGCAGCGCTGAATTACCAGGCTCCTTGATGTATATCTAGCAACGTGTAGAGATCTGAGTATTTTTTTTTCCTTGAGATTCCTCAGGTTTGTCATACTGCAGATGCAAAAACTGCATTTCAAGATCTTTTCTTGAGTTTCTCATAACCAGAGAACTATCAGTCATTGTATCTATGTTCTTGATGATAATGATTTAAGACCTAGATATGGGACAAGTGCTCCAAAGGAGAGATATTAAAAAGAGAGAGATAAACAACAGAAGTGATGGCAACATAAAACTGGGTAAAGATCTGTTCTTTCAAGTAAATAACATTTTCTACAGCCTCTATTTCCTGGAGCAACATTTTGTGACATAAACATTGCTGCCATAGTAACAAGAGGGGAGACTGGCTCTCCTTGATAAAAGTGATTTTTTTTTCTTTTTAATGAGAGAGTCCTAGGGTTTATTTATTTATTTTATTAATTAGTTGCGATTGCATATAGCCTTTCCTCCGGTGGGCTCAAAGCAGCATACGCAGCTTTCTTCATCCCTACTTTCTCCTCACAACAACCCTGCGAGGTAAGTCAGGTTGGCATAAATGAGTGTCTTAAGGTCAGTGAGTGAGTTTGATAGCAGAGTTGGAACTGGAGCACATACCTTTCCAATATTTCATATATGACATTGAGGAACCAGATGGCCAACCAGCATCAGAATGTGGACAAAATGAGAAAAGTTATTAATGAAGAGGAACATGGAAATTAGGAGAGGGTGAAGCCTTTTGCTTTTGCCCAAGCTTCCTGGGTAGGGTAACGTTTGGCTGCCGCCTCTGCTCCCCCTCTGCTGCGCTGAGTGCAAACTACTTTTGTGCTTTGACTTCAGTTTGCAGTAAGCTGTAGTAAGCCCAGGACAAAGGGGGGAAATGGAAGAAGGAGAGCGAAAGTGGGAAATTTCAGAAGCAGTTGAAAAAGTGGGATCGCAGAGGATTAATGGGGGCTGTCCCTGCCGAATGCCAAAAGACAGCTTCCTCCGTAGGAAGTGTACGCCATTTTTTAAAATTTTTTGACCCAAAACAAAATGGCCACTGTTGCAAGTTCCCTGCCTACGAGTTCAACATCTTCTTCATACAGAGAAGGGAGAAGCTCTGCTGCTCTTGCGTGGCGGAATTTAAAGAGACAAGCCACAAATATACTACGCTGACGCCCTGGAAAGAGTGAATCGGGGATGCTGTTCTAATCCAAAGCTTTCTTCCTAGCTGAGGCAGGAAGGAAAAAGATGACTTCTTCTCCCTCCTTAGAGATCCACACTGTTCCTCTGGGCACCCCCCTTTCTGAACTTTTCCCCTTGTGGTCTCTTTCTTCCCTCCCCTCTTCTCCCCCCTTCTTATTGACATTCCAGCCCTTGAAACAAGGTCTCCAGTCCTTTTTCTCATTTCAAGATCTTGTTTTGGGAGAGCTGTAACACCTGTCCACTGATCGCCTGCCAGTCTGCATCTGTGCCCAGCTGACAAGGCTGTCTGCTTTGACTAATGATGTGATTGATGGACAAAATAAGGAAGAACACACAAAAAAACATTTCTGTCTGGTCTGGTGTGTCAGCAAGCCTTCATCAAGTGGCTGCTGAAGGTATATTTTGCTGCATGCCTCATTACACAGTAATGGCATTCCCAGGCAAAGCTGTTTCTTTTCATGACACAAGACAGCAGGCAGCTTTATGGACTCTGGGCCTACCGCGCCTGGAGGAGAGAGGCACTAAAGAGTGGTCATTTCCAAAAACGCCTCAAGTTGCTTTTTTGTTGTCATGAATTTAATATGAATCAACACAATATGAAATGAGCATGAGGAATTTTAGTGACTAGTCATTTTTTAAGGCTGCTGTCTCAACAGCCATCAAGGAGAGGGAAGGGGGGGAAAACATTTTCTTCTACCAAACCTGTTTCAAAAAAGAAGTCATCTGTCAATTTTATTGCATTAAAAAAGTACACAGAGGCATATAGTCCAAGCAAATGACTGCTCTGCTCCTAAACATGTGGAAAATTCTTCATATGCAAGGGGGAAGGGGAGAAAAATCTAAGTAACAGGCAGGCAACAAAGACAATTTAAGGGGGTCTTAGTATGCACATGGGCTGGAGAGACCCACACTGATAGGACTTCCAGCAGATTATGTCCCAGTCACTCATGGCGAGTTGGATTTTCCCAGCTTACTGACGGAAGATAGATACAGGGGCTCAGATAAACTAGAGTTACTACATTTTGAAAAGCCAAAAGAGGACACATTTACTGATTACTCCAAATGACCAACCGCTATGACAACTCTCACTTTAAATACCCCTACTATAAAAGTTGTGATAATAGTTAAGAGAAAAATTCCTACTCTTCACTGTATTTAAATAACAACAACAAACAAACAACAAACAGCAACATCCATCCCTTTTCATCTTCCCTGCCTCTTCCGACAGGTCCCTCACCTGCTCCACCAAGCTGCCCTGTTCCATCTCTCCCTTGTGTCTGCAGACTCCCTTAGCCACCTTGCTCAGGTAACTTACAATTCCCCTTTGGGTCTGTCTCCTTTCTCATCCACACTCCTGCCCCACATCCTCTGAGTGCTCGGTTGGGCCGGCCTCCATCCCTGCTCCTAGCAGAGCTCTCAACAGAGCAGGTGAGGCAGAAGTGAAGTAGCAGTATCAGCAGACAGGAGGTGAAGCAGCACCTGACATTTCAGAAATCTACCTGGACAGAAATTTTAGCTCTTAAGAAGAGGACATGTCTAGGAAAAGGAGGATGGATGGTAACCATAGATAAACACACTTTGACTCCTGTTGCAGTTGACTGGAGTCACTGTGCAATTCTATGCACCTTACTTCACTTGTAAACCCCACTAAGCCCAATAAGGCTTTATTTTTGTAAACATGGCCATCTCAAGCCATTTCCTGAAGCAGAATATTAAAGGGCATTCCTACCACCAAAGGTAAGTAGTAACATAGTTCCCAAATCAAGTTATTTTAAACACATGAGACAGAAAACCCCATGGAGATTTCTCTCTGTTCCTGCCAACAAAGATATAACTATGGAAAATTAAATAGCAAACAGCTTCCTTTTCATGATACTCAAAGTCTTACTCTATCTAACAGTAGGGATGATCCTGCAAATAAATTTATACTTAGGTGGTGCACCATTACTGAATCTGTTACTGATGTTTTGTTATACTATTTATCAGTACTCTTGTTAGGTCACCCTTTGGAAAAGGAAATGCACCAAAATATTTTGAGGCTTGAGAAATTTTCACTTGGCCAACAAGATTGGATGAAACCCCAAATCCTGGATATTTCATATTTCATGTGTTTTTTAAAAACCTATATTCAGATGACAGATGTGGAATCTCTGCGAAGAACATAGTGAAAATCCTCTTGTGCTTTCTTAATAGAGGGTTGCACCATGTTTTAGAAAATTCATAAAACACAAAGTAGGAACGTATAAAGCCATCTCAGAATTGATTGGGTCATATGAAAGTGGCACCCTTGAATTAGCTAATCTTGATCTAAAATACTGTGGTGTGTATGAGGATGGGCCATTCCTGCAAATGTGTTTTCCACACTATGGAGCACACCTAACACACGACACTAGTTTTAAGTTTTATACATGTTACGGACAGTGTGTTTACTGTATGGGCAAGCCATATTTGTATGTGAAGAAGATAATGTACGTGGTAAGCAGTTGACTTGGAAACCGTTGTATAAACAGATTTTGTGTGAATCCATATGAAGAGATGTCTAGTTCAAAGAATGCCACTATTGATGGCCTCAAATGATTTTTGAGAGGACTAGACAAATTTTCAGAGATTTATTACAGGGGTAATGACTGAAACAGCTTACACAAGTACCCAATTTACCGTTCAAAACTGCAGCTGGAAAACTGGGGTGGCTTTTCCATCACCCTCCTCAAATTGTCACATAACAGCAGGCATTGCATCAGGATACATGAACTGTTTCCAACCACCTTGTGGGCATTATCAGAACAGAGGGTTGTTTGTGTTTTTGTTTTAATTTGTTTTCCTCATCCCTTTTTCTTTATGTGCCATTTCTTAAATTTAAATGGTAAGCCTGAGGGCAAAAACTACTTATCTCATAAGATGTTCTATGAGCCTTTCTAGCTAAAAGGTAGGTAGAAATACTGTAAATAAATAACTCCTCCCTTGATGGATAAAGAAATAGTGTCATTCCATGAGGATTTTAAGAAAAGAATGCATGGGAAACATAACAGGTTTACAGCTGGATCTTCAAGATCATTGCTGATGCAAGAAATAACTTTTTTTAAAAGATGTGCTTTAAAAGAGGTGTGGGGACATGACGCATTTTGTTCCCATCTTGAAACTATGCCCTTTATTTCAGCCCAACCCCTCATTTGGGATCAAAACATCAGAAGCAAGCCCAAACCGGGAGTATTTAGTATAATTCACATATTGATCGTGATTAGGCACAACCCTCCATAAAGTCTTAATGCTACAGTCTCGTTGTGGTTTAGAAGTATCCATGGGATCATGAAGTACATTCTACAAGAGGTCAGGCTCTGGCAGGTTCTACCAAGCTTGTAAAACTTGGATTATGAACCTAGTAGTGGACAGCATGTCTGTCTTCTGAGGACCAGCCTAGCAAAGCACAGAGAGTTTTGGAACCAGAAGTCAGACCATCAGCTGTTGAATAGGCCAGAGCAACTATGCATACAACAATAGTGTGCAATAATTGTGATTAGCATTGGTGTAGATATTACCTTGCATTGATGAAATTATGGAAAGCCTGTAGCAGCTGAATGGAATGAGCATCATTATGCTTCTAAGAACTAATTGGGAGATGAACCACAAGGATGTCTGTAACTTTCATCACTAGTTTATGGAGATTCCAGAGGTCTCTGGCTGAACATCATTGAAAGCATACTGACTGGTGACTTATCTTGAATTATCTGATGTAAGAATGGGTAAGAAACTTGTTGAGTTTATGTGTTAATGTTAACTTAAATTAAGGTATTTGGTCCTGGAACCAAACTTGAACCTGAACACAGTTGCAGAGTGGAAATATGTACATGTCAAAGTTTGTGACATAATCCATAAGCAAAAAAACTAAATGTTTGAAAGCAATGAACTCTTTCATCCTGAAGCACGAATTCAGTTCTAGAGAAGTTGTTGGGGGCTACATTCTAGTGTGGACAGGGATGACAGCAAAAGGATGGGGTGAAAAATGTCAGCACATTTCAGATTAAAGCTCTTACTGCCAGGAACTATGCCTTAGGGAGTGGTATTTCAGCATTTTGGAACAGAGAAAAAATCAGTACAAAAGTGAGGAAAGCACCAAACAATAGCTTCATGGGCAAAGGGTCCATGATCATCTGCAGAACCTGAGCAGGGCAAGATTGTTATAGCAGGAGAAGTGGATTCAGCCCCAGCACTGAAGCTTTATCACCCCATTCTAGTCAATAGGAAAATGGGTGCAAAAATGTGCACCTCTTCATCATGATCACAAAAATTAATCCATTTTGAAAAAATGCACACAGAAATAAGTATAGATTTCTGTGACGCTGCCTCTAGACCAGTGGTTCTCAACCTGTGGGTCCCCAGATGTTTTTGGACTTCAGCTCCCAGAAGCCCCAGCCACTATGGTCAATGCTCAGGGCTTCTGGGAGCTGAAGTCCAAAAACATCTGGGGACCCACAGGTTGAGAACCACTGCTCTAGACGGATTAAGAAAAAGACCCCTGTGGAAGTCCCATGTTTTGTTTCTGTGCTTTCTGATTTTGTTCTGGACATCTCCATGACATTTATTTGCTTCCGAAATACAGTCGGCCCTCCACATTTTTAAGTTTTACTTTTGTGGGTTTGATTATTTCTCCAACCCCTCTCCCCCCACCTCAAGTGCTTCTTTTCTAGAGGAACCTTCCCTCTTGATGGTTCTGATCAGGCCACACAGCCCTTAAAAACCCACCTATGGTTGTCCTCCTCTTCCACCAACCACTGCCTGGCTAGATGAAGACAGATCATGACCTCATTCCTCCACACCACAAATCCTCTCCTGATGCACAGAGGCAAACAGTAGCAAGTATGGGGCTGCCGTACCAACCCACTTCTCTTTCCCTCTCCTTTTCCTGATCTGGGCCATTTCCACACTACACTGCTGTAGTGCTATTATTCCACTTTCAACATCCTATGGAATCCTGGGGTTTGCAGCTTAAGTAGGGATATTTAGAGGGCCTCAGGAAACTACAAATCCCAGAATTTCACAAGATGTTGAAAGTGGAATAATAGCACTATAACAGTGTAGTGCAGAAATGGCCCTAGTGAACGTAAGGGCCAACTGTTTTTCCTGGGAGCTCCTGTCATTACCAAGAGCTTTTCATCTCTGCTTCCCAGGTCAGTAAAAATTAACTCTGTATTTTCTGAAATGAAATGCCTCTGTACTTGCCATGTGCATTTATGGTGCCTTGGAACTAGCTAGGACACCATCCACCAGGAAACAGTTATTTTTTCCAGGACAGAGATTCAGCAGAGATCATGTGAGGGAAAGAGGGATGTTAGCACTAACACAAAATGATCCTAAGGCTTAACTAGCATAATATTTCTAAAGTACTTTGACTATAACTCCTAAATAATAATAATAATAATAATAATAATAATAATAATAATGGCTTGGTGGAAATAGGTGAAAATAAGTTTCTGAAATGTTGCTTGAGACAGCATGTGACATGTGATGAGTGGGAGGGAAGGAAGGAAGAAGGACACAACGAAGGAAGGGAAGGAGACAAATAAGGCATACTTCAAGAGAGACTGGATGCAACCCATGAATAAGCAGGTAAAATCAAAACAAAAAAGAACTGAAAACTCTTGAGATACCCAGAGATTTCCTCCCACCCTTTCTGGAGGCACTCTCAGTGTAGCGAGGGAAAAAACATTCTCATACAAACCCAGGTCTTCATGCACTTGGGAAAAGGAGAACAAGATAAGACAAGATTGAGCTTTAAAGGTTTAAACTTTCCTGCTAAAAAGTTGGGAGCCAGCATGGTGTAGTAGTTTGAATGCTAGACTAGGATTTTGGGAGATCAGGGCCTGAATCCCTGCTCAGCCATGAAAACCCACTGAGTGGCCTTGGGCAAGTCACATTTTCTCCACCTTAGAAAGTGGCCATGACAAACATCCTCTGAACAAATGTTGCCAACTAAACAAACAAACAAACAAACAAACAAACAAACAAACAAACAAACCTAAGATAGGGCACCACAAGTTGGAGTTGACTTGAATG
This sequence comes from Iguana delicatissima, assembly GCA_948472985.1. Lineage (NCBI taxonomy): Eukaryota > Metazoa > Chordata > Lepidosauria > Squamata > Iguanidae > Iguana > Iguana delicatissima. The sequence goes on from CAOKZL010000053.1 coordinate 1,109,376, forward strand.
GACTTAAGAACAACAAGTGAGAGGAAGGGAATGCTGGAGTCAAGTAGCTTAGATTCATACCCTCATTCTTTGCCACATGTAATCCTGACCTGAGCAGGTTTAATACTTACATAGATCCAGCATGGTGTAGTGGTTTGAACATTGGACTATGACCCTGGAGACCAGAAATTGATTTCCCACTCAGCAATGGAAACCCACTGGGTGACCTTGGGGGCATTACATATTCTCAACCCCCAGAAAACCTTGTGATAGGTTCACATTAGGGTCACCATAATTCGGAAATTATCTGAACGCACACAATAACAAGAAACTTTTTGTCTATTCATCAGTTCCGACTTGTAAACTGTTTAAACTTCCAAGTGTACTTGCCATTGTGCCTTATACCACATCTCTTTCTATCTCTTTTTCATACGTTTGTCTTCTATGGCATTCCATTTTGAAACAAATCGTAACTGGATGTATTGATTTCATATGAGATGTAATCACTTAAGGTTCTTAACTTTCAAATAATCATGCACACCCTCCCCTCTCCTGTTGCTCTATTAAGTCTTTTTGCCATGGGTTATTGTGAATAATACATAATTATAATGAGTCGTGATTAGACAAGGAACCTGCTGCATGTAATAAATACTACACAATAAATTAGAAAATGTATATGAGTTCTTTACTTCCGCTTAATGTAGGAGGAATGTAAATTCTTGTTATGACAAATGTAAGAGATAATCTTTTAAAGTGCATTTCATTTACTCTTAATAGTAAGAACCACTTTATCGATGCCTAAGAGTATGGGGGGGGGGCAGAATTGAATACGGGATAATTTAAAGCAAATAAATAGCATGATTAAATTCAAGCATGGTGCTTACTTACAGACACAATCCTGTTATCCCTACATGTGAGTTAAAAAGAGTAATAACAATAATAATGGAAATACCATTTTTGATTTACGAATAAAAGGCTCCCCATGTAGATATGAATAAGTAATGGAAGTTGTTAAAGGCTGTTAACCTCTCTCTTTGACTCCAGATACCTTGTGAATGCAATTCCTGAACCAAGGGAAGGAAAAGAGTATGAGAGTGTTGATGTTGGGTGTGTGTGTGTGTGTGTGACTGTGTGTCTTGATTGAAAAGTTTGTGCAAGTAATTATTCCTTTCCCAGCTGCAGCCAGAAAGTTAAGTGTTACAAAACTATCTTGCACCTGCAAATTTGCAGTTAAGTTCTCTGCTAAGCACCTCACACAGCTGTGTGTGTGAGAGGGCATTTTATCAGTCACCAATAAGTTTTTGGGCCCTACCAACCTTGAAGTCAGCCCTGGTATTAAAGTCTCTGTCTTTCTTTTTCCTTGCATTATTCACCTGAAAAACTGCAAGAATGCCATCAGTGTACTATAAATCACAATTGAGGTGGCCCATTTTTTTTTTAAAAAAAAAGCAAAGACTAGTTATGTCAAGGAATGATTTGTAGCAGGGAAATGAGTTGAGATTGTCTGGTGGAGTTCTGTTTTGAAAGTTAAACCAGAACACTGTTTTATACTCCTGAAAGAAAGGGCAGTGAAAATCAAAAAGATACAACATATAGGATTTAAAACACTAATGTTAATTAGTTATTTGGAAACTGCAGAGATCAGTGGGATTAAAACGGAAAGGAAGAAAGGCAGACCTCTTGTCACAGGGAGAGCCTATCATTAGGCAAAGTCACTGGGGGGGCAGTGGCAGCATACAAATTTTGCCCCCCATGAAATTCTCCTTCAGTCTTCATATTTATAGCATTGCAGTAGCTTGAAACTATAATTCAGCATTAAGAAATACAGTTCAGGCATTGCAAGAAAAGGAACAGTCAAAGTTACAAAGGGAAAGAAAACCAAGCAAATATAAGGCCCTTTTCTGTTGCTAAATGGGCTCGGGAGTGTCACGTGATTGAGAGGACCATTCCATATGACATCCTCGCAATTGCACGGTGCTCCCGAGGCCATTAGGTGGCGATCATGCATTATACCATTTTCGGCTCATTGCCGAAAATGATGCACGCTCGTGCGTCCCTCCCATGCCCGATACGTACTTACCTTGTGTGCAGAGCCACCGGATGCGCGACCATCACGCTTCCTCCCCCAGCACAGCCTGCAAAAGTACCCGGCTGTGCTGCGGAAGGAAGGGGCGTAATGCTCACACTTCCTTCCAGCCCACACAGAGCTGATGCGGAGGGGAAGCGGAGGGGATGCGATTGCCTCCTGGATGAGGCTTTTCGCACGATCCCTACACAACACTAGTGGCAACAGGTAAGGGGCGAGAAGGGCCCAAGAGTTCTAATTGGGAATGATCTATAATGTCTTGCCCTCTGCAATGCTAGAAATTCAGAGACTAAAGGAAAATTTCATGGGAGGCACAATTCTTATTTGGAGGGGCAACACCTTCATTCTGCCACCCCCATAGCACCTTCCGTGATCAAAATGAAGTGACCACCTCGGGCAAGAGATATCAGAGGGCAGTAGTGGACCATCTTTCCATGTGTGTGCCTCCCCTCGTCTTTCTTCTCTCTGGAGGACAGAGCTGTGGATATAACATAGTGAGTCTTGGGCTCTCAAACCGCCCTGCTGTCTTGGGGTGAAAGATGATGCTATTCCAGCAACAGTATTCAAGTAAGATTCGATTGCCTGTCTAAGTGGCTTCTGTCTGGTCACCGTCTTGTATTTCACCTCAGGCATCAAAACGCCATGGTTGTGTTACTCTGTTTACTGGGGGTCCTGTGAGGGACACCAAAATGTGCTCAACTATAGGTGGGGAAAATCAGCTCAGAGCACTGCTTTAGCATTACGAGAAGCAGAGTAACTTAGCAGGATCTTGTAACCCAATGTCTACGAGGTCAGGCCAAGTCAAGGAGCAAACCGGTTTGAAAATAATGAATGATCTTTATTAAATACAGGCACACAATGTAAGCAACACATGCACACAGATAACTAAGGAAAATAAAGGTGTGAGTACGATAGCAGGATTTTCAGAGGGATAGTTGGTTCGGGTGATACGAAATCTGTTCCTGAAGCCCGGAAGAAGATAGAGAGCGATGCTGGGCTTCGGTGTGGCTCAGCACGTGGAGCTGAGGGGAAGCTCACCAAGCAAAGCGGCAGCAAGGCGGTCTGGAACTCGGGAGCGATCCCAGGAAGGTCTCAGAATCAGGGGATTTTATAGGGAGAAGTGTGACTGCAGGCTATGCCTTACTCGGGGACAACAATGAGTTTTGGGTGCGAGACAATGTCTCCAAAAGTTCACAATTTAGTATGATGGAATCAGAGCCAAATTAACAATGGTGTAGCCAGTATGTAAATGCGCAATGCTGGACAGAGGATGGTTCAGCCTTTGTCAAGTTGCCTGCTTGGGGCAGGAAGCCTTTTGTAGGTAGCACACATACATAATGTGGTGTTTGCCGGGGAGGTCCCTGAAGCTGCGATCTGGCTATTTCTGGCTTGCCTGTATTGTCTGATAATATTTCAGCAGTTAGGTGCTGAGCCTAGTTTCGTGCTTGTCCGGGGGCCTCACAAACACGTGGAGAAGGGTGGTATGGTAAGGCCGAATTATGATATCAAAGTGATAATGGGTGCTATTGCCAAATAGGCCTAAACTGCAGTAACAGTAGCCTTGCTTTCCAGCCCTTCTACCATGGCTTCTGGCAATGCTCACTTGTTCATGGGCATCTCTGATGACTATGTATTCCTTGCATGGCAGGGGGTTGACTAGTTGACCACTGTAATCCCTTCCACCTCTGTGATTCTGTGTAATCTCTACTCTTATTTGCTCCCTTTCAGTTTTTCTTTTTAATATGAAAGAAGAGAGAAAGGGAAAAGAAGTTGTACCGAAGGGAAGACGCAGTGAGTTCCTTGTTCCTTTCAGCTATTCATAGAAGCTGGGAGCTGCTGTGAGTGAGCTAGAAGGCATCTCTTTTTAGATGCCTGTAGCTATCAGTTTTGATAGCTGCTGCTACAGCCTTGAAGGTTTCTAAACACATGGCAGCTGAATCATATACTGTGGTGTGATCTAGGCCAGAGTTTTGACAGTCCTCTGACAGACATCTGTATATGCAGAAGTGACTTTCTCTGTTATCTGTTTCTCCTCCAGTATCAGACTCCTTTACTCTTCATCCTAGCAGTTTTCCATCTTCCTGAGCCTAGTAAGGACAAAGTATATTTTCTTTCATTTTGAACATTTAGAAAATTATCATTGGGCCCATCAGTTTAGACTGCAGTAGACATGAGTGTGGATGAGGGCAATTATTTGGAAAAGGCCACATTCTTACTCATCCTCCTGGCATGTTATCTTAAGTATAGTGTGTGATTTTAGCAGCCACTTGGGGATGGGGGAGAGAAATATTTTGCTGTGAGAATATCATTTTTATCAGCCTCTTGCTTGGGGCCATGGCAAACAGGTTTGCAGTTTTGTTGACGCTGGCACATGAACTGAAAGGGAGATCTAACCTTAGGTTATTTTCTTCAATCTTAGAGGGAACCAGCCATGTGTTAACATGCCTATCTATATATGTTGAGGGATATTTTTTTCCTAATCATATTTCTTTATCTTCCTTGATTTTGATTAATTTTTCTTTTTCTCAGTCCTTCATGTTTTGCTTTCTCGGATGGCTCTTGCATCTTGCCCTGGCGTCTCCTTGTAAGTTCCATATGGATCTGAGCCTGTGATTCCAAGGGATATATTTGCTTGTTTTCTCTGTGTTCCTGAAAGTAATCCAACTTCTTAAGATCACAAATTGTTCACTTGGCTCTCCGGTTGCCGTATGTGGTGAGATTTTAAAAATACTACCCCTTTTTTTCCCGTTTTACAACTTGTGTAGTACTTTTCCTTGAATGTTGCATTCATAGTTAAGACATCGATGGTTGCAGCTAAGAGCTAACAGTGAAGATGGAAATCCTACGTGCAATTATCTGGAAGTCAGTCCCATGGAAGGCAGTGTGGCTGACTTCTAACTAGACCTGTCTAGAATTTCACTGTAAGAAATATAAATATTGGGGTGAAGAATCCATTCCAGGCTTTAATCAAAACTTTCAAGAAGTAACCTAAGGTTCTGCATCCTATGCCTAAGATCAGTGCAGTACCCTGGAAAGCTCCTTTAAAGTTTGAACTAAAGCCCAGAGAAGATTGTTTCAGGCTTTCTCTGACTCCCATCATTATCAAAGGACTTAAGAGAGAGGTTTCTTGTTGGTTGCTCCCATACTATGGGACTACCTGCCAAGGGCTGCTTGGGCAACCTCTTTCCTGATCTCTTTTCACCGACAGGCAAAGACCGTCTTATATAAATAGGTCTTCCACTTTTAACTGGTGGAGTAGCACAACAGGTCTGCTGGCTCTTAATGTGTAAGAGGTTTTAATGTGCTTTTTACTGCTTTAAATTAATGTTTTTAAGTGTATTGTGGCACAGTGGTTAAGTGCCAGTACTGCAGCCACAAGGTTGTGAGTTTGATCCTGCTGGGCTCCAGGTTGACTCAGCTTTCCACCCTTCTGCAGGTCAGTAAAATGAGTACCTAGCTTGTTGGGGGCAATTAGCTAACAAATTGTAAACCACTTAGAGAGCACTTAGCTGATAAGCAGTATAGAAATACACATGCTATTTCTGTTAAGACTTTTAAATTTCAGACTGTTTTAAGGGTATTGTTTTAGCATATGGTATAACATGTTTTAGGTCCCATGCAGGAGAAAAGTGGGAAATAAATCAAATCAATACATAATAAACAATTTATAAAGATTTATTGTCTGTCTGAATATGCACTGGGTCAACTCTACAAAGAGTTTTTTTCTCTTTCTAGAAAGTCCATTTAGGAAACCACAAGCTAGAGGTGAAAGCCTAATATGGGGTGGAGGGAGAGTCATTACCTACAGCCCTGGCACAGGAACTGGCAACCTAATGACTGATAATGTCAGCCATACTCTGTTTAGAAACCTCTGAGGGACTGTAGTGTCAGCTATCAAAACTGGCAGATACCAGTACTTTGTTAGCTTCCGGGATATAAAAAAAAAATCCCTGGAAAATCCCCGAATAGTCCTACATAATATAGACTTTGACTATTTTCTTCTTTATCCCTGTTGCTACACTGATCCAAGCAGGCAAAGTGGATCGAGCCCTGGGTAGGTATACACGCATTGCCTTATTGAGTTCATAATTTATAAATGGGGTAGAGTCCTTCCCACAGAAGTAGATGAATGTTTTTTCCTTTAACTTCAGCTGAATTATGTTCTGTACTCAAAAACACTATGCACTATGTCTTGTGCCCATCATATATCATATACTGTAGAAGGGAACAGGGCATATGAACAAATGCTATATAGCATATTGCAAAGCACAAGATTAAGTTCAAACTATAAATAGGGCCTGGAATGTCTGTTTCTAAATAATGGAAGAATGATGACATAATAGAAGTTTCTGAAGGATCTGGGAGTGCCTGTGACCTGTTGCCTACCTCTTTAATTTCTACCTGTGTTGCACTATTATTACTAATTAACCTTAGTATCTAGGGGCAAAGCTTAGAAAGTAATTCATTTCTATTACTTGCTACAGTGTTTAAAAGTTAATTCACTGTCATTAACCCATTGCAATGCATGGAAAGTAACGCGTTGCATTTTTTCCATGTTAGTTTAAAAAGCAATAAATGGAACCATAGAACACTGAAAATTCCTGTGAGGATGCCTCATTGTTGTTGTTGTTCTTGTTGTTGTTGTTGTCGTGTGCTTTCAAGTGATTCTGACTTATGGTAACCCTAATGCAAAGCTATCATGAGATTTTTGGTGGAGTTAGAGTGTGTGACGCGCCCTAGTTCACCCAGTAGCTTTTCTTGGCTGAGCGGGGAATTGAACCCTGTTCTCTAGGATTGTAGTCCAGCATTCAAATCTCTAAGCTATGCTGGCTCTAGAGAATCAAAAAACATTTTTGGGAAAGTCACTTTGGTCTCATTCGGTCTCATTTGAACTGTGGATTCACTACAATCTTGTTATTATGTTGCAGGAGCCCAGAGACCACAGAGACCACAGAGCAAGAAAAAGAATAATTTATTACACGCGGGCTTTTGGCTGGATTTCTCCAAAAGACCAAAAGCCCTGAATTCAAGTTTCACAGCTCTTTTATAGACAAAGTTCACAGCATATACAAAGATCACAGCAAAGATCGCAGGCATGTCTCGGTCCGCCCCTCCGGGGTCACAAATACCACATGCTGTTACTAGCTAATTACCCCCGCACTCAGACCCCAGAACACATGACACACAAGCAACATCCTAGCTACCTGATACATTGGCTCTCGTGACCTTTTTACCCTTCTTAAATCTTTCTCCGTTCCTCTGACCTAAGCCCCCAGCTTCTACTTTATTTCTACTTTATTATTTCTAATTCATACCTATATCATTTCCCCCCTTAAATGCATAATTTCTAAACAATTATAGCATTTCGTGACGTTATATCATAAAACAGCGTCAGGCTGAGCCATCAAAGCGTACGGAGCTGCTGTCTTACTGGAAGTAATTTGAAGCATATTACTTATACATTGCATAAAACAAGGAAAGCATATACACAGAAACAGGAATATTAGCACTACTGGCAACAAAATTACAAACAATGCTTTTAGCCAATTCAGGTTTGGTAACCAAGATGTGAGCCACTTCCACCAGCTATCATCCCCTTCATTTATATCCTTTTCTCCGTTCCACTGACCTAAGCCCACAGCTTCTACTTTATTTCTACTTTATTATTTCTAATTCATACCTATATCAATTAAAAGGGGTATAACTTATTTCAGGCACCTGTCTGCTGCTTCTTACTTTCTAAAACTCCGTGGGGGCAGTTCATACAACCAGAACTTACTTACTTGGAGACTCCTTCCTTTCTAGTGGCCTAACAATCAAAAGATGATATCAGAAATGATCAGTTGTATGCAAACTGGGCATACTACCTGTGGTGTCAAACATAAAACTCCAGAGATTTTGACAAATTGAACGTACAGTAGGATGGAAAGAATAATGATTTAAAAAAAATGGTAGAGGAACATGTTTCTCAGGTGTTGGAAAACCTTGATTAGGAGAATCCTGGGTTGATGAGAATGTTTGCAGTTTGGGACTTCTTCTTTATAGTTTTTAGACACCACAAATTTTACAGTACATGATACTGTACACTATATCTAACACAATACATTATGCTTGACAGTACATCTACTACATCTAACACCAAACTAATCCTCTTTACCCCTTCCCCACAAAAACAAAAACAGATTAACATATGACTCCCTACCTGTCAAGCTAAACACTCAACTGCAAATAGCATTCTCTTCCCAATTTGAACTTGATCTAGGTTAATCTCCTGGTCATCCCTCATTTACAACACATCTAATATTCAAAGCCCAAAAGCAATCTTGTTACCCCAAAAGGTGGATGGCTCAGGGGTCCCCATGCAATGCCAATGCTTCCATGGAAAGATGGGGAATGATAAGCTCAAAAGGGGGGGCAGTGAGAGGGAGGGTGTCTTCTGGGGTCTTTTCACCTTTGTATACTGGTACTAATGCTGGGACACCAGTTGCTGATTAAAGAATGCTTTACTGGGGGAAAATCACAAACACGCGCAAGATTAAAGCAGCTTCACAACCATACAAGGCTAACCAAAGGAAAGGAGGGAAACTTGGACTGTGAGGAGTTAGGACGAAGTGAGTGATATTTATCAGTCCTGAAGAAAAGAAAGTCAAAGCAAAATGGCTCAAACACTAGAGTTTGAGGATAGCCCAGAGCAAGAGACTCTGGGAGCAAATGGATGGAGGGACACGCCTACACGCATCCAAGGTGCTACAAATCATTGGACTTGGAGTCCAGGTTTAAATATCCCTTTTCTGCCCTGAAGTGGAAAGTCTTGATGAGTCTCTGGCAGAGCAAACAAAGGGGTCTAGAGCTGGGTAATGGCCTTAGCATTAGGTGGCAAAGCATTGGTGGGAGTCATGATAGCTTCTTAATGTATGGACAGGTGAGGAAACAAAAGGTCACGTTTGGTAGGAAGGAGCCTACAGGATATTGGTCATTGTTGCTATGGGAGTTTTGGTGACTATTGTTATCTAGGTTTGGGCCATTGAAAGAATCATCTTCTCCAACTAATCATCAGTGAATTCATGACCCTGCTATGCCTTGAGGTTCCCTCTCACCTACCTTTGCACATATGCAACCAGTTCACTTTGCCAACGTGGCTTTTCAGACATAAATGTATGATTTATGTTGTATACTAATTAAATAAGGTTCATTGCCAATCATATCATACAGTGGAGTATATGGCATGGTAACACTATCCCTCCTTTTTTAAAAAAAATAAAAATTAAAAATGGTTCCCAGTCTTCCTTAAATTTGCCTGTAGACTTCTTTTTAATCATTAGCAACAATTTATCCATTTCAGCCATTTTTAATAGTTTCAATATCCAGTCTGTCGTTTTGCAGAGAAAACAGCATTTGCTTGTGTGTAGGAAATATCACTTTCTCTGTAGGAAGTAATATTAATGTCCCAACGTATTGCTTTGGTGAACAAAAACTTGCTGTTTCTTGCACAGAATATGCTATTCTATGCAAAAATACCATATGTGAATTTTGCACAGAATAATTGCAAAGTGAAAACTGTGCAGTTTTTGAGGACTTTTTCTCGGTGATAAGAAAATTCTTAACATTACTCATTGCTTCTTTCAAGAACAAAAATAGTGAAGAATTACACTGCTAATGTAGAATCTAACCCGGCCTGAATATTCCCAGACAAGTATGAAGAGTGTCCTAGTTCCTTCATTTCTCCATAGTTCAGTAAAAATGATCCTGTCATTGAGAAAGTTGAAGTTAGGGTGCAGATAAAAGGCTATGGAATAGAAAATTCTAGCATTGTTAGAATAAAAGGAAAATGCAGATTCGTGATGGGCTCAGTTGTTTTTATTCAACTCTGGAAGACTCTGATTCCTAGAGTTCTCTAAAGCCTGAGTCTGAGTTTTATTCAGAGATACTGTAAGGATATTTTATAGAAAGAAAGAGGGTTTTTTTACACTACAAAATCATAGCACCATGATTCCACTTTGATTGCTATGGTAATTATCCTATGGAATACTGGGATGTGCAATTTAGGGCAGAGCATTTAGAATTATCTTCCAGAGAGCTCTAGTGCCTCACCAGACTTCCAGAATTTGTAGTTCCAGAATTAACTATGAAAGGGCCCAGATTTCATTGCTTTGGATAAGCATGGAAAGAATATTTAAAAAATGGTAAAAAAAACATGTTTTTTAGATGTTGAGAGATTGTGACAAAAAGAATTCTGCACTGATGAGCATCTTCACAGCTCAGAATTTATTTGGTGCAAAATATTAATTCCTCTACAGAAAATTGTGCTTTCCGAGCAGAAAATGCTTCTTTAATGAAAATCAACTATGTGTGAAACTTAATCACCCCAAACCCCCAATTGCAGCATTTCCAGCATTGAAAACAGCAGAAAATGTTGTTTTCTGTGCAAAACCACCATGAACTTTTTTTTCCACAGAATAAGTTCTGACTTCTGAATAACCTTCAAAAACAGCATGGTTTTCAAAGACTTTCTTTCAGTGGGAAGAAAATTGCCCAAATTACTCATTGCTACCTTTGGGAAGAAACTTACTGAAGAATTTATACCCCTACTTTGAGATTCTGAATGATGGAGATGATGATTCTCTCTCGTCCCTGTTTGCTGCATCAATAGGAGCATGGTGTCTAGATCGAGGGAGGTACTGGTACCATTCTACTCTGCTTTGGTTAGACCTCATCCTGAATACTGTGTCCAATTCTGGGCACCCCAATTCAAGAAGGACATGGTCAAGCTGGAGCAAGTCCAGTGGAGGGCGAACAAAATAGTGAGGGGCCTGGAAGCCATGCCCTGTGAGGATAGACTTAGAGAGCTGGGTATGTTTAGTCTACAGAAGAGAAGGTTAAGAGGGGACATGATAGCCATGTTTAAATATTTGAAGGGATGCCATGTAGAGGAAGGAGAGGGCTTGTTTTCTGCTGCTCCAGAGACCAGGACAAGGAGCAATGGATTCAAGCTGCAGGAAAGGAGATTCCACCTCAGGAAGAACTTCCTGACAGTCAGGGCTGTCCGGCAGTGGAATATGCTGCCTCGGAGTGTGGTGGAGTCTCCTTCCTTGGAGGTTTTTAAGCAGAGGCTAGATGGCCATCTGTCGGGAGTGCTTTGAGGGTGTTCCTGCATAGCAGGGGATTGGACTGGATGGCCCCTGGGGTCTCTTCCAACTCTACATTTCTATGATTCTATGGTTCTCTTCTTCTTATTTGACTTGGGAAGCCATTGCATCCCTATGTCTCATTGGGCAGTTAACATCATCATGAAACCAGGGGCCAATTCACCCTGCACAATTACAACACTATTATTTGCTGTGACTGCCATGTTTCTATCCTAATGAATCCTGGGACTGGTAGACTGATGAGGCACAAGGGCACTGCGGCTGAGAATTCCAAATGCCCTTCCCTGCACTGCAAATCCCTGGGTTCCATGAGACAGAACCATGGCACTTAAAGTGGAATAATAGTGCTACAATTCTATAGTCTGAATGGGCCCTAGATCAAAATATGGGATGTAAAGAATTCTTGAAAATTTTCTAATAATCATTGAGAAAGAGTGTCTGAACACATTCATAAACTTCAGTGAGAAAATGGCCAGCTTCCAGAAGATATTCTATGGTTTGAACCATTTATCCCCCAAACATGTTTGCACAAAAACATGGCTACAAAGTTATGCACAAACCTTTCTTTAAAAAATATTTCTGCCCAGAAAACAGTGCATTTTGCACAGAATACATTGTTTCTGTCAAAATGATGTTTTTTGGGTGTAAAAAAAAAAAAGAAGAAGAAAGCAAGCAAGCAAGCAAGCAAGCAAGCAAGCAAGCAAGCAAGCAAGCAAGCTTTTTTATTTTTTGGAAAAAAAGTACCAAGGGAGAGGATCTCAAAAAGAAGAGGTTCTGCATGAAAACTCTAGTAATCTTGTCCAGCAGGGAGAAAATATTTGAATTTATTTGTTCTTCAATGCAAAAATGAAATAATTAAGATCCTTAGATCAATTTGAGGACAATTCTTCCTGCCATCACTCAAGAGGCTTTAGTTTTAAAAAGGAAAAACATTCAGCATGAACAAGGAGAGTGGTTTCTTAGAATCATAGAATCATAGAAATGTAGAGTTGGAAGAGACCGCAAGGGCCATCCAGTCCAACTCCCTGCCATGCAGGAAAACCCTCAAAGCACTCCCAGCAAGTGGCCATCCAACCTCCGCTTAAAAACCTCCAACGAAGGAGACTCCACCACACTCTGTGGCAGCACATTCCACTGCCAGACAGCCCTGACTGTCAGGAAATTCCTCCTGAGGTTCAGGTGGAATCTCCCCTCCTGCAGCTTGCATCCATTGCTCCTTGTCCTGGTCTCAAGAGCAGGAGAAAACAAGCCCACTCCCTCCTCGACATGACACCCCTTCAAATATTTAAACATGGCCATCATGTCCCCTCTCAGCCTTCTCTTCTGCAGACTAAACATACCCAGCTCTCTAAGTCTGTCCTCATAGGGCATGGCTTCCAGGCCCCTCACCATTTTGGTTGCCTTCCTCTGGACCTGCTCCAGCTTATCCATGTCCTTCTTGAATTGGGGAGCCCAGAACTGGATGCAGTATTCCAGATGAGGTCTAACCAATGCAGAATAAAGTGGTACCAATACCTCCCTCGATCTAGACACCATATTCCTATTGATGCAACCAAGAATTGCGTTGGCCTTCTTGGCTGCTGCATCACACTGCTGACTCATGTTCAGCTTGTGGTGTATGAAGACTCCTAGATCCCTTTCACACGTACTGTTAGCCAGCCACGTGTCCCCCATCCTATATTTCTGCATACCATTTTTTCTGCCTAAGTGTAGGACCTTACATTTCTCTCTGTTGAAATTCATTTTGTTAGCCTTGGCCCAGCTCTCCAATCTGTCCAGGTCCTTTTGAATTTTGATCCTGTCATCTGGCGTATTAGCAACCCCTCCCAATTTTGTGTCATCTGTAAATTTGATCAGTGTGCCCTCTATTCCTTCATGCAAGTCATTAATGAAGATATTGAACAGCACCGGGCCCAGGACAGAACTCTGTGGCACCTCGCTAGTCACTTCTCTCCAGGATGAGAATCTTCCATTGGTGATCACCCTTTGGGTACGGTCAGTCAACCAGTTACAAATCCACCTGACAGTAGCCCTGTCCAGTCCACATCTTACTAGCTTCTTTGCAAGAATGTCATGGGGAACTTTGTCAAAGGCCTTACTGAAATCAAGATATACTATGTCCACAGCATTCCCTTCATCTATCAAGCAAGTAACTCTATCATAAAAAGAGATAAGATTAGTCTGGCATGACCTATTTTTGAGAAATCCATGTTGACTTTTCGTAATTACGGCATTGTTTTCTAGGTAATTAGAAACTGACTGTTTGATGATCCGCTCCAGGATCTTTCCAGGTACTGATGTCAGGCTGACTGGGCGATAATTATTTGGGTCCTCTTTTTTTCCCTTCTTGAAGATGGGGACAACATTTGCCCTCCTCCAGTCTGCCGGAACGTCTCCTGTCCGCCAAGAGTTTTCAAAGATTATAGCAAGAGGTTCCGCAATGACCTCTGCTAGTTCTTTTAAAATCCTAGGATGCAATTCATCTGGCCCTGGAGACTTGAATTCATCCAGTGTGGCCAGGTATTCTTGTACTACATCTCTATCTATTCTGTGCTGCATTCCCCCCACTTCCTCACCTGCTCCCCAACTGCCAGGTTGAGTGTTTTTATCCTTTTGGGAAAAAACTGAGGCGAAGAAGGTGTTGAGGAGTTCTGCCTTTTTCTTCCTCCTGTTATTAATTCACCATCTTCCTTGCGCAGTGACCCTATCATCTCCTCTTTTTCCTTTTGCTGCGGACGTATTTAAAAAAGCCCTTTTTATTGTTTTTAATGTCTCTGGCCAGCCTAAGTTCGTTCTGTGCTTTAGCCTTTCTGACCTTCTCCCTACATCTCCTGGCTACTTGCTTATATTCTTCTTTGGTGATTTCCCCCTTCTTCCATTTCCTGTACATGTTTTTCTAAATACTTAGCTCAGCTGAGAGCTCTTTAGTCAACCATTCTGGTTTGTTCAGATGCCTTCCATTTTTCCTCCTTAATGGCACAGTTTTAGCCTGTGCCTTCAGTACGTCCCTTTTAAAGAACTCCCATGCATCCTGAACTCCTTTCTCATTGACTATTCTTGACCACGGGATTTCAGCCAGCAGCTCCTTCAGTTTACAGAAGTCTGCTTTTTTAAAATCTAAGACGAATGCCTGGCTACACTTGTCTTCTCTTCCCCACTGAATGCCAAATTCTAATAGGGCGTGGTCACTCTCTCCTAAAGATCCAACCAGTTCTACGTCATTAACAAGGTCTTCCCTGTTGGTCAGGATCAGATCCAGAATATTTGATCCCCTTGTCGCCTCTTCCACCTTCTGGACCATGAAATTGTCTGCAAGACAAGCAAGAAACTTGCTGGACCTTGCCGCCTTTGCAGAGTTTGACTGCCAACATATATCCGAGTAGTTGAAATCTCCCATTATTACTGTATCTTCTGCCTCTAAATAGAATGAAAAGTTTTTCCTCAAGGCTGGCTCAAGTCATTTTGCTGCTGGAGACCGAACAGCAAATGGCACTTCCCTTAGCCAAGGAACACAGAATTTAAAGCCAGTCATGACTTATTTTTGCACTTGAGGCAGAACATCCCACAAGGACTGCTCATCTTCCCTGGCAGTATAAAATGGCTGAGATACTACACTGGAGGTTGCATATGCATGGCATAACTCTCTGCATGTGAAGTTACTCATTAATTGTGCTGTTCACCACTTGTGTTGAATGGTAATGCTGGAGAACTGAATCAGGACACCAAATGTGCATCCAAAAGTACAACCAAATGTGCCTGTTCATCCATGTACAATCCATACAAAATGTGCATTGGTGCACAATGGTACTGCATGCACAACTGTACTTCCAGAAGCTTCAACTGAACTCGGCCATTCTGCATTGGACAAAAATGTCCAAACACTTTCACAGGGGAACTTAAACATGAATAAGAGGCAGCAGGATCCCAGATATTACTGGCAGCTAACTAAATCTATACTGCTCTTTTGGAATGCCCAGATCTATTTCCTGAGTTCATTTCCTCACTCTGTCTAAGTGGAATGGTCATCTCTAGTGTGGACACTGGCGACAGGGACAGCATATGCAAGCCCAAGCCTTTTCCCATGTCAATACCACCCTCTAGGTTGTCTATGGGAGCCAGTAAAGTGTACTGGTTGGACTGTTAGACTATGAAATTAAGAATTTTTGTTGTATGCCTTCAAGTCATTTCCAATTTACAGTGACCCTAAGGTGAACCTGTCACAGGGCTTTCTGGGGCTGAGAGTATGTGATGTGCCTAATGTCACCCAGTGGGTTTCCATGGCTGACCAGGAACCCTGGTCTCCAGGGTCATAGTCTAATGCTCCAACCAATCCACCATACTAGGTGTAGGGGACCAAAGTTTAAATCTGTAATCAGTTATGGAAACGGTGGCCTCGGGCACACTCTTAGCCTCAGAGGAAGGGAAAGGCAAACCCCCTCTGACCAAATCTTTCCAAGTAAACCCCATGACCCTTTCCCCTTAGGGTTGCCATAAGCCTGAAATGACTTGAAGGCACACAACAACAACAACAACAGTAGCATGTTGTCTGCACAGGGCTGGGGCAAAATCAGCTGCTGCTTGAGATGTTTGCTTTATTCCACCTAACAGTAGACCGGCCCTCTCATTGCCACTCCTTGCAGAGCTCCCCTTTCTGAAATTTGGGGGAAGTTGAAGCTGGCACTTCAGTTCAGCCTTAGTATAATTGTCAGGCAAGGACAATTTCTCTTTACAGCTTCATGCACCTCCATCCGTGACCGCAGCCGGTGTTTGCTTGCTATCCTTATCTATTTGTGTGCATATCTTTTATCACAGTGTTTCCCACCTCTCTTTGGAAAATGGCTAGAGCTACAGGTCAGCTGGAGAGGCAGCCAGACACAATTTGCACTCCCTCACACCGCCCCGCCCTTCACCCTTCACTCTCGCATAGATGAGATAGTTCATCTCCTCTTTTAGTGACTGTACTTTTGAAAGAACTCATCACTCAAGTAATTCCATGGAGGGCCGTCTTTAAAAATAAAACAAAATAAGAAGCAAAAGTGGAGGGGAAGGAGGGGAAAAAAAGAAGTCTCAGCAGAACCTAACTTCCATGTTTTAAAGCTATAACCATACTGCTGTCACTATACTTTTTTTTTGTAATAATCAAAAACCAGTGAATTTGGCCAGTGCACGTAGCCCTGATAATGTTTGAAGGGAAGGAGCTATAGTCTTTCCCCTGCCCCGCCCCCCCCCCAATTGTAGGGGAAAAAATTTACACGTCTTTACAGAGGTGTACGTACCCAGATTCTACAATCGGTATTATACTTTCCCCACCAAAATAAGAACAATTGAGCTATACGCCTTCCTCTCCATCTCAGCCAGTCTGCTTGGGTGACAAATATGTCAAATTAATACATCACCAGGTATGAAAGCACTGTTAGAATTTGACTGAGGTACTTCCAGCTTGAGAAAGGGAACGATTTATCAATGCAAACTTAATAACATCTATTTGAATCTAACTAAAAATCAATATTTCATTACCAAATTGTTAGTGAGAATGAAGAAAAATTGCGGAAGTCGGGCAGTTTGGTGGAAGGGAAGCATCAGGAGTTCAATGTGGAGACGGGATGATTCATGAGGCCAAGCTGGGAGAAGGGTGAAGGAGGACGAATGGGGGAAGCTGGAGGGCCCCCATTCTCTTATGACCTTGGTGGCGAGAGGGGAGGGGGAATACAAGAAAATGAAAGTGACTGTCAACTCCCAACAGGGATGGATCATGCTATAAATCAAGCACAACCCAAAGAGAGGAGGGGGAGAGAGAGAGAGAGAGAGAGAGAGGAAGGGTTGGGGGGTGCCTACTGGGGGCAGCATAGAATGAGAGAGGGAAATTGTTGGTTAATTTCACCGTCTGAAACATGGGTGTCTTTTGTTTATGGATCAGCAGGAGAGAGTAGAACATACACGAATTTCTCCCCTTTCCAAAGCAGAGTTCACACAAAACAGCGGTCAGGGTCACGTAGATGCAGAAACATTGCTTTCTATTGGCTGAGTTTTAAAATACAGATCCAATAAGCATTTCCTTCAGCCCCTAGAAGAGAGAAAAATGAGAGAATGAGGTTTGCCCGACATATAACTAAATCAGGAGGCAGGAGGGCCCAATTCTGGAGAAGCGTTTGCCCTCTCTTTTTATTTTCTTCCTTTTGTATATGTGATCTGCACCCCTCCCCATCTACTAACACTGCTATTATGTAGCTGTGCTGATCTAAACAGAAAGCCAGAACCATTTGTTTAAACCTTAACCACATGTGACAGTTAAAAATTTAGGGTTCTTCCTTTTTCTTTTTTTAAAAAAATCAACTTTCACTGTTTTGCTTAGCTTGGCTTATTTATTTATTTAGGTATCTGTTCTCTGACAACATGGTAGTTAGCCAACTTAAAATACAAGGTAAAAAGGAGAAATTCATAACTGTCTTTGAACAATAGATATAGCGAGAAGCTGGTTTCAGATATGAATATCACACCTCTTCACATTAAATTAAAATTTATTCTTGGGAGTAGATTGTTTGCTAAATTGTGACACAGAGCGCTGGCTGTGTCTATCCATCAGACATCTCTTTTTACACTTGCCCTGTCTCTTCTGATTGAGTCTTTTTTATCCTTCCTAATCCATCAGCATAAAACGAACTTGTGTTTCTTTCATGAGGCAAATGAAAGGATATCCATTTCAATAGCCAACCCTGGAAAGTGACCTTTATTCATTTACAACTAGAATGGATGGTTTCTTCTTGAGTGATGAGGCCTGGTGCAGCCAGGTTGCCTAGCAGATAGCACGCTTATTACTACTCAGTGACCGTAGGAAATCTGGGCTTGGTCCAGCTGAAAGAGCTTTCCTAAGGCAGCCATCTTGCTCTGCTAAGCTGTTGCCTGCAACTTTCTCTGGAAGTGAGTCCATGGCAGATCTGGGGATTCCCGTTTTGCTGAAAGAATTTCAAGGGTACCGAGTGTTATGAAAAGATTGCAACCATTTCTCTAAGGAAGTTTCACTCATCCTTAAGATGTCACCAACTATTGCTTCATGGAGAGCAGATTTCTTTTGGCTTGTGCTACATGAAGCCCTCAGCAGAGCTTGGAAATGTTATTTTTGGGATTTCCTTCCGGAAGATTTCTCTGAGGAGATTCTACCCATCCTTAAGGTGTCATCAAGTTTTGCTTCACGGAGAGCAGAACCAACGGTGTGTGCCACATGAGGACCTCAGCCTGATTATATACAGAGCTTAGAAAAGTTACTCTCTGGGATAGCTCCCAAAATGTGCCATTCAGTATGGCTTCCAGCCCTGCTCATTGAGCAATTCTGTGTGTCATAGTTGAAAAAGAACATTTTTCCAAGCTATGGTTTCACAAGGACCTTGACTAGGTTTTCAAATATTGTCTGCTTTGGCTCTGCCTCCGCCTATGCTGCTCAGTGTTGTCTCCGTTCTCATCCATGGCTGGCTCTGATTCTACCCACTATTAGCCTGCAGCCTCTGGCAGATTAACCCCTGAAGTCATGTAACCTTCATGGGAACAAAACAGGTACCCCACACCTAATCTAGAGCACTGAGATAAACTATGCTAATATATTTTTAAAAAATTCTCAGAAATGTCAACAAAAAACAAAACACAAGCTGGGTGAAGACTAGCAACCATGTTCTCAGTGAACATGGTGAACAGTTTAGAGTCAGTTGAAATCCCATGGATTTCAGCAGGATAAATTCAAGCATATTCTTCATTCTCAGCCTGAAATCAAAGGGAGTTAAAAATTCTTTGACTGGACTTTGGCTTCACACACAATTTGTTCTCAATTGTCATGTCATTTGTGTATGCTTGTTCTCAGCAGTAAACGTACGTGCTTATTCTGGGTGCTACATGTATGAATTATTCATAAGACAACTTTGTTCATTGTGCATTAGCCATTTTGTGGAATCAAGCTCTCATGGATGGGGCTTCCCTTCTAAATGACTGGGCTACCAAGAGATGAGCTGTTTAGGTAATTAACGTATTCATTGCTTAATCAGTTTTGGCATTTATTTGTTAACTGTGGTTATGTTCCTGGCATGGGATCAATCTTACTAGTGATCCCCCTGCATACACTCTCTTCCAAAATATAATGTTTCAATGTGTTACCCATACTAATTGCTGCCCAATGGCAAGGGGGTCACTTGCCTCTGTTCAGTATAAGTACCCTTCTTTAGTAAGCATGTAGATTATAAATTAAGCATATTGTCCTGCAAGGTGATAATTTCAAAGCGTATAATTAAAGTTGACTAATGGTCACAGTCAACAGAGTTGTGTTCTGGCATGCTTTGCTGGAAATATGGTGGAGGGCCCATTTGATCAAATTTCTGACATTGTTAATTAGCACAGTGGTAAGTCGGATCTCCTTTTTAAAAAGAGGAATATAAACGGAAATTATAGTGCATTATTTTTGCAAAAAACGATTTGAGGATATCTCTGAATGATAGCATTTCTGCTGAGTAAATGGCCCTTGCATCATGAAAAAATCCATTCAAATGTTTTGAATGGATTTGAATTTTCAAAAATTCAGATGTTTTAAACAGGTCATTTCCCATCCAGTTGATGCAAACAACATTGGAATGGGCAACACATAGCTTATGGGCAGTGTGAAACGCCCAGACCCTGCTGTGTCCCTGATGGCACCATTGCAGGATTGGCTTATATCAAGAGCAGTTGCAGTTAAAGGTAGTGAATCCCATCAGGAAACGTTTGGCTGGACAAAACCACTGGGCTCCTTAGCATTGCCACTGCTGCCTATTGTATTGGGTTCTTCTTAAAGGCCCAATATGAACAGCTGTGTCCCATTCTTTGAGTTTTTAGGGCCAAAATCTGAGACTAGGAGATGTCATAAGAATGAGTTCTCAAGATATTGCAGAGGTGTGACAGGCCAAAGTAGTGAGGTGGGCCAAAGTTGGAATTTGGGTAAATACATAATACAACAACCTAGGTCTAGAAAAAAACAAACCCAAAAGTATTTTTCAGCAAATTCATCTAACAACTGAAGCAGATATCACTATTCTTACTAGGTCTTGTATTTATGAGGCCTTACCTATAGCACACATGACATATGGAAAGTTAATGCAAGTGTTATGCTATTTTGGGGCTTGTAGAAGCCTCATCACAAGCTCATATGGATTCCCCCCCCACCAGGTACTCTATAAAAGAAGGTTCATATGTTCTGATGTTATAATCTAGTTCCTATCTTGCTCTAGATGGTGCGATGGACCTACTTCATGCATCCATTATTTCTCTCCAGCCCACACTCCTCACACTTGGCTTTTGGATGAAATGACATGGTACAAGTACAACACACATGCAAACACTCCCAAGATGACCCAAAAAGCTCTGACACTAGCTGGGAAGAGGTGGAAATTGGTACCCAGACTTTAAAGATCTTCTCTACATCAAGTGCTTCTCATCCTGAGAATTGTCTCTCTGTCTGGAAAGCCAGAGAATCACAGCAATGCCTTAAGCCTCCAA
Organism: Iguana delicatissima; assembly: GCA_948472985.1. NCBI lineage: Eukaryota > Metazoa > Chordata > Lepidosauria > Squamata > Iguanidae > Iguana > Iguana delicatissima. Next base: position 1,130,097 of record CAOKZL010000053.1, read on the forward strand.
CTGGTACCCTGAGACTTCTACCAGCAATCCAAAGAGAGATATTAGGGTAAGAGGAAATCGTTGTTACTTCTATTTTCACAGCCTGCTCATTCAAATAAGGCAAGTAAACCGCAGTGACAGCAAACGGTACAGGGTTCAGGGGCTCCTGACATTGAGAACAGAACTCTACTTCAGACATAGAGTATTGGGCATAGGCCTTCTGGTGCTAAACCCTTGTCTCAGCCCCAGTCGCATCTGATAACAAGACTCTATCATTTACGCAACATAGAAAAATGTACTAGAAGGGTTCTACTGGGCACCTTTGATCAGAGTCTTAGAAAGATACTGTTTTGGATAACAACACAGCATAGATTCCATGTGTTGTTGTTTTTGTTTTTGTTGTTGGTATTGTTGTTGTGTTCCTTCAAGTCATTTCCAACTTACAGCAACTTAACACCAACCATGAACCAAACACAACCGTGAACCAAACACAGAGTTTTCTGGAGTGAAAGTATGTGGCATGCCCAGGTCACCCAGTGGGTTTCCATGGCCAAATGGGGAACTGACCCCTGGTCTCCAGGGCCACAGTCCCAATGCTCTGACCACTACACCACAGGGGCTCTTCCATACATGCATACTTGTGAGCAAATACTGAAAACTGCGGTCCAAAGATTTTTCCAAGGTCTGATTTAGGATGATCCCCAATTTGTCCTTAAAAATAGGGAATTAACACAAACACTCTATATATGAAGCCACAGATAAGTCAAAGACAGTATTTAAAAAGTAAATCATAGGGATGCTTTTTTGTTTGTGGGCATGTTCTCTGTCTCTTGATTATGGAACTCTGCAGTTTGAATTTAAGTGTCATTTCTCTCTCTCTCTTTTTTTTAAAAAAATTACCCTCCTGAACTTATGCAACACATATAGGCTGAAGTCCTGCACAGAGAGAGGTTGCTTGGCTCCATCTCAGTGGAGTCAATGAAATTTAAAAGGCTTAGCTGTGTAGGATTGCAGCCATAATGTTTAGATCAGGAGAGGAAACAAGGGAAGAGATTCCAGGAAAGAGGAGGGGAATGCAATTGGAGTATGTGAGAGATAGCTTTTGTCTTCTTTATCACCACTTTTATACAGTGCCTGCAGAAGAGATATTAATGTATTCTGGAGATTGCAACAAAAGTGTGATCCCTTTTTAAAAAGAAGATTTTTATCAAAACCCCAGATGGTCAGCATGTGATCCAACGTGCCATAAGCAAACAGGATATTCCTTCGTGTCCATATCCAATTTCTTTACCACATCCATACCTTCTTGCACTCTTTTCTATAAGCCTGTGTTCGTTCTTTCATCATTAGATTTACTTTTTTAAAAAAAGGTTATGTCCCACACATGTTCATGGACAATGAAGATAATTAAAAGCATTAGTGATGTAGATGTTCACAAGGAAAGCTCAGCCTTCCACTGACTTACTCTCAGGAGTACCTTTTTAAAGTTTTTGGATGTGGGGGCAAGTTTTTGATGGGAGTAAACAGGTCTTCCCAAGCCACCAGGGAGAGTGAGACAGCCATCTTAGGTGGCAAATATTTGTTCCACCTGGCCATTTCTCTCTTAGAAGATGAAAGTGTTGTGCAAGCTCTATCCCACCAGTCCTAAATCTCATAAACTGTCCTGATGCTTTCAGGTGTGGTGGAAGAGCCTATTCCACTGTAAGTTCAACTGCTAGTCCAGTCAACTTCTGTACATAGAGTGGAAAGGGGTTCCATTTTATCCTTAATCTCATGTGGGAATAGAAAGAATATCCAAAAATAATTGATTAATGGTCAGGAAAGGGGCTTCCTGAAGTTAAGAAACCTCACTGAGTAGACTTCCCCATGGTGAGAATCTTAATAATTCATAATTCCTCAGTTTTTCCGTCTGAGAAACATTGTCAGAAAACTGTCCTTAAAGGGCAGGAATCTTGTTTTCTACACAGGAATCGTATTGGTGCAGAAAACATGATTTGCTGTACAGAAAACAAGATTTTTGTGCATAAAATGTACTTTTCTGTAAATACTCCCATCTTTTTTCACAGAAAAATCCCAAGCGGTTTTTGAAAACTGCAGTTTTTGAGCACTTTCTAGCAGCAGAAAAAGAAATTGCTTATTGCTTCCTTAAAAAACAAAATTAGTGGAGCGTTACATCCCTAGTCTCAGATTTACATCCCTAGTCCAAAACAACATGTTTGGGGCCTGAAGAGTGAGATTTTTGCTAAGGCTCAGACATCTACTTTTTGCATATAATCAGAGCTAGGTTGTAGCTTTGAGGATAAACAACTATGGTTTTTTACAGACAGGGTAATTATGTTGGGTGGTTGTAGTATTTGTTGCTGTGGTTCTCTCTGTCTTTATAAATATTAAAATGATGTGTATGTTGTCCCAGAATATCTTCTAGGAATTCCCAGCACCAGCTGCAACATTTTAGTCCCATCCTCAGATAGGTTTCTTTTACATTTCAAGGTATGTTGGAGCAAAATGCAAAAAAGTGTCCTTCACTCTTCTCTTTCTCTCTTCTTTTTAAGAGTTACGGTGCCTCAGTTTAAATGACAGGAGTTGGAGAAACTCACAAATAACCAAACATGTGAAAGTGAAACCTGCAAATGTTGAGGGCCAACCGTATTTGCTGTGTTCACATTCCTTTGCTCACTTTGCCTTCCCCTTTTCTTTGAATGGCTGAACTGCATTTCTGAATGCTCAAGTGAAGTTTTAAATTACTGCAGTGCTAGAAATGTGGAGACAGAAGGAAAAATTACTGGGGGAACAGACCCTTATTTGGGGATGGCAATGCCCTCATTTTGCCCCGACCTGATATCTAAATCTCTGCTTCTCTGTTTCCTGGAAATGTTTTCTTTCTCTGAAGGACTGCATTTTTCAACAAACTTAGAAATGTTTGCTTTATACTACCTAGCAATCATAAATACAAAACCCCTGTGTTACAGGGATGTGGCCTGAAATACAGAATGAGGAGAGCTTCCCCTTTTTTCTTCCACAAATGTTGCCGTTGCTTATCCAACACGCAAACAGGTGTCTCGAGGACTTATAGATAGGAGACGCAGTGACAAGAGCTTTCAAGAGCAGTCCTGTTCTCCATTTGTATCAGGCGAGCTTTCAATGTATTGATAGCACCAAGCTTTAAGGAGCAAAGGCTAGGCTTCTTTGATTCCGTGTGCAAGGAACTGTGAAACATTGCTCACGAAAATCCATTCCGCCAAGGCCTTGTGGAGTTGCTACCTTACTGTGAAGCCTTTTAACTGTATTCTGAGAGTGGCTTTTTTCATGGGCTCCTCAAAGCCCCCCAGAACTTCAGATCATGCTTGAAAAAGCCACCTTTCTAAAAACATGAACACCACCCTCCACCCATCACAATGTGCTTAAAGGATTTCCCGAAAAAACAACAACAAGAACATCTGACAGTCACACTGATAATCTGAGACAGTTTACTATTTTTCTTTCAAATTACTTTTCATCTTAATAGCACTATATGTTAAACAAAAGACTCTTTGGTTTCTGTAAATACGTTGGGAATGGATGAGTTGGGGGAAGGATTGGGAGTCCTGGAGAAGATGGCTCCCGTTTCTTCTTTCTTTCCTTAAAACTATATTTTCAGTCATAAAACATTTCAGTACTCTCACCGCAAGCAGAGAAGAGGAACAGACCCTCCAGTGTTTGAGCTACTCTGTGCCATAAACTCCCATAATAGAAACAGATGGTAAAAAATGCCTTGGATATAAGAAAGTACGGTAGAAGTGGCTCTACCCTCACATACGAAGAGACTGAAGCCTGAAACGAAGGAGATACATTTGGCTTCATGCCAGCCATGTTCTATAATTCAGCAGTTGGTATTAGTGATCGGCAAAGGTACAATTTACGACAGCGGCCTTTTCGGCTGAAGAACCGCCTGGAATGATTGGTGAAAAAAAACACACAAAAAACTCTTGCTTGATTTTAGCCTTGAATGACAAAAGTGGTTTGTCTGGAAATGGGAGGTTGTCACTTGCCACTTGATAAATTCTTTCCAAAGGGGGTGGGGAGCCCACAATCTTCTAGACCTGTGGGGCAGAAAGTGTCAGACAAGGAGGACTCTCAATAAAAAGTAGTGTTTCTGGCGTGAGGGTGTGCGGAAGCTCTGTCTACCTGGGGTGGCAGGAACATGGCATCACAGTCGGTTAAGATAATAAAACAGTGACTTGGATTACAGAGATTCGGAAAATTCTACCACTGACACGAAAGTTAGCAATAGCTAGCAAACATGGGGAGGGAGCAGGGAGGAGAGAGAGAAGCTTCTTGAAGCTTCCTTATAGCAATTATGTTAACATGTGTCATGATGAGCTAAGTGGCAAGTATCACACCTAGGAGTAGAACTGGCAACGGGATTTTTTATTCCTCTCTGAAAGACAGCTAAAGAAATGTCACTCGTTTCACTTGGCATTGTTTTACTAGTTTTGCCATGAGTGAAGGGAAATGTAATGTGAGCATTGCACTAGAGGGGCAGCTGAAGGTCAGAAGTGAAATATAGCTTTCTGCGGTGCCTGGTCTCCATCTGAATGCTACCTACATTATCATCGGGACTCACTGTCATGATGGGGAGACCTTGTCAGATAAAAGAGGTCACCTAGAAGATGGAAGAAAAATCGTGGGGTGCAAGCCTCAGCATGATCAACAACATGGGAAGCGATGTCTCATGAGCCTCTGGCCCACAACCTTATGCTGCCACCGCTGCGTCTGTGTGTGTGCGCGCATCTGTGTGTGACAGTATGTCTGTGTGCTTTTCTGACAGCAATAAATTACTGGGCAAAAGGCATTCTTCTTCTACTAGATTTCCACTGGAACATTTGATACTGCTCAGCTAGTCCTTTACAAACTGTGCTACTCTCTTAGCTTTAGTTTAGTGGTGGAGCACATGCTCCGAACACAGAAGGTCCCAGGTTCTGTCACTACCAACTCCAAGGAGGATTGTGGGGGGAAAGGCTATGGTCTGATAGCTGAACTAGTGCTGTTCTTCAGTGTAAATCAGATTAATCTGGCAGAAGAAGACAAAAGGCAGTCTGTAGGCAGCTTAACTGTGTGCACCTGAAGTATGTTTGACCTGAATGTTTTCACAGAGATCAGGAAGCATCCCAAATCCTACCCTGCTGTGGTTAATTGATAACAAATAAATTTCTTTTGCTTGGGCTGCTGATACCTATGAAATTTCTTCTTTTGCTCAGATATGCACACACCAAATATTTACATGAAACGGTGCAGGTCATTAGTTCAGTACCCATTGTGGGCCTGAAACAGAAGAAAGAACCATGATGATTTCCCCTTCACCCAATACAGTCATGTTTAATATAAATAATTGTCTGTATTACTTATGGGCTTTTTCTGGTGAAGGGGGAAGATAAGAAGGAGAAGGAAAAAGAGGAGGAGAAGACAACAATGACAATGGAGGTGAATGGCCTCTCTTGGAACTTTCCTGGAGAACCAATTCAGTTTTCATAGAAGTTGCAGTCCCTCTTTTCAAAACTGAAAGCAGATTTCACATTTTTTTTGTCAGTGTGTATACAACCATTGATAGCCAGCGTGGTATAGTGGTTTGAGCATTGGATAACCATCCTGGAAACCAGGTTTGGATACCATGCTCAGCTATGGGAACCTACTGGGTGCCCTAGAGTGCATCACACAATCTTAGCCCCAGAAAAACCCTGTGATAGGTTCACCTTAGGGTTGCCTTAAGTCAGAAACAACAACAACTACAATAATAATGTGGCCATCAGACAGTCCCAGAAAGCTCAGAGAAAATCCAGCACTCCATCTCAGTATAATGCTACTTTGTAGGTTCCATCTTGCCTTGTGTGTTGGCTAGCGCTAGTCTCCAAAAGCATTGTTGATAAAATGGCTTTCAGTGTCTTAGTCTAGAACTGTAGGCAAAAGGCATCTTGAAATTCTCCACCTTCCTCGTGAGCACAAAAACTGGTGTGAGCATGTATGCATGTACCACCATTTCAGTTGTCATGCCCTTGCTGCAAATGGTACTGGCAGTAATCATAAAAGGGATGAAGAACGGGGGGGAGATGTGACAGACTCTTTCAGACTAACCAGCTTTTACTTTTGCATGAACTTTTGTGGCTCTATGTCCACTTCTTTGGATGCAGTACCAGCTGGTATTAAGGCCTCAGTGGTAAAGCATATCTATATGGTTGTGGGAGTGGAATAGAATGTATTAGGATCCAGAAAGATGCAAATCATAGCCCTTACCTTAAATTTTCCAAGGGCTGCATAATGTGTTACAGGTTTTTCAGATCTTTACAGTAGTCAGTTAGTGTTGATATATGAAAGCAATAAATCTGCTTGCCAAACGTCAGTTTCTCTGGGTTCAAAACTCTCTTGGAGAAGATTATTTTTGTTATATGTGCAGTAATGAGGACCCCTGTATTAATATATGTACCATGCCATGAAGCCATTGTCTTTGTTCATACCTATTGGACTTTGTGAATATAATTCAATTTAGTAGTTTCTCTTTCTGATTGGCAGTAATCATGTTGTTACCTTTCCCCATCACTTTATATCTTTCTTAATGCCTGGGACATAATGTTGTCCTGGAACACTATATAGGCAAAATGGTGTGAGCCACACAGAAAAAAAACACAAACAGGAACCACGGAGGATATTTAAAGGCAATTCTAAAAAAAATGAGTCACTTTTTCTACTGGTGAAAGAAAAAAAACTTCTCAGAAAAATGTCTTCTGAGACATTTTGGCTCACCTTTGTTTTATTACTATAAGAATCATTCTACCAAAGTCCTACTGTGGCCTCAGAAGGGTAGACCAATACATGTAAGGAGTGGGTCTGTGTGTTCCATACTTGTACTCAACCAAAACTCTCTTTGCATCCCCTTGTTTTTGCTTGAATGCGAGAAGAAGACACTACATCTCTGGGACTCCTACTTTACCAGGGCTCCTCAATGTGCCAAGGGTTAGCAGCTCAGGTTAGCAGCATTAATCTGTAGCTCAGTAGCAAGGCATGTGTTCCGAATGTAGCAGGTTCCAGGTTCAGGTCAATGTGAGTAGAAGTGCATCAAAGACCTCGCCATTCAACATTAAGTTGAGAAGTGAAGGGATGGAACCGGAGTACTCTTCACCCTTATTCTTACTTATGTTGGCTTGAACCCTATTAAGGTGTAACACCTTAAACTGAGGCTAAATCATCTAGCTGAATAGATGCCAAAAGCTTGCTACATATTGACTGAACCAAGAGTAGTACTTCTTCACAGTAGTTCTGTGAAGTTTGCCTGAACTCCAAAAGACTGCAGTGCCTTTATGACTGCAGCTAATAACATTAGAAATAAAGATTAAAGTTTGTCCTGGCATTATCGCTTCTCTGACTCCCAAAGATCTAAGCAAAACCTGCAAATACATAAACCTTTTCCCGAACATTATATTTTATGCAGTCCAAAATGTGACACATGGGGTCTTTAATAATTCACTGCTTGTTAACATTAAACAACTGTTAACATGCTCAAATAATTAGTTATGCTTGCTTGACATGTTTGCATCTTTAATAATTGATGCATTTATCTTAATTACTAACAGTATTATGGTCGTAATATGCATCTTTTTTCTATCTTAAAATTTTAACAAAAACTGACTTTTTGCCAAAAATGATTATCTTCTAAGTTTTAATTACTCGTTGTAATTAAATTGCAAGCCACCATATTTTTTTAAAAAAATATCTTTCATGAAAAAAATGTTTAATGAAAATGAGGTGATTTGTTGTTTATGCATCAGAGTTAGTAAATATTTCATAAGTTTCATATTACCCTTTTGGAGTGGATATAAAAAAACACACACACAAACACACACAGACATAAACCCAGAGAATTCTTAATCTAAGAGACACTTTTAAAACTGTTAGTTTTAAAACTCTTTCTTCCTCCCACCATAAACCAAGATTGTACATAGGGTGCGTGCAGCAACAGGCATGTAAGATCTTGGAATGATATGAGAGACTCTGGAGTTCTCTATTTTTACCTGAAATGAAGAAGACTTCAAGATGAAATAAAAAAAAAAATCTTTATCAGGCATCCCTGTCACCAATCTCTCTTCCATCCTACTAATAGCATTGGTGGTTGAGCTTGTATTCTGTCAGTTATTTATTTATTAAATCTGGCTAGAGATGGAATGAGGCTTAATTTCATTGTGTCAGAATGGCAAATGTCATATTTGTCATGGGTTTTTCATTTGTTTGGTTTTTTTGAGAGGGCCAAGGGAGGAAAAAAACACTATTTGCTAGGTAAAGGATGTTTCAGACATGTTGATGGATGGATGGGCAGATACATGGGATGGACAGATGGATGGAACAGGAAAATAGCTAATTTGCCTGTCTGTGATGGTCAGGAAGTTTCTAATGTCCTCTTTGAAATGGTGACAGCGCCATTAGGAATGTGTGAGGAATCAGATTTCAGTCTGAGATTCTGTGGTTATGTTGGTACATACTTTGTGGATCATCTGTGATACGGTTTGTACTCTACAGTCCTATTGTTGATAGATGGCTGCAAATATGTGATAGAAGAACCCACATTTGAAAATAAAAAATGCACACTGGAAATATGTACAAAGTATTGCTAAATCCACACTTACGAGGAATATGAGCACGTTCCTCCACAATTAGGAGGAACGTGTTCAAGAAATGCATATAATTTTTAAAATGTGCTCAGAATTAACACAAGTTAAAGAAAAAGTATACTGGAAAGGGAAACAGATTTTACGCCCTAAATTTTTAGCAAGGTAATCCCAACAATACCGAGCACAGACTGGACATGTAAGTGGGGAAGGGAAAGTGTCCACTGATCTGCGTATTGCGCAATTCTGTGCATGTCTACTGAAAATTAACCTTTCTATTTCAGTTCATGCTTTTGAGGATACTGTGTAAGATCCTAGCTTTATAATGTAGTTGATTTTTGTTAAAGAAGTTATACTTAGTCAATTAGCAACATCTTTCATAATTAGGCCAGATGGCATTCCATATTCTTTTTATGGTATGAAAGCTACTATGGTTTTAAGAGTTTTGAAAGACTGCAAGAACATCATGAAATCATGGACCAAATGAAAGAAACTGTAAGGTGTATTTAGGAGTAAAGAATAGAAATTTAAGACGTTCTCATTAGATGTGGAAATAATTTTTGAAAATATTTGGAAAAAATGGTCAAAAACCATATTTTTTTAATGTTGATTAGCTGTGATGAGAAGAATGTTAGACTGACAAGAATATTCAAAGTTTGGGACTTATTCTAGGCAAAATTTGCATGTGGTCATTTTGTGCAGTAATCAGCATTTTTGGTGTGGAAAATAATATTTCAAGGTAGAAATATTAATTCCTATGTAGAAAATGCTGTGCAGGAAATGCTATTACTGATGAAATTACTCATTGTTACCTTCAAGAAGAACCTTAATGAAGAATTACATCCCTACTTCTTATGAAAACAGCAACAAAAACTTTCTAGACCATATATTGCCAATCTATGGTTTAGTAAGGCAAATTTTGCTTAGATCTGCAAACAGCAGCAGATTGTCTTTAGGAAGCAAAAGCAAGTTAGCCTCACATTTTGAAGAAAACTGCCTCTGGAGAGGTGGGACCCAAATGGCTGGCAGCTGGCAGATCATGGAAGTTACTTTTTTGAACTACAACTCCGAGAGTCCCCAAGGCAGCATAGCAGGTAGTCCGTGAAGACAAAACAAGAACTTCTTAGAATTCTTTAACATCTTTTCCTTATTAAGAAGAGAAACATCCTAAAATATACCTCTGGGTTTTGTGTGCTCACTTTTGGTGAAATCCACCTGCCTGATCTAGCAACACAAAGAGATCTAGGGACATAAAGATTTACCGTAAAATAACTCTGTGGATTCCAGTCATTTATCATCCTGAAATCTATGTTCCTCCTTTGTATTACAGACTTTTGGAATGAAACAATTGTTTCTGCAGTAGAGTGGTATTTCAGAAAACATTTGATAAAATAGGATTTTTATTTAGATTTTGGTAAGAAATGATGGTGACTGGAGAAGGTATAGTTCTTCCACCAGCAATTACTAAGACTCACTTATGTGTTGTCAGGAGCATGAAAGCAGTTGGTGAATGCTGTATGCATGAATTTTCAAGCTAAATCTTGGTCCCAGATTTCAAAAGATCGAAGACTACTGCCTTAGGTTTAAAGTCTCCAAGGGTTGTATGACATGTTGCACAGTCTATGTCATTGTGTCGGTGGAACCACAAACCTACCACAGACCCCCATCTGGATTAAGATTCAGTGGTATCTCTGTTTTTTTAAACCCATGGATTCAAAAGCATGAGAAATTTCCACCTCAGATAGCAGCCTTTAACTAACATCCATACTGGCTCTAAAATACAAATGTTGATTTGTGCTTTGCCAGTGACTGTATTTTTTCGCCCTTTGTATTTCTTCTTAAATGTTGGTAGCTGCAAATCCTTGGGTTAGAGGCCTAGGAAGGAAGAAGGAAGGGAGTGGAGAAGAGGGGGAGCAAGTTCTCATTCTCCCTCTCTATTACCTTGATGTCTATCCAATTCATTTCAATAAGAATGTAGGAATATTACATCTGAGAAGCAGTTAGTTAAATGTCTTCACATTTCTGAATGCTTCACTTGCTGACAGTGCCCTGCTAGTCATGCGTATTTATTTCTTGTAGAGCCAAGCTCAGCTGCAGCATTCATGCATTCATCAGAAAATTCCTTCCCTCTGTCTTGCAAGGTATTTTTGATTTCATCACAAGATCAAGAATGCCCAGCAAGGAAAGAAAAAGGTTATCTCATCCAGATGACATTTTAAAATCTCTTAGTATCATTTCCAGTCATTTCTGTTAGGCTTAAAAGGAGTAGAAGCTTAAGATTGCTGACAATTAGCTGGTCATTATGGGACTTCACAAAGTGGCCCTTTTCACATATTTTGTGGCAGGAAAAAATGAGTGTTCAGGGGGTTACAGGCAGGTCTACTGAGAGTGGGTTGCTGGAGGTAGGAGAGTGCTTGGTTCCTCAAGGCTTCTCAAGACTTTGTGGGAGTGGGGAAAACACACAGTCATGGCTACCCATAACCATAGCTACTTCCCGAATTTTACTCTTTGCGCTGGACACACAGTGTTACATAGCCCTTAGCAGCCTGTCAAAGCCATTCAAGAGATGTCTGCTCGTGGAAGCAGAGGATTTGGTGAAGAACTGGGAGAGCTGCTTGCCTGGGCCATGGATACAGATTGGCTGAAAATGATATCCTCATTGGCTGAAAAACAACATTAGTTCTGTGCGTTCTGTGTAGCTGCTGTTTCAGAACTGTTCATGTGCATCATTAGGAAGAACAGCAGTGACCAAAACTCTGCTGGGAGTGGGTCAGAAAGGTGTGTTTATGGCTAGTGTGGCCAACTGATGGAGAGGAGACGGGCTATTGTTAATATAGCAGGTTAGAGCATCATTCATTTGCCATATAATCCAGACTGTTCATTTTAGCGTTCAGCAAAACTATTTGCCAGCTTTATTATTTAGTATGATGAAACTTACACAAGGTATTTGTACTTCTGTTATATTGTGCAATTTTCTTTGAAAGCTCAGAGTAACTGCCATTCAGTCTGTCATTCAGATACAGGCTATACCCAAAATCTGCTTGGATTTAAGAAGGTAGGAAGAGCTTTGCTAGATGAGACCAAACGTCTATGTAGTCCAACATCTTGTTTCTCATGGTAGCTAACCAGATAATTCTGGAAAGTCCACAAGTGCATTAACCTTTTCCCACTTTTGCTCTCCAACAACTGGTTTCACATTCCTCCAAACTGGGAAGTTGCATAGAGCCATCATGACTTGCTTTCATTGAGGTTCTCATTTTCCATGAATGTATTTTAAAGCAATTTAAGGTAGTGGCTATAACTATCATGTCATTGTATAGTAGCAACTTCCACACATTTATTACATGCTAGTTTTTTTTTCCATCTCAAATCCCTATTCATCAGTGTTTGTTCTAGTAGTCTCAAATTAGAATTATACTTTATTAGAAAAATAATGAGAGCCAGTGTGATGTAGTAATTTGCATTTGAACTAGGACTCTGGACACCAGGATTCAAATCCTCACTCAACCCTAGAAATCCACTGTGTGACCTTGGGCAAGTCACAGCCTCAGAGGATAGCAACGGCAAACTCTCTCTGAACAAATCTTGCCAATAAAACTCTGTTATGGATCCACCTTAGAGTTGTCATAAATTGGAAATGACTTGAAGGCACTCAGGAAGGAGGAGGAGAAGCAGCAGCATACTACAGTAATAACAAATTCTAGTATTAAAAAAATGAAAACCTGTATCCCCCACCTTCTCAATGTCATGCATATCTTTGCAGACTCACAGCATGTTCTTCCTATGTTAGTTGTATTTTTTCTCTAAGTGAAAAATAACTCAAAGAGTCTTTATAGAAAAGTCTTCCAATCCACCTACCCAGCAAGCATTTGGGTTGCCCTTTACAGAATCTTTTCTATCTTTTATCAAGGAGCTGCATCCAGATTCAGGCATGACTGAGTTGTTCCACTGATTTCATTGGATCCGGCCTGCATAATGCATGTCATCTTGATTTCAATGATTAAACATGATTCAACCCATGGTGATGGTACCATATACGATATAGGACCAGCTCACAAACCAAGCTGGGGATCAGGGGACATCATCCTGAAATTGTAGAAGAAGAGAAGGGATCCTCCCCTCACTCAGTCCACATAATAAACTAGTGGAACAGCCCCCTTCTACTACTACTACTACTACTACTACCACTAATACCACTATTATTATTACACTTACTAATACTACTATTCCTACTCTGGGACTCAAGATGGCTTACAGTAGTTAAAGATAGCTAGAAATTTACCTCAAACAAATATTAGAAATATAAGCCATCAATAAACATTAAAACCAGTTAAAAACAAAGACATTAAAAAGAATACAACAGATGATGCAGCACATTATGCAAGGGCCATTCTCCTGGAGTAGTCAGTCTTCAAAGGCCTGCTTAAAAAATCTTCTCTGTTTGGCAAAACAGGGTATCATCTAACCTCTTTATAAAGGAAGTTTCATAGCTTGGGAGCAGTCACCAAGAATGCTGAGTTGGTCTCAGTCTTGACCCTTCAGGTGTTTTGGATTTCTCCTCCTAGAATACTTGACCTTTGGCTATGTTGGCTGGGATCTGAAGTCCAAAACTTCTGGTGGACCAAAAATTGAGAACTACTGCACTATACATTCTGAATGAAGAAAGCTTTCTAAAGGAAGAGAAAGATCTGAAAACACATGCCTTAAAACGACATGCCTTAAAAAAATATCTTGGCTGTACTTTCAACACAAATACTCAAACTATTGTAGTCCCTGTTACCTCTGCACCTTCAAGAAACCAGCTAATATGGCTGAGCAAATTGATTTTGTAAAATTAAATAATAAGATGTTTCAACATCAGTGTGAGAATTGGCTCCAACGTAATATTTACATTCATCAAGAGATTAGACATTTTTGAACAAATGCTTGACTTATGAATGGTATGTTCTATTTATGTGGTTATTGGCGGAACTTTACTAATGTAAATTGGGGTTCTTTTTGAAGTTGTTTATACTTATTTATTCTTATTTCTAGTTTACTTTTTCTTGTTAGTACTTTTTAAATAGAATGCAATATAATACATAATGCAAGCTAAAAGATGTGCATGTGTGTTTTGATCTAGGATGAGGCTTGATGGGATGGCTTGAAGCTAAACTCCTAATAAATACATTTATTCATTCAATTGAGAGATGTTGTTATTTAGTTTTCTGTTCTTGGCTAAAGTAATTGTAATGCTTATGAAGAACTCAAAAAGTCTTAAAATATATATTGCTCTGGAATACATTAAAAATAATACAGAGCAGAAGGAAGTTTTCTAGTTTTGAGGAGATACACTGAAAATATCTAAAATGTATTGTGAGAAGTAGGAGGTCATCTTTATTTGAATGTTCAGGTATCTGATTGCTGTAACAGTCAAATGAGGATTTGGCGTGTGGTCCATACCTCTCCTTGTATTCCACACCTGACATAGCCTGCCCCCACCCCCTAGCTGTTCACACATATAGTGGAAATGAAGAAAAAGAAGCCTATACCAGTCTGAAAAACTGACTTTTGGGAGCTATAATTCTTGGAATCCTTCAGTGGTCATGTTGGCTGGTGGCTTCTGGAAGCAGTAGACCAAGATAACCTTTTCCTATTTCTGGTTCCCTAGTGTATAGCTTTCCAGGAATTAATTTCAACCTGGGGGAGCCCCATTCCGTTGATACTCTGAGGTCATTTCTGCACTAGATTGTTATAGTGCTATTATTCCACTTTCAACATCCTACAGAATCTTGGGGCTTCCAGTTTACGGAGGGGCCTTTGAACATTTTGGGCATGAGACTATGTGCCACAGCACTCCTCCTTGCTTGCTACAGGACTTTATTGAATTGCTCTGCCATCTCTGTTTGACAAAATGAAGTTGACTAGAACAGATCAGAACCCCGCTGTTGAGTTGACTTGGAAAATGAGAAAGGGATTTTTGCTTCTGTAAAGTAGCTACTTTAAGCTATCTTGGACGGCTAAGAATGTGTTGCGTGGTGGATCGGTGTTTTTGTAGGATGATTTTTTTTTAACTCTCATTGCAGCGCACAGGTTATCAGCTAAAGTATTGAGCTATAGCCACACTGCACAGTTATGAGTTTAATTCTCTGACAGAGAATTCTAAGTACCTTACAAAACTACTTATCTCAGGAGTCTACAGAATAGAGGTATGACAGTAGTATCTAAGTATTATAATTTTGCAGTGTGGATATACTCTAAGAATGCCTCTCTTGGTAAGATGGTTCAACTTAACACAGCACAATGGATTGGTGTTATATGGATATAAGTTGTCTACAGTTTGGCTATGCATGCTCCCTCCTTCTGCCCCACATTATCACATGCAGCATTTCATGCCCATTTCATCTGAAGTCCCAATTCAGAAACTGACCATCCAGAAATGACAGTCTAAAACATTAGTTTGGATGACCAAAGATACTGCCTGGAAGCATCTAGGTTTTCCAGTTTTTATGTATTGAGATGCTTTAGTTCTTCTGTATTAAAGGTTTTTATCATAACTTGTGAGGCTGCTTAGTTTTTAAAGTTGCTGCTTAACCTGAGCTGTTGCAAATAGGGCAGGTTATACAACTTAAAGGTGGTGGTGGAGAATCAAAGAAAATATATTTGCTGCATGATTAGGGATTATAAGTGGCACATAATCAGTCCTGGCATGATCCCATGTTGAGCCAATCCGGAGCTGTTTTCAGCCAAATGAATGTATTTCTTGTCCTTCCCCCTCCTTTCCTCAAATTAAATCTGAATTCCTGATTATCCAAATGTTTTAGATGTCCTTCAGGCTTTGTGGCTAAATTAGACTGTACTGTATATCTGATTATACCAGGATTTGCAATGGGAAACGTATAAGCATCTGTGATACAAAATGTGGAGGTTTTTTCCATTTTTCCCCCTAAAATGTGCATTACGTTCTTCTTTGCTCACTCATAGTGGTGACATTTGTAAGTCTTTGCTCGTGCCAGGAGTATCTGTAATGGCCCGTGTTGATTCAAGATGTCCCTTTATGCACTTAATTTAAAATAAAGCCTTCCTTTTTTTAATGACATTTCCATTTATTCAGGATTATTGTTTAAAATCCTAAATTAGCATGCTGCACTCGGGGCCTGACAGAGCTATTACATTTTACGCTGAATTATTCAAGCCCATTGGCTGAGCAAAATTGCATTTTAAAGCAAATTTGGGGAGCTGAAGAGAAGAGGTTAACCATTAAGTGCAGCATTACTAGTAGGCTATCATAAGCAGTTGCTTAGAGTAGCATATGTAAGTGCAGCTCCTCCTAGAATCACCTTGATGCATGCACACCTAGTATGCCTTAGTTCACCAAAGGACAGTCCATATGTAGACAAAAAGCACCATCCATACCACAAACCAGCCCTGCAGAGTGTGGCAGTTGCCTTGGGGCAGCTGGATGAAAAAGCAACAAATTGTTATTTCACCAATATTCAATGTAGTTTTCTCTCTCTGGGAGAGGCATTGGTGGGATCTTCTGATTCATGACCAGTCTTTGGACTTCTACAGGCCTTACCTAATCTGCTGAAGTATCTGCAGCCTTCCATGTCTGGATGGTGTTGAATCAGCTCTTAGTTTTAGTGCAGATTATCAAGGTGCTTCCAAAACATCCAAAATAAGTTCAGCATCTTGCATAGTTGATTTAAAGTTTAGAATAAAACCTGCATTCTATTGCCACCAGTTGCCTCCATTTGCTGTTCTGCCACATCTTAGGCTAGTCTAAGACCATTTCCACACTAGCATATTATAGTGCTATTATTCCACTTTCCTGCCCCTCCCTAAACTGCAACCCCCAGGATTCCATAGGATGTTGAAAGTGGAATAATAGCACTATAACAGGCTAGTGCGGAAATGGCCTCAGACACCCAGATGAAAGAAAGGGTTTAGCAAGACATGGGGCAATGCCACATTTTGTAAAAGTACTAAAAATCTTTTGCAGGGAGGGAGGCTAGGGAGAAAATCTACCCTAAACAGAACAGTGCAGTGTGAGTGGTGGTGGGTTAATGAAGCACCAAACAAATACATGCCACCACCACTCCATACACTGAGTCTGGGTAGAGAAATACAGCAGGCTTGGTTTCCTAGTTAATAAAAACATATCATGTAGCTTTACTTACAAATATTAAAGGATTCATAGTATCTCATAGTGAAAGGCTCTGTAATATGTGGTCTTCAAACATGAAGAGGGGAGGGGGAATGCAAGATAAAACATGGAACATGAACAAACCCAGACAGACATCAGACTAACAGAAGGAGGAACTGAGAGGAAGTGGCTAAGTACAACAAACAGAAAACAACATAAATAAATCATACACTTAAATTCTTGGAAAGACATGCAAACTAGCAACTACCAAGTATAGACATGCTAATAGGATTGTTGCTGTTTTGTGCCTTCAAGTAATTTCTGGTTGTTGTTGTTGTTGCTGTGTGCCTTCAAATTGTTTCTGACTTATGGTGACCTTAAGGTGAAACTTTCACAGGGTCTTCTGGGGCTGAGAGTGCATGACATGCCCAAGGTCACCCAGTGGCTTTCCATGGCTGAGCAGGAACTGTTCTCTTGAGGGTCATAGTCCAACGTTCAGATCAATATAACATGCTGGCTCTCCAACCATTGTGCAAACTTCTCTCAGCGTTTTCTTGGCAAGATCTGCTTGCCATTTTTTTCCTCTGATGCTCAGAAAGCAGGACTTGCCCAAGGTTACCCATGCTTAAAATCTGGACTACAATCCAGGATGGAGTCACCCTATGCCTGGCACGGAAGCCACTGGCTGTCACTGCTGGTGACTTTCACCACAGCACCAAGCTGAACATTGGGAAGACTCCTTTCCAGCGCAGAGCCTTCCTTGAGAAGCCAAATCTTTGACCACTGGTCACATTGACTGAGAACTCTGGGAGTTTTAGACTAAAACATTGGGAGGACAAAAGGTTGAGAGCTATTGCTCTATTTGTTTTGTGGTGGTTGTTTTTTGTTTTGTTTTTTGGGGGATGGAAAGAAGATTAAAAAATATTCAAATTTTTAAAAAATGTGTTTTGCAAGTATTTATAAAGAATCCTGGACTGACAAGAATCTTTGCAGTTTGGAACATTTACATGGGGTTGTTTTGTGCAGAATAAATCCCAAATAGCAAATCATCTTTCAAACTAGTGCAGTATTTGAAGACTTCCTCACAGTGGGAAGGAATGTTGCTAAAATTTCTCATCGCTTCCTTCAAGAAGAAAATTAGCAGAGAATTGCTTTAGTAAACTATACATGCTGAGGAGTCAACTTGGGACCTTCTGCATATGCTACAATCCCTCTTACTTATTGAAAGATGGAAACTGGAGAATAAACAACGCCCTGGATTTCTATCATGGACAACAGATAACAAAATAAAAGGGCCATCAGAAGTTTACAATTACTTTAGGTAAAGTCATGAAACACAGGTCTTTCGGAATGAGTGTACATGTGGCTTAGAGTTAATGACTGGAAATATGGAGAATAACAGGAAAATTGGCAATCTACTGCCTGAAACATAAAGTAATAGTTACAGCAATGGTATATCCACAATTGTGAAGTCACACTTCTAATGTGCTGCTGATGTCTTACAACTGTTCGCTAGCAGGCTTCAAATTGCTATAACTTCAGGTGTTATGGGCTGAAGATCCAATGCTTTTCTTCCCCCTCTTTTATTTTAAAGACAAGTGCTATCATTTGTACGTGTTGCTAATTCTCTTATCTGCTGTAACTTGAGCTGCACAGTTTGGGTTTTACAGATCCATCAAGTGAAACAATTGGGTTAATATTGCCTCCATTTAATTAACTTTAATTTCAAACAGCTTTCCGGCGTTCCTAACAAATGTAACATCTTGGAGATGGTTTGAGAGGGTACGTACAACACTGTTGCGTGCACATGCCGATGCAGCATGAAACTATCTTGTTAGCATGAAGGGCCCCTTAGTGATTTTAAAGAGAATATTTTGTTTAGATAGTAGTGCATATACTGATTGGCTGTCTGAGTTGAGGATGGGAGCAGCAGAAAAGCAACAGTAATAGTATCTGCATATTTCATCCCATGCACTTATCCAGCAAAATGTACACATCTTTTAGGCACAACATATTATTCCCCAAACGAATATTCCCCTTATTCCCCTAAATGAAATGTTTCTAGACAGTAAAAATCCATCTATGTTTTTGACAATGGACATGAGGCCAGCCCTACTGTTAGGCCCTGTGAGGAGGTCATTTCAGATGTTTTGGCGTGTTATGAAAAGAGCAGCAACATTATTAATGTGTAATAAGAAATCAAAGGGGCTTGTGATGGATTGAAAAGCACAAAAACAATATCCAAGCCACAAAACACATGTACAATGAGCTACAAGGAGTAGTAGTCACAAAGACAAAAGCATAAAGAACCCAAACTGGCAGAGAGTAATTAAACTGTAACTCTAAACAGACATTCTTTTTTTTTTGTATAATTTGTAATTTGATTTTTACTGCCGAGATAGGAGAACTATCCTATTACACCCAGAATAGGTTGTACATTTTTGTCATTTTGGAAGACAAGGTGGCGTAGTTCTCAGCAGGGAGCAAAATGTCTTGGACTGGCCTTTTAAGGAAGCAAAAAGTCATATTGAAATTGACTTTCTGAGTTTTGTATTGCTGGGGTCACACACAAACCTGGTAGTGGTCTTGTAATATTTTGTGTAGACCTATCCTAAGACCTAGTTAAAATAAACGGCAGTAGATTTAAGCCTTTAATCCAATTAATAGTTCCAACTTGAGTAGACTCATCAAATCAATGGAAACTTAGTAAGTGAACACTTATGTAAGTTCTGTTGTGAGAAGACCTATCTACCTGGGACTAGTAATTGGTTTTATGCCAGTATAGATTCAATATTTATTCTATTGATTTCATATATATTTTATCCTGCTCCTCCATTGAAAAATCTCTCAGAGTAGTCTACAGATAATCAATAAAAGACAGGTCTTGCCCACAGGCTTACAATTTAAGGAGACAAGACACAAAAGGAAGGAAAAGGATGTGGAGGAAAAGCAGGGGAAGTGAGTTGTGAGTTTTGGCAGGGTTATTGTAATGAGCTTGCCTCACATTACCTCGCCTCCTTTTACTGTAGCCTCCTGGAATGACTGAGGATGTGTTTTCTCTTTCTTTCTCTCAGTCATAAATATATACACACAATAACATTGTGCATGTTCTTGTTGTCTGGCTTCAAGTTCTTTCTAACTTACTTGTGATCCTATCACAGAGCTTTTTTGGCAAGATTTGCTCACAGGGGGTCTGCTGGCAAGATTTGTAAACAGGGGGTCTGCCATTGCCTTCCTCTGAGGCTGAGAGTGTGTTACCCAGTGGTTCCCATGGCCAAGTGGGGCTTTGAGAACTGGTCTCCCAGACCCCCAGCCCAACAACAAAAACACTATACTTTGCTGGCTTTTCACACACACACACACACACACACACACACACACGGAATATCTGTATGCCCCATGTGTGTGTGTGTCTGAAAAAGGATGATTGCTTTTGAATATTCAGCTGAATTGTCTAAGAGGACGTATGCAGCTGAGGTTTTAATTTTCCCTGCCCAAGAGGTAGTGGGATGTAGAGCACCGTTTGCTCGGATGGCTGCAAAATGCTTACATCTATCTGCTTCCAAAGAGGCGTCGTGGCACTGAAGACTGTCGTGTTGAGTTTTAAAATGCCACAAATAAGAGATTTATAGATTTTTCTAAATACATTATTTTAGCTTGACAGCATTAATCATTCATGCTTCCTTCTTTCATTTTTCTACCTGCAATGGATTATTGAAATAGAAAATAACAACGGGAAAGGCTACAAGCAGTATCAAAATGTCAAGTTTGTACTTACAGTTGTATGTGCGTCGACGGGGTCAAGAGCCTCAATTATTTGTATATGTACACAGTGGTACTACATGAAAGGTTATGTCACCTGCAGCTATTTTCTTGCAGATTTAAATAGGACTGATATTCAACTCTACAGTCAGCCACTGACATGGAACATAGACTTGTAAAATACTATGAACTCTTGTGGCAGGACCTAAAATACGAACTGGGTGATTGCAAGGTGTAGCTGTGGGCAATCCCGTGCATTGCAGTGTTAGTCCTTTAAATTACTTTGTGTTATCCCTGACCTGTTATTTTCATTTAAACATAAGCTAGGAACAGGGTCAGAGCTCCCCCACATCCTCCTCCCCGCCTTTTTTTACTAGAGGGAAAATAGCAAAACCTGCTTTTCAAGCAAAGCTAGTTAATCTTTTAAAGAAAAATATATCCGTAAGTGAGTAGAATGATCGTTAATGGAAATATTGTTTTATTCATTCTGTGAAAAGAAGGCTCTGTAAGCTTATAATAAAAATTCAAGGGTCTAACTCAGCAGGCTTTTTAAGAATTACTTTTGTAGGGGTCGTGTAAAAGAAGGTTGTGGGGCTTTACCCTCCTCAAAAAAAAAACCACAACTTGTTAATCAAAAAAGAAGCATGTGAACTTATAAAAAGGGAGAGGGCAAGATAGGGAGTGAAACTGATCTGTGCACTTTCTTATACTGTCCAATATTTCACAGATGAAAACAGGGAGATGTTTGCCAAGCAGCTTCACAATGTGGTTAAGATGGCAGAAGTTATGAATGAGAACGAACACACAGGCTAGGAGGGGCTGCAGGAGTTCGCTTTCGCGTGAGCCTACTGGGAAGGGTAAGATTCCACGTTTTATCTTCTCTCTCCTTGCTGAGTTAGCTGAATGCAAGCTACTTTTGCATTTTGACCTTCCTTTGCAGCAATCAAAGTAAGCTGAGGACAAAGAGTGGGAGAAGGTGGATATGGTGTCTATAGAATATGGTGTCTAGATCAAGGGAGGGAATGGCACCACTCTATTTTGCGTTGGTTAGGCCTCATTTGGAATACTGTGTCCAGTTCTGGCCACCTCAATTCAAGAAGGGTATCGACAAGCTGGAACGTGTTCAGAGGACGGTGACCAAAATGGTGAAGGGTCTGGAAACCATGCCCCCTGAGGAATGGCTTAGGGAGCTGGGTATATTTAGTCTGAAGAAGAGAAGGTTAAGAGGGTTCATGATTGCCGTATTCTTCTGGTCAGAACGACCAATTGGGATCCAACTGTCAAATTGTCTTATTTTCTTTCCGGAGAGAATTTACACTCAGTCCACCGGATTGCAAAATTTATTACAAAAGCTGCTTACCTGAGAGATCTTTTTATCACACAAAATTGGGTCCCCTGTCATGGCGATGAGCTTATTTAAATGTTATGACTGAATTTTTATACTTGTTATTTTATCTTTCTTGTTTATCATGTATTTTATTTTTTATATCAAATCCGCTACTTATTAACTTTAAGTTTATATGTTTTTAATTATTTTATTTAATTTTATATGAGTTGAGTTTATTTGTGTATGTAATTTCTGCATCTGTATCTTTGTATTATGTACTATGTATTTTATTGTTGATATGGTCAGTCGACTAACCAATAAACGTTGATGATGATGATGATATCCATGTTTAAATATTTGAAGGGACGTCATGTCGAGGAGGGAGTGGGCTTGTTTTCTGCTGTACCAGAGACTAGGACAAGGAGCAAATGATTTAAGCTACAGAAAAGGAGATTCCACTTGAACCTCAGGAAGAACTTCCTGATGGTCAGAGCTGTCTGACAGTGGAATGTGCTGCCTCGGAGTGTGGTAGAGTCTCCTTCTTTGGAGTTTTTTACACAGAGGCTGGATGGCCATCTGCTGGGAATGCTTTGATGTGTGTTCCTGCATAGCAGAGGGTTGGACTGGATGGTCCCTGTGGTCTCTTCCAGCTCTATGATTCTATGATTCTATGAGAAGAGGACCCTGACAATTCAAAAGTGAGACAACAGAAGATTAATCAGGACTATCCCTGACAAATGGGAGCAATTTGAATGTATGCTATCTAAATGTCTCAGGTTTCTCACCATAGAACAAGGGCAAAAAAGAGTCCTGAGGCACTTTACAAATGAAGACTACCTTTATTTTGGAAGCCTATGGACTCTTTCACATTACACAGTTATAGCACTGTGATTCTACTTTAACTTCCATGGCAATGTTTTATAGATTCTTGAGATAAACATTTTAGGTAGAACTACTTAGAATTCTCAGCCAGTCAACTCTGGTGCCTCACCAAACTACAAATCCTAGGATTCCAAGGGATGCAGCAATGACAGTTAAAGTAGAATCATAGTGCTATCATTTCGTCATGTGAAAGGCTCTTGGGTTCCCAGACTCACCTGGACACCATGGCATGGAGCTTCCATCTTCTGTCCTCTTTGGGTGGTGTGTCTTCTTACTAAAACCCACATGCTTTCACTGACTCCAGGATTTCCCAGTCAATCCAAGTACTGCGTATAGAATCATAGAATCATAGACATGTAGAGTTGGAAGAGACCACACGGGCCATCCAGTCCAACCCCCTGCCATGCAGGATCACCCTCAAAGCACTCCCAACAGATGGCCATCTAGCTTCTGCTTAAAAAACTCCAAGGAAGGAGACTCCACTACACTCCGCGGCAGCATATTCCATTGCCAGACAGCCCTGACTGTCAGGAAGTTCTTCCTGAAGTTCAGGTGGAATCTCCTTTCCTGCAGCTTGAATCCATTGCTCCTTCTCCTGGTCTCTGGAGCAGCAGAAAACAAGCCCTTTCCTTCCTCTACATTGCATCCCTTCAAATATTTAAACATAGCTATCATGTCCCCTCTTAACCTTCTCTTCTGCAGACTAAACATACCCGGCTCTATAAGTCTATCCTCATAGGGCATGGCTTCCAGGCCTCTCACCATTTTGGTCACCCTCCTCTGGACTTGCTCCAGCTTGACCATGTCCTTCTTGAATTGGGGTGCCCAGAACTGGACACAGTATTCAGGATGAGGTCTAACCAAAGCAGAGTAGAGTGGTACCAGTACCTCCCTCGATCTAGACACCATACTCCTATTAATGCAGCCAAGAATTGCATTGGCTTTCTTGGCTGCCGCATCACACTGCTGACTCGTGTTCAGCTTGTGGTCTATGAAGACTCCTAGGTCCCTTTCACATGTACTGCTATCCAGCCACGTGTTCCCCCATCCTATATTTCTGTATTCCATTTTTTCTACCTAAGTGTAGGACCTTACACTTCTCTCTGTTGAATTTCATTTTGTTAGCCTTGGCCCAGCTCTCCAATCTATCCAGGTCATTTTGAATTTTGATCCTGTCCTCTGGTGTATTAGCAACACCTCCCAATTTGGTGTCATCTGCGAATTTGATGAGCATGCCCTCTATTCCTTCATCCAAGTCGTTGATAAAAATATTGAACAGCACTGGGCCCAGGACAGAACCCTGTGGCACCCCGCTAGTCACTTCTCTCCAGGATGAGAAGCAGCCATTCGTGATCACCCTTTGGGTTCGGTCGGTCAACCAATTACAAATCCAACTAACAGTAGCCCTGTCCAGCCCGCATTTTACTAGTTTCTTTGCAAGAATGCCATGGGAAACTTTGTCAAAGGCCTTACTGAAATCGAGGTATGCTACATCCACAGCATTCCCTTCATCTATCAAGCTAGTAACTCTATCATAAAAAGAGATAAGATTAGTCTGGCATGACCTATTTTTGAGAAATCCATGTTGACTTCTCATGATTACCGCCTTGCTTTCTAAGTGATTAGAAACTGACTGCTTACTGATCTACTCCAGGATCTTTCCGGCTACTGATGTCAGGCTGACTGGGCGATAATTATTTGGGTCCTCTTTTTTTCCCTTCTTGAAGATCGGGACAACTTTTGCTCTCTTCCAGTCTGCTGGAACTTCTCCTGTCCTCCAAGATTTCTCAAAGATTATAGCAAGCGGTTCCGAAATGACCTCTGCCAGCTCTTTTAATATCCTAGGATGCAATTCATCTGGCCCTGGAGAGTTGAATTCATCCAGTGTGGCCAGGTATTCTTGTACTACCTCTCTATCTATTCTGTGCTGCATTTCCCTCACTTCCTCACCTGCTCCCCAACCGCCAGGTTGAGTGCTTGTATCCTTCTGGGAAAAAACTGAGGCAAAGAAAGTGTTAAGTAGTTCTGCCTTTTCTCTTCCCCTGTGAAAAATTTGCCATCTTCTCTGCTCAGCGACCCCATCGTCTCCTTCTTTTTCCTTTTGCTGTGGACGTATTTTAAAAAGCCCTTTTTATTGTTTTTAATGTCTCTGGCCAGCCTAAGTTCGTTCTGTGCTTTAGCCTTTCTGACCTCCTCCCTACATCTCCGGGCTACTTCCTTAAATTCTTCTTTGGTGGTTTCCCCCTTCTTCCATTTCCTGTACATGTTTCTCTTAACATGAACTTAGCTGAGAGTTCTTTAGTCAACCATTCTGGTTTCCTCAGATGCCTTCCATTTTCCCTCCTTATTGGCACAGTTTTAGACTGTGCCTTCAGTATCTCCTTTTTAAGGAACTCCCATGCCTCCTGAACTCTTTTCTCTTTCACTATTCTTGACCACGGAATTCCAGCCAGCAGCTCCCTAAGTTTACCGAAGTCCGCTTTTTTAAAATCTAAGATGAGTGTCTGGCTACACTTATCTTCTCCTTCCCACTGAATGCCAAATTCCAATAGGGCATGGTCACTCTCCCCTAAAGATCCAACCAGTTCTACGTCATTAACAAGGTCATCCCTGTTGGTCAGGATCAGATCTAGAATATTTGATCCCCTTGTGGCCTCTTCCACCTTCTGGACCATGAAACTGTCTGCAAGACAAGCAAGAAACTTGCTGGACCTTGCTGTCTTGGCAGAGTTTGACTGCCAGCATATATTTGAGTAATTGAAATCTCCCATTATTACTGTATCTCTCCTCCTTGAATGTGCAGTCATTTGGTTGAGGAAGGCGTCATCAAACTCCTCAGCCTGGGTTGGAGGTCTGTAGTAAACCCCCACCAGAATATCCCTATTGTTTCTCGCTCCCTTAATTCTTACCCAAATGCTCTTGACTTGGCTTACTGGGTTTAAGTGAAGGATCTCTTCACAGGTGAAAACATCCTTGACATACAAGGCTACTCCTCCTCCTTTCTTGTTTGGTCTATTTTTATAAAATAGGCTATACGTCTCTATTCCTATATTCCAATCATGAGACTTATCCCACCAGGTCTCAGTGATGCCCATCAAATCATATTTATTTTGTTGT
Source organism: Iguana delicatissima (assembly GCA_948472985.1). Classification (NCBI taxonomy): domain Eukaryota; kingdom Metazoa; phylum Chordata; class Lepidosauria; order Squamata; family Iguanidae; genus Iguana; species Iguana delicatissima. The sequence continues at coordinate 1,155,919 of CAOKZL010000053.1, forward strand.
ACTAGGAGTTCAAGTTCATCCTGCTTGTTTCCCATACTCCGTGTATTAGTTAACTTAAGTCCCCGGGCCCTTCCTGCAAGTCCCATACTATTGTTTCTACTCCTCCTGCCATTGGCCTTTTGTACTACTTGTGCAGTATCAATTGGGCCTTTTCCCCCTGCGCTCGCCAAGTCCCTGTCCTGAATAATATTGTCTCCCTCCCCAGCGGAACTTAGTTTAAAGACCTCTTAATCCTCCTTGCGAGACTGTCTGCATAGATAATGGGAAAGGGTTGGCCTTCTCTTTGGCACAGGATTCAGTCCAGTCTGCTTGGAAATATAAATTCAGGGCTCCCAAGGCCCTTTTGGCATTCTGGCAGCCGTTTCAGAAAGTAGGAAGAGTTAACTGAAGCCTTTGTGCATATAACATAATATTAGAAGAGTAGGTTTCTGGACCTTATGATAACTAACTTCTCTGGGAATGACCTCACTATTGTGACAAATGCCAGAGAAATGCTTCCAATTGTCATCAGTGAAGAGCTAGAAAGTGGCAAATGTATTATGGCAGAAGCTTTTCTGATAGGTTCACTGTGTTTGATTAGAAAGCTGTGTTCATAATAGGCATTCCACACAATGTGCCTGACTTACACAGCCAGCAAGCAGGAAACATGGCTGTGTGAACTGTCTATAAGGTATGCACTCGTAGGCTAGTTTTGCTATGACATTTAAAACTCAGGCTACTTTCCTAGATTCCTAGGCCACCCGCTTATGCTGAAATAGTGTGTGCGCTACCACCTTCTACCATAATTTTCTCCCAAATGACACACTCTTGGATTTTTTTAATGAAAAAATCCCGTGTGTGGTTAAAATTAACAGAATCATCATGTTGTAATATCAGTCAAACAAAGCTTTAGATGACTAAAGGGACACAGTTCAGTTTTAGAAGCTGTTTTGGTTCTGGGCAAATATGCACACATGCCACACACAAATATAAACCACTGCCCTTCCTTCCAACAGAATAGTTGTTTTTGTTATATGCCTTCAAGTGGACTTTGACTTATGGTGATGCTATCATAGGGTTTTCTTGGCAAGATTTATTGGCATTGTTTCCTTCTTAGACTGAGAGAATACAAGTTGCCCAAGGTCACCCAGTAGGTTTCCATGGCTGGCTGGGGATTCAAACCACTACACCATACTGACTCAAATAGAATGGTAACACTTGTTAATTAAAATATTAGTTGGTCTTATTTTTTTTGTCCCCCAGTATCACATGGATGCACTAATATATAGAATTTGAGAAAAGTATTAATGTTTAATTGGCTGATACTTCTTTGCAAATTCTCACACTTAAATCAGTACTTGACATGCTACAGTAGTCACCATTTTCTCATCCCAGCAGGACCATCATGGCTTGGCAAATTTCAGTACCCACTCATGATGGAGAATAATCTAGTACTTTTCTTAAAAAATTAAAAGCTAGACATTCTTGAACAACATATTCCAAGTGATCTTCCTATGAGCAACTGTCTTTCAGCACTTGATTGAAACACTTTGTTTATACATGGCATTGACTTATAACTACTGGTTCAGCATCATTCTCCTGGGAGACAGTTTACGCAAACAGACATAACAGAGAGTTGTTTCCTGAGTGACTTTCTTCTCCAACAGAAGCATTAGATCCACAGCAACAGAAGCATTAGATCCACACAATCAGCAAAAAGTCTCTGTGTGTGTGTTTTTGCTGGCTTTGGGTCCTTGTATTTTCATCAAAATAAATACCAGGCATCACTTCAAGAAAAAATGCATCTAGTGATAACCAATATAGATAGACATGCTGATAAACTACATATATTCACAAGTCCTTCATTACTACATCCTTTGACAAGATAAACGACATTTGTTGAATATTATAACAGAGCTACAGCAAAGCTAAGCCACTGCCAAACAGTGCTGAAAAATTTGTAGAGAAACACACTATATCTCCAATTGCCTTATGGATAGTTACAGTTCTGTATGCTTCCACAAGCTATATACAATATTATGAAGAGGTTTGTGGTTTTACATTAGCCTCTAATATGTACAAATCACTGGTTATTATACCTCTCTCTGAAGGACATGCAATTTAGGGAGCATCTTCTCTGTGTGATGTGGTGGAAAAGAGTGTTGTTGCTCTTCAGAGCCTGAGTTCAAATCTATCCCAAGGCTGTGAAGCAAGTGCAATGGCAACCTGGCTGTTCCTCCTGAGCACCTGAGTTGGCCCACTATTTGAGGACAGAACTAAAAAACATTCCTTCTCCTACGGTCTCCTCGACTAGTTTACTGTCTAGGGCATGGTAAAGGCACTACTCCCTCACCAGTGCCAACTGATTGTACAGCTGGGCTTTGTACGTGGGATGGGGAAAGGATATCATCTTGTCCTTTCCCTCATGCAGTAAAATGTCTTGTGTCTGCCCTGCTTATTGTATTCATAATACAGTATGAATGGCATCCAACGGCATCCTTCTTTCTACCACATCAGTGTCCTGAAACTCTTAAGGGGCTCCTGTGTATTCTCCCACTATCGGGAGTTAGGTGTGTGCTCACTGTTGAGAAATAATTTTCAGCTGAGACATGGAATGTGACAATGCTTGCTTCAGAAGCATGTCTAACCAGAGGCATATCTAGGATGGGGCAACTGGAGCACAAGCTCCAGGCACCAACGCCACGGTGTGAAAATGTGGAAACTCCCCACCCCACCATCCCAACCAGGCCTGGCCTGCCTCCACCTTCTGCCCCCGCCCCCATGGGGTACTTCCTGACTGAGGGGGTGGCGGTGGTGGCAACAGCATCTCTCTGACCCCCACTGGCCCCCACCCCTGCCTGCTGCCCCTTGCCCTGCCCACACCCACCACTGCCCCGGCCCTGCCTGCCCCTGCCTTGCCCCTGCCCTGCCCTGCCCCTGCCAGGGTTCTTCCTGGCCAGAGGGGCAGAGGCAGTGGCAGCAGCAGCAGTGCTCCTGCCTGCCCCCACCCCACCCCACTCCCACCTGCTGCTGCTATGCCCCCGCCTGCCGCAGCCCTGCCCCGCCTGCCCCACTCCCCCTCTCTGCAGCCCTGCCCCCCACCTCCCCCAGGGTCCTCCCTGGCCCAGTGTGCGGGGGGCAGCAGCTGCAGCACCTAGGGGCACGATTTCCAGGCTTGCCCTAGGCACTGATGAGCCTAGATACGCCACTGCAACAAACATGATGTCTTTTTGCTGCCTGGTGAAGAGCTAATGACCTAAATCTAGTTCCAACTCAATAAGGCCTGTTAGGTCAGCAGGATTTATGTAAAAGTTGATTTACCATTTAACAATGGATTAATTCAGTCTATGCTAGTTGGAATTAGAATTGGATTTAGACCTATGGGCAATATAAGAAATAGTAATTTATCTCGCAAGCAGAATAATTAGCATTCGCAGGTAGAAGGTGAGCAGCAACCAGTCTTACCCCCACTCCCACTATCATCTAGGTCTAGCAGAGAAATCAAACAGATTTAGTCATCTTGGTAACAACGTATTAAGGAGATTCACTTACAAATGCTAAAGGTTTCACAACATTTCAAGCTGAGACACTCTGTAACAGATGCTCTTCAAAACTGGAGGAGAGAGAGAGAACTGCAAACTACAAAATGGAAGACAAATTCATACAAAGTGCTGACAAACTGATGCAGGAAGAGAGAATGTATAACCAAGACCAATAAACAGGAAATAACATGAATAGATTTCCCCCTATATTCTTAAAGGGACATGCAGGCTAGCCACTACTAGGTATGGGCAAGGTAAGTTTGTTACCTCTAACAACATTTGCACAGCAAATTTAATGAAATGTAAGAGGACTTTCTTTGCTCATAGTTTTCTTTTGTTCTGCTGAATGTTAGCAGTCTATTTTAATTATCATTTATGACAATTCCTGTAGTGGATTATATATTTAGATGCTATTAAAACAGATTCAACAGATGGATTCAAAGGTATCCTTGTATATGTGGAAAATTCAGCTTTTACAAGGACTGTCTTATACCTAAAGCAATAGTTTCCAACCTTTTTTCACTTGCCTACCTCATGGCAGCCTATTTCCATAAATTGTACTCCTCACATTAGCAGGATATTTATAATTAATATAGTTGCTGTTATTTCAAATTTGTATATTGTAACTGTAAATAAATAGCCCAATAATGGGATTAATAAGCAATGGAAAAATAAGGGGAACAGACAATGCATATGTATATTACATTCAAAACTCAAAAAATACAAAGGATTCAAAGAACACATCACAGATTATATTTTAAAAAGCTAAATTACATTAGTTAATTGTTATTACTGTTTTACATGTTAGACATGTCCTGAGAAATTCTTGGTGATTGATCACTATCCACACTGTTTTTCACCTTATTTTACTGTGCCTGTTTTCAGCCACTGATCCATATCTGATAATACACGAATAGAAAAATTAATTTAAAACTTAAAATGATGACAAAGGGAAGAGATAGAGAGAAGACCCAGAAGAACTCACTCACTGAGTGCTGCTCACGGGATTGACTGAGGTGTCTGCTGCTAATAATTCAGCTATCCATTTTCTTAGAGCCTTATCGCACGGTATATACGGCCAGATCCACACATTATTGCTGGTTCAGGATCAGTCCTACCACGTGATGTCATTGCTAACAAGCAGCTATTGTGCCGTTATCCATTTGAAATGTGCCCTTTTTCCATGCTGAAAATAATCTGTTAATGACCCCCTTTCACACAACACTCCAATTAGCTGTGGGAATGTGGTTTCCTCATAGTGTTTCCTTCAGTAGCCGATCCAGTAGTGGAAGTGGTGTGGGTGGTCCCAGGCTGTCCCTTCTTCAGCTACGCCCATGGTGATCTCTGCCCAGTAACCTCCAAACCACTTCCGGTACTCCAGGGGTAAACACAGAAGGAGAAGTAGAGAGAGGGTCACGCAGTATGGCAAGTTTGAAATCTGTCTCCTCACTTTTTAAATTTTTTATTTGATTTTCATTTTTTTAATATGCTTTTTAATGTTATAGCGCAAAAACACAATAGTGTTGCAGCATGGGAACATTGCATCAAAGGGACGTTCGTTGCTTAGTGACACATTTTCGTTAAAGCACAATGTCATATGTCCTTGCACCTTAACTTACAACGTTACTGCAATAGTACAGTGTAAAAAACAAAAACAATCATGAGATGTGTGGTATGGGGAAAAGATGGGGAAAAAGACTCACCAACGATGCTGTAATGTGAAGGGAAGAATGTGTGAATAATGCTATTTATCTGCTGAAATCAAAAGGGTGTGGTAGAGAGCATTCATAACCTGGTACCATCATGGAAATGGCTATGCTGGGATTCAAACAGAACAATGTGGTATTAAGATATGGTGTGATAAGGCCCTTAATGCGCCCTGTCACAGAAAAGAAACCAGACATCATGGCAGCTCCCATTTACTAATACTTCTGTGTATCCCTAGCCTGAATTGCCCCATCTTAGATCCCTTGTGGGTGGCTGGCCAACTATGCTTCTCCCATTCCCATTCCCTCAGAGCACCAACTGAGGCCAGTGAAGGATGAAACATGCAACCAGCTGTAGCTTAACATTTCTACTACAAGCCCCTCTTCCCAATTTTCTCCTCTCTTAACTGCTTCCTCTCATGGAAGTGGGACTGGGAGGAAAGGGTGTTGTCAACCAGTCCCATCCATGCTATACTTAAAGAAAACATAGAAATCTGAAGATGACAAAAACTACGCATGGACTGAGCGCTCAGCCTTGTCTCTCCACTCTGGTGATATTGTCACTCCAGAGATGACCACAGTCGTCATGCTCACCATTCATTCCCTTGTGCCTTTCTCTGTCTCATTCATACGCAAACACTTACCAGCATCATCTTTGACCCAAACCACATTGACACAGGTTATGCAGGTTTTCCCCATCCAGGACTGAGGAAGAGACCAATGGCTGGCATCTGAGAAGCTGGAACAGCCTGCCTTGCATTCATGGGAACCTGTTGCAAAAAGCTGCTTGGCTCGCACCATTCTTTGCTCAGCATCCCCCTCACTTGGCCTGTGTTTAGATTCAGGTACCACTCGTGCTTGTAGCTTTGTGACCTCAGAGCTCCCACCACCTTCCTCCTGCTCTAGTTCACCTCATACAAAGCTACAGCCACCCTCAAGCCCAGCCCAAAACTTTCCCTAGTTGGCCCAGCAGGGAGGAGCAGCACAGCTCTGCCCAAATCCCACCCCCAAAACGTACTGGGCTCAGCTCTGAAGAGGCAAACATCTCGTCCTTGCATGCATGGTGTTCTGCTCCCATAAGAGAGAGAAGAATGAAGCCTTTTCCCACCATTATTCAATTTTTTTCCTCTTACTCCTAAGTGTTCTGGTGCATCCCCTAGAGATCCACATACCCCATGTTGGGAACCATTATACTAGAGCATTGGGCAAAAAAGTAAACTAAAGCCAAAGCAATTTCTTTCCTGTTTTTGTGAAATGAAAGTATGAGAACCAGTATAGTGCCTATCCAGAATTGTGTGGCTCTTCAGACACCATTGGATTGCAGTTGCTAGCATTTCTCACCATTGTCCACACTGGCTATTGCTATTGGGATTTGCAGTTCAACAGCAAATGGAGTGACCATGTGTAAACTGAACAGAATCCACATCTTTCAGCAAGCTGGGAGCTCTCATCCACCCCATCATTTGCACATTTCTTTCTGTGGTTTTTTTTTAATGGTAGCAGGTTCTGGGTGGAAAATAATACACAAAATAATATGCGTTTTTCTACAAGGCATGCTAATAGACACCACTTATATGCATCTATATGCACTAAAATGTGCTTCTTTCTCCTTCTTTTTCATTTGCATCCCTTTCATCATTATGCATCACTTTCAAAAGTAATGCAGGTCCCCCTCCCAACAGGCAGATACATAAATATCTCCATAAATTTTGAGGGCAGCAGAATCTGCCTACCCAGCCAGATAGGGTACTAGATTCTGTCAAGACAAAGCAGCCAGGCATTGCAAGCATGCTGTCCTTCAGAACCAGGAAAATCTAGTACTAGCCGATCCTGTGGTCCGTTTTGCCTGCATCTTTATGATAGAAGGCCGCACAATTCCCATTCCTTGCATTAGAGAACCACACAGTGAGTTCTTTTGCTCTCTGCCACTCACATTTCTTTTAGTACAACCTACTGGCCTCATTCATGCACACACACATTATTTAGTATGAACCTTTTCAGTGGTTTTGTTCATTCACAATTCACCTCACCTCTTCTTTGATGGTCTTCTGCTACAGTAAAAAGATTAGCTTTCAATGGCTTAACTGAAATCCATGTGGTTATTTCTAACTGCTGCTCCTAATGTTATTATCTGCCAGTCTTCTGATGCTTATTTCTCTTTCATGAGGTTCCTTTGGTATTTATATTGGCTGTGTAAGTTCCATATTTGATATTTCCTCCTCCTCCTCCTCCTCCCTATTTGTTTGGTCAGCTGTCTGGAACCTTTTGGGAAAGATAGGATATCTCTATGTAAGCATGTTATGGATTGTGTATTATATTATTGTACATTTGATCTGTTGAATGTGTGGAGTGGTTTCCCTGAAAAGTGTGTGCTTGGCCCATCATCATAATCAAGTCATTCCATAACATTGCACACCAAGGCTGAAATCTAACTGCTGGAGTAGTCCCGTTGGAGCAATGAAGTTTACCTAAGTGTTGATTTGCCATTCAACATTGTCAGGTATACTCCTAACTGAGTTTGGGCTTCAGTCTCATCATAAACGATGGGATCTTTTATTATCCAAAAATGAGGATCATTCTCAGTGGTTGACTGCTACCCAAGATCTGAACAGATTTTAAGTCTATGATACATACAAATGGACTCAGCAATAATAATAATTGATGCCTCAAGTGATTACAATTTTGGTAAAAATCCCCTATGGGGTAAATATCAACAACGATATCATGTGCTCTCAGAATGATATCATCTAAAGCACAAATCCCAGGATTCTGTAGGATGCAGCCATGGCAGTTAAAGTATTATCAAATTGCTGTAACTGTTTTAGTGTGAAAGGGATAGGTATGGCAATTCACTTTTTAAACAGGTTGCAGAGATACCCTGTATTGTTTAACCTCAAACAATGTTTGTTTTTCAAAACCACAGTTGAACTTCTGAACTTTTTTTTTTTTTTTGGCAGTCTGTGTTGCCCTTGGAAGGATTTAGGAGCAGAAAATTTGCCCTGGCTCTGCAGCATTGCCAGAAATATATTAAAACTGCATATAGACCCAACTAATCAGGACCTTGCAGGGCATTGTGCAGAGCACTAAAGTCCACTTCCACTTCCACTTATGTAGGCAATGGGACAATCAAAGATCATTTTCCCCATGAACCCTGTGCTGTCATGAAAAGAGAAAACATGAAGATGCATCTTACATTCTTCTATACTCACCACAGCAAAGGACCAGAAATATTCTGAATTTTCTCCTGGCATCTGTTTCTCCCCATAAGACATCTCAAGAGAATAATCTTTACTGAGCTAACATGAGCTACAAGATGGACCGTGATCTGGAGTTTTGAAATCGTCTTGGCAGCTGTCCACCTGTTGAATAGGTCTGTGACTTTCTCAGGGATTCTTCCCTCGATCCTGTCAAGACAGAAAGGAAGAAATCTGAAAAATACAAAAAGTCATCTCTGCTTTTTCTCTGTGATAATCTCCCTTCACAAGGAGCTCATTTATGAAGCCTGACTTTACTGATGGGAAGAGACAGCTATAGCTTTGGCCTTAAGAATTTTTCTGCTTTGGTTGTAGTGGTGGGCTATTCCTTAGGGTCAAGCCCATAATTTCCTCAGTTCTGCTTTCGTTCAAGTTGGTGTCAGGGGTTGTTTTTCTTTTCTCTTCTTCTTTGGTACCATAACTTCAGCAGTCCACTCCTGCAACAACATTATTGCATTCAGCCTTAGATAAAGGATGTACCCTGACAAATTTCAATAAAAATCCTATTCATGTCTACTCAGAAGTAAACCCCACTAATTTCAGCAGCATTTACTGATAAGCAAACTGGTATAGCATTGTCATTTCCAGTTTAAGGTAACCATGAGGCAAACCTATCATGAGGTTTTCTTCGCAAGATTTCTTCAGAGAGGGTTTGTCTTTGCCTTCCTCTGAGGCTGAAAGAGTGTAACTTGCCCAAGATCATGCAGTAGGTTTCCAAGACTGAGCAGGGATTTGAACCCTGGTCTTCAGAGTCATAGTCCAGCGTTCAAGCCGCTAAGCCACTTCAGAGAAAGATAAAGGCAAAACACCTCTGAACAAATCTTTCCAAGAAAACCCTGAAATAAATTCACTTTAGGATTGCTGTAAGTCAGAAATGACTTGAAGGCATGCAACAACAAGTATGTCCCTAACAGCATGCCAGCCATAATATTTTCCCTCTTGGAAGAGAACCACTGTGAATTAAAAAACAGTTATCTGAAATACAATCATCTAATTTGACTGAGTTCACTTATAAATGTGGACCAAATGAAATTATCTTTTTTCACTCCTCTCTGCTTCCTTTTCCACCCAGTCTGCATTCTATGGACACCTAGTATGTTTAGTCCTCATTGGGTTTGTTTGTTTGTTCAGGGGGTGGGAGAGTTCTTTGGAACCTTTTTCGGAAGGTGATGTTTCCCTGGCATTTCTATATACCTATCGGTGTCTTCCTCTTGCACATGGCTGGTGCTGGAGTGGTTACAGAGTCAATGTTACTCACTGCCTGAACCCTGGACATAGAAGGAATGATTCTACATTTTATATACTGAACCTTTCCATATATAGATACTTATTTCATAGATTCTTCCTCCTTTCCACCAATAAATAGATAGATAAATAAATATTAACAAAAAATTAAAAATAAAATCCAGGTGGCCTTCCACATTTGGTAGAGTTTGAAGAACAGGACTGCTGCAAAAGTGGAAAAACCACAAATATCAAATTGTGTGTGTGTGTGTCTGTATTTGTTTGTGGGAAGAGATCCAAGACATGTTGGGGAGAGTGGGCAGTCAGAGTCCAAACCAGGTCGGAGAAAGGAGAAGGAAAAGAGGGTGGGTTGCTTGGTGGCCCTATACTTTTTCTCTCACACCCATCTCCTTCCTTGGGTATGGGGTGGCATTGGGAGAGGGTTTGTGGTGCTGAGACACTGAGGTGCAAACTGTCCTTTGCTGGCGAGTCAATGGGTGGTGGAGGAGGAGAATGACCAGAGGTGAGTTTTTAAAGGGCTCTGTCCTCTGATCCACTGAGAAGAAAGGTTATCCTTGAAAAGAAGCACCTGAGGTTGGGGGGCGGGGGTTGGAGAAACTCACAAATAATCAAATCCATTAAAATTAAATCTGTGAATGTGGAAAGCTGACTGTACTCATTAGCAATTGTTCAAATCCCTCTAGATAATTAACTTATTTTATAATTTTGTGAAATAACGGCCACAAAATTGATATAACAGCAATGTGTATTATGTTTTTGTGTGCCTTCAGGTCACTTCTGACTTTTGGCAACCCTAAGGTGAACCTATCACTGTGTTTTCTGGGCTGAGAGTGTGTGTGTGCTCAAGGTCACCCAGTGGGTTTCCATGGCTGATCAGAGAATCAAACTCTGATCTCCAAGGCCATAATTCCATGCTCAAACCACTATACCACACTGGCTCTCACATATTTTAGCTTAAAGCTCTTCTAACTAAGCTTTAGAAGAGGGTTAAGTTTCAGAGCCTCCTCTCAAAACTGCATACTCATCTTGATATCTATATTATTCACCTCATTGAAACAACTAGCATTTCATCATCCATGTTTTTCATTATCTGTGGTAAGTCTCAGAACATATCCCCCATGGATACGGGGAACCTACCGTATTGGAAAGAAAAAAGGAAGAAAATCAGTTTTGTTCTCCCACAATAACAGTCTTGGGCAATTTCAGACGGTGGGGGCGGGGGGTGCAATTTTTTATCCTGGGAACTACCCTGGAGCACACTGGGCTGAGAAATGCACAAAATTTACTAGTAAATGACGTGTCCACTGACTTCCAGTTTTATTGTTTGGAATTCAAGGGGTTTAGTAATGGTGGTGAGTGCTGCTTGTTCTCACAAAAAAGCTTCCACTCCCAGAAACCTCAAGAAATGAGGGGGGGGGGGAATCCATTTTTTTTAAAATACAGGGGATAATTGAGGCAGCTGAAAAAACACATAGACTACAATTGCACTACTTCAGCAAGAACAGCCACAAGTAATCAAGGGCCTTCCCATACAATATTTAGTATATGAAAGTCAGGATGCATGTGGCCAAGCCACGTCAGACTGTGGCCAAAATGGCAAAAGCTATTAATAACCAGAAGGGGCAACTTCAGAATTTTTCTTGCAAGGTTGTTGTATGGATTCCAAAAATGCAGTATAAACTCTAGGTAATGTTTTTCAGAGCAAACTATGCAAAAACCATGTCAATGTGTGCCAATCTTGCTTTATTTATGAAGCTTGAAGAATTTAGCTTGATTTGGGCGGAGAACCTGAGTTATCTCAGGACAGAATTTTTAACATTCTGGGCACTACGTATTCAGCAAGGCCTAGATCCCTGCATACATTTATTCTAGAAGATTCCACAGTTCACTTGATGAGTTTAATTTAGCTCATACAAATATTTCATTAGAGTCTTCAGACTACTGGTTTTCTTTCTTTTCTTTTTTTAAGTCAAGTAACTGAAATATTAACAAAATATTCTTTCCATTTCTTTCCCCTCTCTCCCTAGGACTCCCTCAAGGTCTACAGTTTTCTTTTCCGAAATACTTGCCATTAAATATGCTGTATGTCAATGCAGCAGTGAGGTGGTTAATTTTGACTGAATATTATGCTATATAACCACTTGGCATTTAACTTGAAAAATGACTTTCTGCTTCACCTGTCAGCAGCCCAGTTCTCATCAAATAAGTGAGTGAGAAAAATTTTCAAATTTCAATTTCCTGATGCTATTAGACACTACTTCTTCCATACTTAAACAGTTTAGCAGCGCATGTACATGTTTTGGTATTCATGCCATGCGTCACACTACATGCTATTACAATAGCTTTTTTGTTTAAAGGGTAAAGAGATGCATGGATCTTTATCTCGGGGTTAGAAAAATGTATCACAGGAACATGGCCAATCGGGTTTCTGAATAACTTTGTAACATAGTACCATAACCCTGATGTAGTGCCAGGAATTTAAACTACTCAGTGAAGTGACTCCGGGAAAAGCATTCAAAATGAAGCGGTGTATGGCATGCAGCTAGGTTTGCATTATACCAAATGCCTTTTATACATTCTTTATACACAGAAAACCAAATATAGAACCAAGGAAACCTAAATATGGCAAGCGGCAAGCTCAGTGTTTGGGACTGAAAATATCCACTGTGAAACAAATAGAGATTTGTGTTACATTTTCTTGTTTTATTCTGACTACCACTGGGAGAGAAATTTGAGCTATAGGATAACATTAGGCATAGGACGGGGGCTTGGAGTGGTGTAACACTAACAGAACATTTTTGCATTATTGTACTGCTTGTGGAATTCCCATCACCATCTGGTGGGCCACTATTAGAGTAAAATGCTCTTGGTTTAATCCAGCACATCTCTTAAGATCTCATCTTTTCAGCATGGAATATTTATGACGTACCCTCCAACATTTCACAGATGAAGACTGGGAAATGAAGACACTTTGATGTGGCCAAGCAATATCAATGTGTGGTCAAGATGGCAAAGGTTATTGATGAGGAGGAACACACGAGCTGGGAGAGGCTGACACAGGCCTTTTCCACACCGGGCGAGGGAATCACCTCACGCCGCTACTCACTGGACGTTTCGGCTCCCTGGTCTGGTCCACGGCACTCTGGAGCAGTGTGTGCTTGTCAATACGCACTGCTCCAGCGTCCCAAATGGTGGCTTCCGGTTGGTTGAGGGTCTCGACCAACCGCTGAAGCTCGCCAGCCTAAAGCCTGCCCCCGGGCAGATCGCAGGCTCGCGTTGGTGCAAGCCTGCAAATCTGCATAAGGGAGCAGGCCCACAGTGGTGCACTGTGTGCTTTTGAAAGACTGGAGAAATCTGGTCTTTCAAAAGCATGCTGGAGGACCACTTGGGTCGTTCCGGACCGGACTGAGGTGCGGATCTCCTTAAATAGGTCCGACCTAGTCCGGTCCGAGGTGCAGACCTCCTCCTTGGAGGACGGACTGCGCCGTTTCAAAAACCCCACGTGGAGAAGGCCACAGTTTGCTTTTGCCTGAGACTACTGGGAACGTTAAGATTCTCCCAATTTTCTCCTTCCCCATCCTAACTGAGTTAATTGAGTGCAAACTTATTTCACAGTAATTGAAGTAAGCTGAGGACAAAGTGGAAAAGTTGAAAAAGGCAAGAAAAACTGGGACATTTTAAAAGCAACTGAAAAAGTGGGCTGACAGACAATTAATTGGGACTGCCCCTGCCAAATCGGAACACTGGAAGGTATGTTATGGGATGTCCTATGCAAACTCTTACCTAGAGTAAGTAACATTAAATGCTGAGGAGACACCCATAAGATTGCATTGTCAAGGCATGATATGAAAATTATTACCTAGCTGTGATAATACTAACAACATTTTTATTTATACTTACATACATGCTTCATCTTCTCTTATCAAAGTACATAAAGTACACAAATACACAGCCTGGGAAACAATCAGCATAGTACAAAGACAATATAAAAGTATCTAAATACACTTTCTCTGGCCATTTCCACATGAGGGGGCGTGAAACGTGGGGAAACGGGGTGGCGCATGCAGGAACGGAGCTTACCTCGATCCGTCGCTGCGGGGAGCAGTGCGTGTTCGCTGCTCTACATGGCAGCAGTGTTCGGCAGTGCCCAGTGGCGCCCGGTGGCACCCAAAATGGCGGCTGGCAGCTTGCGGCGGCTCTCCGCCAATCGGAGAAGTGCGCCAGCCGGAAGCATGCCCCCGGGCAGCTCTGTAGGGATGCGCTTGCGCGGCCCTGCAATTCCACATGGGGCGCTGCGACGGGCTAGCGCGTGCATGTTTCATAAAGACCACATGAAATGTGGTCTTTATAAAACACACGGCGCCACCCCCGCGGCCGCGTGAGGGCAGTTTGAGGTGTGGAACCTCCACATTTCTAACTGCCCTAGTGCACTCCACAGTGTGGACGACCTCCGGGTGAGGTCGTCCTACCCGTGTTACCCCATGTTCCCCCGTGTGGAAAGGCCCCCCTCTATGTGTGTGTGTGTGTGTGTATATATATATATAAGAGAGAGAGCTTACTGTGGTGTTCCTTGAAATTGTTTCTGACCCACAGTAACCCTAAGGCAAACCTGTCATTGGGTTTCCTTGGCAAGATTTGTTCAAAAAGAGTTTGTCATTGTCTTTCTCTAAGCTGAGAGAGTGTGACTTGCTCGGGGATACTCAGTGTATTTCCTTGGCTAAGCAGGTATTTATACACTTGTCTCCATAGCCCTAGACATTTCTGCACTAGATTGCGATAGTGCTATTATTCCACTTTCAACATCCTATGGAATCCTGGGGTTTACAATTTAGGGAGCGGTCTTGAAAGTGGAATAATAGCACTATAACAATCTAGTTGTTATAGTACTATTATTGTTGTTAAAAGTGGAATAATAGCACTATAACAATCTAGTGCAGAAATGGCCCTAGTCCAATAGTCAAACTCATATACTACATTAGCTCTCAAAATAAAAGTATTGCTATAATAAATATGTAGTCTTTTTGAAGCATGGATTCCAAAAAGTCTCACCTAAATTCCACCTAAATCAAAATAAGTTCTGTATCATCCTAGAGGTAGAAAAGGACCTAGGTATTCCTATCTCAGGAGCTTGTTACAAATCCCAGACACCATAAGTAGGAATGCTTTGTCCAACAGGTAGGCTCATGTGATGACAGTGGTAGGAAAGAAGGTTCATGAGATATTTTGGTCTTAGGTTATGTAGATATTTAAAAGTCAAAGCACATAACACAATAAAAGCCCAGGAACAAATATGACCAATGCAGATGGTGGAGCATGGAGGTAATAAGCTCCAACAAGTTGTTCCTGTCCTGTTACAAACTACTTGGCTGTGTTCTAGAGCAGTAGAAGTATCTGGACAGTCTTCATGGATAGGCCCATTTAAAGTACATTACAGTAATCTATAAAAGTGTCAAGACCCTAAGGTGAACCTATCATGGGGTTTTCTTGGCAAGATTTGTTCAGAGGGAGTTTGCTTTTGCTATCTTCTAAGGCTGAGAGAATGTGACTTGCCCAAGATCATCCAATGGGTTTCCATGACTGAACAGGGATTTGAACCTTAGTCTCTGGAGTTTGGTCCAGAACTCAAACCACTACATCAAGTTGGCTCTATATGTAGATAATAAGTAATATGTGCAGATAATAAACAATATGTGCAAATAATAAGCAAGGTAAAATGGGTGCAAAAGCATTACCATCACTTTAACATCCATGTTCACATGTGCACATTTTGTTAGGTATTATGATTATTCCTCTATTTGAGATGGTTGGTTGGGAATGAGTTCATGACAAAGGAAAGCTTAAACTGGACCTTCCTGAGCCATTCGCTATATCAAATCTGTGAGAGTTCATGCTGGCTTGTCTTACACAAGGATAGAAGCATTTCCTTCCTCCATACTTGCATTCAAGAATGGAGAATTTCAATAGTTTTCTCTCTGCTGCCCAATGTTATGAGAGTATCTATGTATTTTAAAAATGATTTTTCATACTTTGGGACTTATTTTGCAAAAGAAAAATCATTTATGTAAAACCCAGTGAATTTTGAAACCCCTTATTTTTCAGTGTAGCTTTGTAGAATATTGAGACAACTTTCTCATTGAGGATGAGTAAATTCACAACTGTTCTTTACTCCCTCACTTTGCAGAAGGGAAGCAGATGTGGGTCTTCTAAATGGGAGACTGTCAGGAAGCCCAGGTATGCTGCTTTGAGTTTGATCACAGACAGGGTCTTTCTGGCACACACAAGGTCCCAGATTCAATCTATGGCATCTCTGGTTAAAATGGTAAGATGACAAGTGGTGACTCTGAGAGACCTGGGTTCGAATTCTTGCTCATTCATTGGGTGACCTTTGGCAAGTCACACTTTGTCAGCCTTAGAGGGAGACAATGACAAAATTGTTCCGAAGAAATTGTGCCAAGAAAACCCTAGGATGGCGTAACCTTGACAGACCGTAACAACACCAATTTAGGAAATATTGCACAGAATTATGTATCAATGCCTGAGTGTTCAGATTGCCACACAGTAAGGGAACAACACTGATTTAATTTTAGTAGAAAGCCAGAGATTAGGGTTCAGCCGCATTAAACTTTTGAAACTTTCCATTCATTCAAATAGAAGGGCTAAGTGAATATTTAGATCTCACCCACAGCAAGAAATAAAGAAAATGAAAATTGTTTAAATTTGGACTGGATCATGTCCTGAATGTTTTTGTGTAACATATTACCTCATTTTATTCATTTTTATGGGCCAAACAAGGAGCTGGGACTCATTATCTGGATAGCTTTTTGATTATAAATGTATTTATGCTCCTTTACCTGAACAGAAAGATGCCAATTACTCTTATTTATTTAGAATTTCTGATTTATAGTTTAATAGGCTTGATTATAATATTGTCGCATGATAAGAAATCTTATTCCCAGAGCAAGGGCAAGCATGGGAACCAGCCTGTATTAATTAGATGTTTGCTTTTTTTAAAGAAAAAACCTTCATTTCTGCTAGTATTGATAAATCTTTGAACACTTTTCTCAGAATGGAAGAAATGGACCTGATGCACAATATTTCTTCTCCCCCTCTCCTCCCTAGACATTAAGTTTTTGTTATTGCACTCGATACTGTGCTCAAACCCTGGATTATATAGCTGTAAACCGAAAGCTTCATTTGAAATAAGAGCTTATGGTAAATCTCAGTTGCTTTCATTGTTGTGCTCAGCATAATGTATTCCAAAGGGCAGCTGTAAACACACAGGAACACCATGTAACTGCATGTACTGGAGTGTCAACTGCACAGAGCATCTGTGCACATGCAGGGAAATATTCATGGGTGTATCTTTGCAGACTGGTGGCTAGATATGATATAATTCCATTCATTTTTTTTACCCATTTAGAAAACGTATGGGAAGGCCAGAATGTTAGAGTGGTTTTGAGTCTTGGATAAGGACTCTGGGAGACGAAGGTTTGAATCTCTGCTCAGCCATAGAAACTCACCAGGTGATCTTGGGCGAGGCACGCTCTCTCAGCTTGGAAGAAGCCAATGGCTGACCTCCCCTTGAACAAATCTGGCTGAGAAAATCCCAAGATAGGTTTCCTTAGGTTCACCATAAGTCAGAAACAACTTGAACAACAGCAACAACAACAACAGCAACAATGACAACAAGAACAATATATGAATGAGGTGGGGAAAAGCTAGGAATGGAAAAGAAACTTGATTTAACCAAAATAGTTTACCATTTTTTTCAATGTGTGAGCTGTGAGACTGTTAATGAAAGTGTGCACTGATTTTGGTTGTCCATCACTGTGGCTAAGGGAAATACAGTAGATACTCCCCCCTTTTTTTCCTTTCTAAATTATTTGCAAATAAATGTGCAAAAACACTCAGTAGACAAAGAGAAAACGCAGACAAGAAGAATGCAGTATGTTAAGAAACATGTTTGAGAAGTAAGTAGAAGATGTGTGAGAATTTCTGTGTAAATTCATCCCCATCCTCCAAATTATCTTCCAATGCAATATGAAACAACAAGAGCAGGAAAATATCAGTAGGCTTTGGAGATTTTCCCATCCCTAGTTTGTGTCATTGATATGCTTGAATCAATGTGGTGTATGAGAATGAGTAGATGGTATTTTTGTTGTGTGCCCTTCAAGTCATTTCTGACTTTCGGCTAACAAAATGAAATTCAACAGAGAGAAGTGTAAGGTCCTACACTTAGGTAGAAAAAATGGAATACAGAAATATAGGATGGGGGACACGTGGCTGGATAGCAGTATGTGTGAAAGGGATCTAAGGAGTCTTAATAGACCACAAGCTGAACATGAGTCAGCAGTGTGATGCAGCAGCCAAGAAAGCCAATGCAATTCTTGGCTGCCTCAATAGGAGTATGGTGTCTAGATCGAGGGAGGTCCTGGTACCACTCTACTCTGCTTTGGTTAGACCTCATCCTGAATACTGTGTCCAGTTCTGGGCACCCCAATTCAAGAAGGACATGGTCAAGCTGGAGCAAGTCCAGAGGAGGGCAACCAAAATGGTGAGGGGCCTGGAAGCCATGCCCTGTGAGGATAGACTTAGAGAGCTGAGTATGTTTAGTCTGCAGAAGAGAAGGTTAAGAGGGGACATGATAGCCATATTTAAATATCTGAAGGGATGCCATATAGAGGAGGGAGAGGCCTTGTTTACTGCTGCTCCAGAGACCAGGACAAGGAGCAATGGATTCAAGCTGCAGGAAAGGAGATTCCACCTGAACCTCAGGAAGAACTTCCTGACAGTCAGGGCTGTCCGGCAGTGAAATATGCTGCCTTGGAGTGTGGTGGAATCTCCCTCTTTGGAGGTTTTTAAGCAGAGGCTGGATGGCCATCTGTCGGGAGTGCTTTGAGGGTGTTCATGCATGGCAGGGGGTTGGACTGGATGGCCCGTGTGGTCTCTTCCAACTCTACATTTCTATGATTCTATGATTCTATGACCCTAAGAAGAACCTATCACAGTTTTCTGGGGCTGAGAGCGTGTTATGTGTTCAAGGTCACCCAGTGGGTTTCCATGGATGAGCAGGAGAATGAAGACTGGTCTCCAGGGTCAATCTACTACAATGTTCAATCTACTACACCATGCTGACCCTCCTAGATAGTATGGCTGGTCAAAATTATATATGTGAATGGAGGAAGCATATGTGTGTTTGTAGTGTCTTCTTGGAAGTGGTCCCTTTTGTGTTATTACTCTGTTCTAACTAATGGCTCCCAGGACCTATCATGAGTTACCTTCAAATAAGCTCTAAAGTTTTACCTATTTTCTTGGGCCTGCAACTGAATTCCAGCCATACCAGCTGCTATTGAATATAGCCTAGGTAGCTTGCTCACATGGAAGCTTTATTCTCTATAGATAGAGACATTCATTGAATATAGCTATTGAATATATGATTATTAATTTTGGTTTGTTATTTTTAGCATTGGTTTTCACATTGTGTTACTGAATTTCATGGTCTAAAATTTGTCATATGGAGCCTTAGGAAGGTTTCTCCCTCAAAGGTAATAGGCAAATAAATAAATAAATAAAGGAAGGAAGGAAGGAAGGTGGTGTGTTGTAATTGTTTGAGTGTTGAAGATCAGGGTTCAATTCCTTGCTTGGCCATGGAAACCCACTGGGTGACCTTGGGCACATCACACACTCTCAGCCCCCAGAAAATCTTGATAGGTTTGCTTTAGGGTTGCCATAAGTTGGAAAGATTTGAAGGCACACAACAACAAATAAATAAATGGAATAGCATGCTGTGTGAGTGAGGTGCAAGTGAGGAATGGCTGTGATGTTACGACTAGTGAGCACATCTTGCCTGGCTTTTTTTGCAACTTTCAAATTGCAGAGATTGTTTGCAGTCATCTACAGAAAGGCCAGCATTTGCTACCTGCTGCTGGTATGAAAAAAGAATACCATTGGCATTTACTTGGAATAAAAGAAAGCAGCAGTTCCTCTGATCTATGTCTCAGCTGCTAAGTTCTGTTGTCTTCCTGTTGTGACTGGTGTTTATAGACCACAATTTCACAATACTGGCCATCACAGCTCATATACAATTCCCTAGAAATTAACTAAGTGTGAAAGAAAGACTCTCTGACTGAATTCCATTGTCATTCAATACCATTTCATCCCATATGTTTGGTTTAATTATCTAGGGCTGGCTGTAGATATTAGAAAATTTCCCCACTTCCTCTCTGTATTGGATTTTTAGAGGAGTTTTATAATCGAGCAAATAGCAGTTTAGATGAATTTTGTCTTTCTGTCTGGGAATTCTTCAGCAAATGGGCTTTTTTTTTTCTCTTTTGCATGATAACCATTATGAAATCGCTTCCCTGCTGCTTGACTAATGTAGCCATCCCACATTTTATATTTATTGTGAACTCGATTTGTTTTTAAGAAATTAACAAAACAAATACTTAAGTGCTGCACTACACATTCCATAAACTTTTGGAAATTAATTTCAGGGAGAATGGGTAGATGGGGTGGGAGGAACAAGACACTAGAGTCCTGCTGAAATAGCTTCTGAAAATTGTTTTAATGATGATACTGAATCCTTACCAAAACACTTTCTTTATATTAACACAGATATGGTTTACTGTTCATAGCAGTCTCTTACCTCACTCCAGGGCAGAGCTTTAGGACAAGGTAGCACTGGATATTTGTTGTGTTTTTGTCTTTGCTTTGCTTGCTTAATTCCCTAGCTTTCAACTGGTTCTCAGGGCAGGTTACAAGAAAAGGTAAAATAATTATTAAGACAAAAATATTAAGTGGAGATACCATAAGAGAGAGAGACAGTGTAGTTTAATGGTCTGAACATTGGAAGGTTTGATTCCTCACTTGGACATGGAAACCCACTAGGTGACCTTGGGCATGTCACGCACTCCCTGCCTCAGAAAACCCTGGAGGCCCCCAAAGACCGCAGATCTTCCAGTAACAAAATGAGGCAGCTTTGCTCCATAACTCGTCACAATTGCATTGGTGGGAAAAAACATGGTCCCCTCTCGAAAATTTTAAATCTTGCTCAGGTATAGATATTCTTTGTCTAGGTAGCTTGCTCACATGGAAGCTTTATTCTCTATAGATAGAGACATTCATTGAACTCAGAACAGAAGAATATTGGCATCCAGTGCAATTGTTTTAGAGCCAGTATTTTATGTTGATATACAACATTCCAAGCAGTAGTGAAGAACATGTGTTACATTAGATGAACCCTCTGTGTTGTCTATAAGTCCTGTCCCATGTACACCAAATTGCAATAGCCTAAATGGAAAATTACCATCACATTAATTACTGCAGCCAGGTTACCTGGCCAGGAAAGAATGAAGCTGGTGGACCAGATAAATTCAGCCCTAGGTATTCTGAGCCATCAATGACATAATCTAAGATTCTTCTGCATGCTGCTGCTCTAGATTGAAACTGCAGAGACCATGCTGAGATATCACCCTATGGAAATCATTCCTAGACTGCCTGCCCGACCAGTCATTAAGAGATTGCCAAGACTCCCATCAATGTTTTGTCACCTAGAGTTAAGACAATCAGCCCATTCCAGACTCCTTTGTCAGCCCCATGGGAAAGCAATTACCATTTTGTCCATGCACCCTCCTTCAAGGTAGGAAATAGGGTATAAAACCCCTAACTTCAGTCCCAGAAAACTGTAGTATATTAGGGATGTTGTGCTGTAGGTGGTACCCTACGTTCCCATTTCTCTGTGCAACCCTCAGATGTGCTGTCTAAGCCATTCCATTTTGACAGTCTGCTTCAGGATTGGTAACTATCATCCCTTCCACGCAAATTTTCTCTATCCAACCTTTCTTGTCTCACCTTCTGATAGCCATAGCCTTGTATGGTTCTTTAGACTGTCTGATTTCCTGTGTTTAATTCCAAATAAAAATACTCTACTTAACTTTTAACTGGAGTCCCCTCTACTGTTAGTATACACAGGTGTAAAGACTCTGCTGCTACCCTCCTCTTGCAGGCCTCCTTTGAGCTATAATCCTGCAAATTCTAAGAAGATGCTGGGGCATTGTGGGTGGACCTCAAAGTCCTCACCTCTTAGGGTAACAGTGCCTATACTCTGAAGAAGCACTGGCTCATTCAGAACATACACACATGGAGCAAGACTGCCCCAACTGGGCCACTTTCGATGCCCAGTCATTTCATTCTAATGTAGTCCTGTTATCTGTTGTGAATGTTGAAGGAAAATTAGTCACAAGGGATTAGAGAACCAGATGGAAAAACGATTGACTGCACTGAAACTTCATGCAAATATTAATCATAAAAAAGAAACTTCGTGCAAATGGAGTAGGTCGTAGCTCAGAGTGGAGCGGGAGCGGATGTGTGGGTCTGCTCCTACTGAAAATGTGGATTCCTTAACAATATGCTGTGAAAAAGTTAGCATATCTTCAACTTGCAGCCAAATTCTGCTTGCAGCCAAAAAAAAAAGAAAAGAAAAAAGAAAAAAAAGATGAGATTTTAATGCTACGTTTTGTGTCAGTCACTAACAGCAGGAAGCTTTCTCTTATTATAAGATTTAAATTAACAGATTTTATTTACCACAATAGTTATCTTGAGACATATCACACTTCTGGCTAAAAGAGTTTTAAATTAGCAGCTTTTATTTATCACAATGGTGTGCTCCTGGGCTATTACACTTCTCCAGAATGTTACTTACTTATTTACTCAGGCCATCACGCTACAAAAATCAGATGGTGACAACAACTGACTCAAAAGATTGAGTATGAAACTTCCGACAATGGAACAGCTCTTCAGAAGACTAGATTGTCAAATGTCAGCATGAGGAGGTGCCTTTTGGAACTGAGACAGATCCGGCACACCATTAATTCCAAGAGATAAATAATTGGATGACTCTCTTAACAACAGTGAAGGGAAGCAAAAACCTCTTTAAGGGGAAATTACCAAAAAAAAAAAAAAAGTTAAAAAAGAACCAGTTCAAAATTAGCTGCTGGAGTTGTGGAGGCTTAAACTTGGAAGGAAGCTGCAGAGGTGATGAATCCACACTGGATTTTCCTACCACGCCTGCCGTAACTCCTGCCAGTAACAGTCTCTAATGGAATTAAGGTCCAGATCAGGAGCATTCCCATTCAGCTTGGAGAAGCAGTAGGAAAACCATGTATAGGTGACCCTATAAATGAAAGATCTCCAAGACACCCTGTTACAGTATTGCCGACTCACAACCGTGGATTCCTTGACTGGGTCTCCCCAAGTTTAATGTGGTCTTGCAACTTTCCTGTGTCATCCACTTTACCAGGCATTTTTATCTTTCCTAATAAGTCATGTCTTCTCATGATACTCTTAAAAGTAATTAAGGTCTACTCTCCTTAATATCGCTTTCCTTATATATAAATAAATAAACAGTGGGTAAAAGTACATGTCATTTTTTCTTAACATTTGATCTAAATCTTAGCAGTAAACTAGGAGCATTTTGCCAGCAAAGCAAAGAAACCTTTGGACCTCCAAATGTTTTAGACTGCAGCTCCCATATTCCCTTAACTTTGGCCATGGGGCTTCTGGGGGTTGAAGTCTATAACTTCGGGGGGGGGGGCACTAACATTTCTCCAACCCTGGCCTATGTACTTTTCCTAGTGTTGGATATTCAGGCAAATGTTAAACTGGAAAAGCAACCAAATATTGTACTCCTCACATACCTATCTGAAATGGTATAGTCCTTAGAGAATGGTATCATTTGTGTTGCTGGTTGTTCCGATTTCCTTTTATACAGAAATCTCTATTAAGAGCTCTATAGGCAGGCCCGTGTTTTTGTGAACGGTGGTTAATATTCTATGGAAATACATTAAAAATATACTGTTTGACTGCAAGAGGGAGCAAGTTCTCCTAGAAAATCTTCCTTCCTTCCTTCCTTCCTTCCTTCCTTCCTTCCTTCCTTCCTTCCTTCCTTCCTTCCTTTCTTGGTTGCTTAGTTCACATGGAACAAAAACCACATTGTACCAATCAGATATTTAATGAGCCTGTAACTCCATTTCCACCTTATCCCAGAGGTACAGCAAATAGTGCTGCTTTTTTAAAATATCAAGAAAACATCATTTGCTCTAAAATGCCCCTAAAAGAGGTCTAAATTGCCAATAAAGGCTAGGTAATTGTATCAGCATGGATCAGAAAGCATTTCTCAGAACTGATGGAAACAGTTTGCAGTATTACACAACCTGGAAGATGCTGCCTGTGGATTATTCTGGAAACAGCAGACATGACTCTCCATTTTATTTGTTCACTCTGGGTGTATGTAGTCATCAGAAATATTTTGTGGTATTGTTCTTTTCTCCTCAGTGTTTGTTCTGTGTACTCTAGATACAGGCATGTGAAGAATATTTAATATTCACAGTCAAGATGAAAAAGGCGCATCGTGATACCCCCACAAAAGAAAAAGAGGCTGGCCAGGAGATACTCTGCACATATGGACTTTGCTGGTGAAAATTCTTTGATACAAAAGCACTTCTTATTTTCCTATGCAGAAGGTATGTTTTGGAGTGATAAATGCACATTTTGCACAAAATACACAGCACAAAGTGTACAATTTGTGCATAAGTTCCTGCGCAAAGTTAATGGTTTTTTTATTGCAAAAACATGTGCAAAAAACAAAAACAAGACTATATGTGTGCATAGTTTGTCTGTGCAGGGATCTATATATTTGCACAAATAATATATCAGAGAAATACATCAGATAATATTTGCACAGAGAAATTGTATCTCTCATTTTCGTACAGAGTGAACTAGGAATGCTTAAGGAATTTGCACGAGATGTCTTTGTTTACAGTTCACTCCTACAGAATACATATCTTCTTGGAAGTAAAGTTGTGTTTGCAATCAATGGACTTTACATTTAAAGAAATGAGTAAAGACTTTTGCTTTGGGGATATCCTTCCTTTTGTCACAACTCTTCATAAGGCAGCTTAGATTAAAAAAAAAAAATGAAACAATGGAACACCCTGTAATTAAACTTTTTGAATTAATACAATTCACCTGATCCATACCTCCTGAATTAATGTGTAGGCCAGAACTTGGTTATCTCCCAGCTTCTGTGCTTCCAACACAGTTTTCAGGGTTTTTTTTTAAAAAAAGGCGAATAAAAATATATCTAAAATGTATATTTACATATCTATTTAAATGCTAATTTTATGTGGATTTAAAGGGTAAAAGTTGCAGATTTATATGGAAATGCATCAGAACAGATTTTGTGATGAACAGCTAGGCAAGTCACATAGATGGGAGATATCCTGATTTGCTCACCCTAAACTTGAATGGGTTAAGGTCCGTTTTGTATAGTATTTGTGATTTTGTAGCAAGTGAAATGGGATCTGCCACTGGATTCAAGTAACTTTGGAACTGAACACACAACATGGAGTTTCTTGGAGCAGGAGAGTACATAAGGTGCTAGATAACAGGAAGGCAAAGTGCAGCCCTTAGGCTGAAGGCAGCCTCACAAGGCCTTTCAGCTCCCTGCTTCCACACTCCTTGTATCAACCTGCATCAACAGAAACAGCTTCCATGTAATTAAACAGTCAGGGTTCTAGAAACCACCATAGGAACTGCCCCAACAATGGAGACCTTAACCTGGAATCCTGTGTCCAATTCTGGGTAGCTCAGTTTAAGAAAGATATTGACAAGCTATCCCGAGAAGTGTCACCCAGGTGATCAAAGGCCTGGAAACCAAGCCTTATAAGGAACTAGCATATATACTCGGTGTCGCCTGGGATTTTATTTTCTCTTAGGTAATACTTGTTAGAAATACCTTAGGAATGACCTTACCTTACCTCAGGAATTAGATGTGGCTGAAATACACAGATTTGAGATCCTATGTCTCTAATTCCCCAAACTGTCTTGTCCAGTACCTGTAACTTTTTCCCATATTCCCCAATTTAATCTGTATTCAGAGTTGTTAACCTACAGAGGTTTGCTTTCTGAGGGAGTACATTACTCTCCTCCTTGCTGCTAGGCCTAGTCTCCATAGCAACCAGCCAGACCCAAGAGCTCTCAGGCTGAGAATTCTAAAGGCCCCTCTCTAAACTGCAAACCCTAGGATTCCATAGAATCTTCTCAGGCAGCCAGTCACATGAGGTTTTCTATGTCTGACACAGCCTAACAGACAAACTTTGATTTTTATATATTAGATGACTTATGGAGTTGGGTGTGTTTAAAGTGGAAAAGAGAAGAGTGAGAGTTGACGTGATAGCCATTTTGAAATAGCTGAAGGGATGTCATGTAGAAGATGGAGCAAACTTGTTTTCTGCTGCTCTAGAGACTAGAACATGAACCAATGAATTCAAAATACAAAGAGAGAGAGACGGGAGGGGGGCATTCCACCTAACATTAAAAAGGACTTCTTTACTGTGAGAACTGTTTGACAGTGGATAAGATTCCCTCAGGAGCTTGGATGGGCATCTTTCAGGAGTGCTGTAGTTGTGTATACTTACATTGCAGGGTTAGATTAGATGCCTCTTGTGGACCTTTCCAGTTCTAAGTTACTATTATTCTATTGCTACTCCCAAATAGAGTAGACCTATTCAATCAATGGGAGTTACCTATATGTTAACTTTCCATTTGGCAGTTGGTTCCATGAGTCTGTCCTTGTTGGGATTAGCAATTAGATTGAAGTCCAAGTATATAAGTCTTGGAAACTTGGAAACCTCCTGCCCACAGCCTGTTGCTATTACACGCAACAGTACATTCCTCTCACTGTTAAGTAAGATCTCAGCCCACAGCAAACAGCCTGTGAAGATCTCCCAGGCTCAAGTGTCCATGTTTTCATTATAATTCCAAACAGCCAGATTCTTGAAAACTAATAAGAATTCACAAAAAGTTGTACACTAATGGCTACTTTGCCTTATCTGTTCTACCTCAGTGGTTCTACAAACATTTGACGACCAAACACATATACAGTATAAATATTTAAGAAAAAGTAAATTCCATTAAGCCACTGTGTGATAGATGCAAAAGCAGGTACTTATCTTTGAAATATTAAACTCTAGACATTTATACCCATGCAAAAAAAAAAGAAAAAAAAAGAGTTTCGTTCCATTTGATGAGAATTATGTGCCTGGCACTAATAAAATATTAAACACCAATTTAAAAGATAAGTATCTTACCCACTTTTTTTTTATAATAAAAGACTTTACAGTGTGCATGAGAGCTAATGTGCATTGGAATTTCTGTACAATACTGTATTTACAAACTTTTATGAAAGTTCTGTGGGTGCATTTGATAGTTGCCGATTCTATGAGTGCTTATTATTCCTCATAATAACTTCTTGTGCTTTCAATAATGCAAGATGGAAGGTGTATAACCAGGCTTTATTTCTGTAGTATTTTCTTCTTTTGATACAAGCTAAGGCTGCCAGTTAATTAAGTGGAGATAGCCACTAAAATGGCATTATCTTTCTGTCCCTATTATATAAATTAATGTCAAACTCATGCTAAGTTTCATGGATAAAATATTGGATTAAAAGCTATATATATATACATACAAAGCTATATATATATCCTGCTGTTTTCTCCCATTTGACAATGCATTGTTTTAATTGTAAACATCCTTTCCTCACTTCTTTGCACAGGTATTTTGTGAGAAGTGATTGCAACATACATGCAGTCTCCTCTCAAAAGACTGAGATTATATCTTTTTAATACTTTGCAAACTGCCTTGAGCCCTGGAGCAGGATAATGATGGTAAAAATACCTATTTGGAATCATTATATGCCTTTGGTTTTGGACTGCTTGACAGGTTCAGTAAGGACTACCAAGGTGACCCTGGACTCTCCGTGTCAACTAGTACAAGGATGAACTGGAATTTAAAATTCCTATAATGGTCCAGGAAGCTAGTGTGGTGTAATAGTCTGAATACTGGATTTTAAGAAACCAGAGTCTGAATCTCAATTCAGCCATGAAAACCCACTGAGTGACCTTGGGCAAGTCATTCTCTCTCAGCCTCAGAGGAAGGTAGTGGCAAAACCACGTCTAAACAAATCTTACCAAGCAAATCCCAAGATAGGTTTGTCTTAAGATTCCCATAAGCTAGAAATGAATTAAAGGTACACAACAACATAATAGTCCAGAGTGCCAGTCCAAGACATTGCAAGAAATTAATGTGATGAGTCCTACAGAATAAATCCACAGACTGAAATGAAATGAAGGGACCACAGAGACACTCTGTCAAGCCATATCCACTTAGACTTACCAGGTCAGAGCTATTCCTGGCCCTAAAATTTCAGATCCAAAACCTGAGATCCAGGGAGAATCCTTTGTAATTTCACAGAAGGTGAGCTCTGGTGATGTTACAAGGGGCAGGCCCTGGGGGTGTCATGAAACACAATATACCAGGCATCAACCACAGCTTCACAGATTCATGACATTCAAAAAACCCTGCAAAGTCTAATTAATGAGGAGAATATATAGAGGCAGAATTTTCGAGGCAGTGGCCTGAGATTCCTCCACTTCACCCTGAGGGCTAGAGAAGATGGGCCAGGCTCTGAGTCCCAAACCCTGAAACCTGTGAACCCTACACCCACTGCAATCCAGGGTTGCCCCTGTTTATCAGTTTATCAGAAAAAGTTAATAGTGATAAAAACTTTATCATTCCATAGTTCTGAGTGGAAGAATCTTGCATGTTTGGGGTCTAATTCAAACAGATCCATTATACAGGAATCAGAGATCAGGATTTTATGGGTTAATTCCCCTGTAAAGTAAAATGCACTTTATATGCAGGCACTAAATTTGTAGAAGACCCTTTCTTCCTTTCAGTTGTTGTTTATATATATAGATATAGGTATAGATATCTAAAGGATGTAGATAAGAGGTATTCCTTATCTTTACTCCTTATTTTTTAACTTTCCACATGCTGTGATGTGTACAGTCTCCTTCCAAAAGATTCAGGCCCTTTTCGCACAGCATTTGCTATGTGAAAGGGCACCTTGAGCGTCGTGCAAATGTGAGGAGTGGTCCTCACGACGCACTCACAATCGTGTGACGCTCCAGGGTCTAGCAGGTGCTGCTTGTGCACTTTTTCATTTTCAGCTTTGAGCCAAAAATGGTGGTCAACCATGCATCACTCTGGGACCCCATGCTCACTTGCCGTGTGTGCGGAGCTCAGGAGCTGTGGCGCTCACGCTTCCTGCCCCAGCACAGCCTGGGGAACTCCCAGGCTGCACTGCAGAAGGAAGAGGCGGGACTCTCGTGTGAGCGGGCAGCAGCTGCAGAGCTGAAGGAATCAGGACATGAGAACCTCTCGCTGGAGGCTGCTCACACGAACCCTGCACGCCAGCTCCGTGAAAAAGTGTGTTGCAGAAAGGGCCTCAGTGTCTGCTTTTCTTCCTTAGAATGATGGCTTTAAGTCAATTCAAGAGCTCCCCCACCCCAGAAATGATCATAATATTCAGTTGTTAAAGGCTATTATGGAAAAGAAAGAGTAAGGAAAAATGAGAATGTTTTACTATATTACTAGAGCTAGAACCTTTATATGGCCGCAGATGCCAAAACTATTTTCTGTGAACTTAATAATTGCTAGATCCAAATTATATCCATAAACATATATACCTGAAACTGAGCGCACCATCAAGTGATGTTGCAGGTACTGTTCTTGTCCTCTGATTGTTTCCTGAGCTTGATTCTGCCCCATATTCTACTCCTTCAGAACTTTGCTTTAGCAAGGAGCATTTCCTCAAGGTGCTCAAGGATTTTGTTTTGTCTGCACTTATAAGAAAAGTGACCTGATTTGCAATTTCTTGACTAATATGTGGATCAGAAAGCAATTTATTAGTTTTTACACTCCCCTGAATATTTCTATAGAGTTCTTGGCTCAAAATGAGTCCCAAAATGTGTACAAAATGTTCCGATTTTAGATTAAACTGTGTACAAAAAATGTGTAGGATCAAATGCATACAAAAAGGAGATTCATGAATAAATGGTTCAAAATTAATGTAATTTTAAATTTAAAAAAATCACAAATTGTTGCAGGACCTACTGCTCTGTGGTGTGATCCCACACTTTTTAGGTAGTGTGTGGACGAAAGATGCATATGGGTAGGATTAATTTCCTCAATTGCTTCTATCTATCTGTTATCTTGTCAATAAAACGGACGACCTGGGAGAGTCAGAAAGCTAACAGGAGTGTCTATCCAGGTCGTTTCCTTTGCGTGATCCCTGAGGATCATGGGATCATGTATTTCCCCAAGTGGATACTGTAGCTCACAGGAAATGTGGATGCCTCATCGACCTGATCACAAGAGAAGATGCTTCTGATAAACTGCTGACTTTCTTGTGCTAATGCTGGCCATTTCTGCACTACAGTCTTATAGTGCAATTATTCCACTTTTAACATCCTATGGATCCTGGTGTTTGCAGTTTAGGGAGGGGCCAGCTGGCCCTCTCTAAACTGCAAACCCTAGGATTCCATAGCATGTTGGAAGTGGAATAATCATGCTATAAGAGTGTAGTGCAGAAATAGCCATTATCATGGCATAGCAGATTTCAATAGAATTTTTGTAGATCCTCTGAATCGGAAGGGGCTAATTTGTGGCCCCCATGTGTTGTTGTGCTGCAAGTCCCATCATCCCTAACAATTGGTTGTACTACCTAAGTCTAATTGGAGTTCAGCAACAACTGAAAGGACCCAGGTTTCCAGCCCCCGCCCTAAAACAATCCCTCTTGCCCTTATAGAGTAGTTGCAACAATGAAATGAAATAGTTTTATTGCTCATTGTTCCCTGAACTAATCTCTAATATTGCTATGTGTGCTAAAGTTAGTGGGCGAGGGGGAAGTAGCTGAGTGAGGGGGAAAAAAAACAATCTGTGTGAATGCCTTTAGATATAGTATTGATTTATAGAGGGGTTGTTATTATCTATCTTCTTTTGTAATACATTTTTTTAACCTTGGTCTTACTACAACTTATAGGCAATCCTCTGGGTATACTGCCTTGCCTTCCTTTTTATATGAAGAGCTGATTTTGAAAAATAAAACTGATTCATAAAAAAAAAAGGGTATCAAAATCTAATCAGGACTTGGGAATGAGTAGTTTGGTTACTGACTGACTGCAATATTATCCTTCCTTTTGGTGGCCTTGCATTTCTGGCTTGTAAGTAGAATCAGTTAAATGTTCGAAGACTCCATTGCCTTTGAATTAAAAAAAATTAAATTAAGAGTACATGTTAATGTCTCACAAGATTAGCTTCATCAGTGATGATTAGTCAAAATGTGCGGGGAAGAGGGATTGGTTGTCATCATGTCGTTATTTGGTGAATGTTGTCCCATGGTGTCGAGAGCCCTGATATTCTTGATAGTCATAATAACAATAACAAATCAAATTACTCAGATTGAGCCCCTTGTGCTATCAATCCATGATTCATTCTATCAGGTAGCTTTTCAAAAAACCATCTTTGCCATCTTCCATTTTCTTCCTCTGAAGTTGCTTCCGACGGCTCAATTTCACTAATCACATAGCATTCCTTCTGTCTTTGAGAAGGGAATTTGTAATTGTTGAGTTATTCTTGGCCATCCTTCATTTGGAATTTATGTTGTAATTTCAGCAAAAGCCAGACCTTGTACTGCAGTTTTCATTTTCTCTCTCTTTCTCTCCCTTTCTCCCCCCGCCAACCCACCACCTCACCAAGGCTGCTTCTATTTCTTGACATGCTGGAAGCTTTCCAATTACTCCTTCTGCTCTCTTTGGAAGTGAATTGTAAAGAGATCATTGGCGAGTCGCAGTTCAACATTGTTAAGCTTATCAATATAAATATAATGTTAAACCCTTTTTAGATAATTGGGGCTATGTGTGAAAATGTGACCAATTTGTGCATAAATTGATGCTACGTTTTCCCTCCCTCTCTCTTTGCCAGACAGACATGGATCCTGTGTGGGTTTTCTGGGTGTTCCGTCTCAAGGATCCTTCAGTGCCTGTTAACTATTGATTAGGATGTTACATTACATCACAGTACCTGTCTAAGCTGAATCTAGTCAGCTATGCAAACAAAAATTCATTAAAGTGACTCAACTTGTCATTTGAGTCTTTTTGAACTGGGAAAGGATTTGTATTCTAGACAGTGGTGTTGGAAGAAAAAAAATTAGCATCACAGTGGGATGGGTGCATAGTGGGGGCTGTTATCAGGTATTTTTTATCTGGAAAAAAGAACCCTGTTGTTAGGGTGTCTATGAAAAAAAGGGGGAGAAATGAGGGATATTTGCATCTGTGACTGACAGCTGGATTGATGATGGGTATTTACAATAGTTTGGTGTGATTCTTCCTTGTAGGGTGGTTAATCTTGAAAGGGAAGTGATGATGTTATTGGCATGTAGAGAAGTAATTCTTTGTTAATTTTCTTCTCAAAGGAAGTCACTAGCAGTCTCAGCAATTTTCTTCCCACTATGAGAAATTCTTTAAAAACTGTGCAGTTTTCAAAGACTATTCACAATTTGAGATTCATTCTACACAAATTTCACATGTGGTTATTCTACACAGAAAGCAACATTTTCAGGGCAGATTTTTTATTTCTGCACAGAAAATGCTGTTTTCTATACAGGCTTTCTCCTCTCGTCTGACAGATTAGGGACTGGAGCACTGTCAGAAAGTGGAAATGGTTGGAAAACAATACCCACCTGCCGTAGGGAACATGAAGAACTTATGGAGTCTCACTTGGGCCGTGTGCCCATGCTGCTTGTAAAGTCTCTCAGCTGGTTTAGCCCCTTCCTCCCCTTAGCTCTCTTTGCAAGCAGCTCATATACTGTCCCAAGTGAGCTTCCATGGGCAAGAAGAACTGACAGAAGCCTGCTGTTTCAGTGCTTGCAATACAGACAAGTTCCATTAATTGGAAGAGAGGATCTGCTCTTTCTGTAGGCAAGACTTGTGACTGCGCAAGTATGCGAGTATTCCCAAGCAAGCCTCTGTAGGCAGGAACAATTGATGAAAAAGTGGAACACACAGAGAATTAATGCAATTTCTTCTTAATTTAGAAGTATCAGAAGGAGGAGTCACCAGGTAACGGGGCCTTGAAAGGTAGGGGCTTTCTGTATAAAACAACCATGTGCACATTTTGTTTAGAATAAATCCTTAACTGTGAAGACTCTAGTCATACCGAGATTCTTCTTGTTATGGTCTTGAGAGACACATTTCTGACTACGTTTTGAATATTTTTCTGAATATTCTTTCCTTCCTTACTGGTAAGTTTGAAAGATTGCAGGGGAGTCAGGGAAACACTCAGCTAGAGACAATTTGAATGATGCAAATTATGCAAATGTTCAAGGCAGTGGCCTGAGATTCCTCCACTTCTCCCTGAGGGCTAGAGAAGATGGGCCAGGCTCTGAGTCCCAAACCCTGAAACCTGTGAACCCTACACCCACTGCAATCCAGGGTTGCTCCTGTTTATCAGTTTATCAGAAAAAGCTAATAGTGATAAAAACTTTATCATTCCATAGTTCTGAGCGGAAGAATCTTGCATGTTTGGAGTCTAATTCAAACAGATCCATTATACAGGAATCAGAGATCAGGATTTTATGGGTTAATTCCCCTGTAAAGTAAAATGCACTTTATACACTGGCACTAAATTTGTAGAAGACCCTTTCTTCCTTTCAGTTGTTGTTTATATATATATATAGATATAGGTATAGATATCTAAAGGATGTAGATAAGAGGTATCCCTTATCTTTACTCCTTATTTTTTAACTTTCCACATGCTGAGATGTGTACAGTCTCCTTCCAAAAGATTCAGGCCCTTTTCGCACAGCATTTGCTATGCAAATGGCCCCTCAAGCGCACTATTTCCGCACTAGACTGTTATAGTGCTATTATTCCACTTTCAACATCCTTTGGAATTCTGGGGTTTGCAGTTTGAGGCCTCTCTAAACCCCAGGATTCCATAGGATGTTGAAAGTGGAATAATAGCACTGTAACAGTCTAATGTGGAAATGGCCTAAGATACCCTGGCCCGCATTGCTGTCTTCTGATGGTTCCAGGAAGATCTTACAATGCTGGCAGGTGGTTATGGTATCAGCGGAGTGGTGAGTTCATTCTGGATTTTAGTCTGAATTTTAAAGAATCCCAAAATAGATGCAGCAACTTTGGTAGCTGCTTTAAAATTTGAAAAACAAAAAAACAAAAACAGAGCAGATAGCAGGTTCACCACCTTGCTGACACTGGAGCCACCACCATGGGCATACGTTCCCCTTAATCATCACATGACAACTGTGGGCAGAGATGGATAAGAATTTCACTGTTTGTTTTGCCCACATTCACATTTCTTTTTTTCATATGGAAGAGATCCACTGTTGTACCATCTCTGGTAGGTAGCCATCTAGTCTATACTTGAAAATTTCAAGTGAAGAAGAGTCTACCACTTTTGAGGACACTGTTCCATCATCAAACAGTTCATATTACCCAGAGGTTCTAACTTTTACTACAAATCCTGTTATTTATAATTTGAGCCATTTTTTCTACAAAAATGGAGAATAAATCTGCTCCATCTGTTTTATCATCCATGTGGCAGCTTTTCAAAAATTTGCAGACAGCTATCATATTATATCAAAATATTCTTTTTTTCCCAAGCTGAATATGCTCAACTCCTTCAAGCTTTCCTCATCAAACTTGTCCTCTAAGCTTGTCCCCATTTCTGTCCTATTTCTCAAAATGTTTTTCAGCTTTTTGTAGGGATATAATACCTCACTAAGTTTCTTCTTGAAGGCAGCAATGAGTAATTTCAACAATTTCTTTCCCAGTGTGAGAAAGTCTTTGAAAACCATGCAGTTTTCAAAGGTTATTCAAAATTTTGGGCTTATTCTGTGCAAAGATTTGCATATGGCTTTTTTGCACAAACTGTTTCCCCCATTCACACCACACAGTGGCTTGATGGGGGAGATGCTTTTGCTGGCCTCCCACATGGGAGGACCATGCATTCAATGTGCGACCAGTGGTCACACAGTAGGCTGAGAGGGGGCAACACTAGACAGCCCCCTTTTAGGCCGTGTCATCCCCTCAAAAACCATGCAGTTTTCAAAGATTATTCACAATTTGGGATTTATTCTGTGCAGATTTTCATGTGGCTTTTTTGCACAAAAAACATCATTTTCTGCATGTAAAATAGCATTTCAATGTATAAATATTAATTCCTTCACAGAAAATGCTATTTTCTAAGGAAATCAGCTAAATGAAAAATTTTATACAGAACAAATCCCCAGTTTTTCCTGTACAGAAAGCATTTTCTATGCAGGAATTAATTTTTTATTATTATTATTTCACATACAGAAATACTATTTTCTGTGCAAAACAATCACGGCATATTTTGTGAAGAATGAACTAATAAACTAAACAAACTTTGAAGATTCTTGTAAGTCTGGGATTCTTTCTGTCAGGTTTTCTTGACACTTCAAGAACATGTTTTTCAGTCTTTTTTATAATATTTTTAAACATTGTTTCCATCCCTAGTTTCTCAACATACTTTCTAAGCGGAGGAGTCTAGAACTGGCCACAGTATTGTAGGTGATACTTGACTGAAGCAAAACACAGTGATAGGATCACGTGTAATGTTATCTGGCCAAGCTTCCCTTATTCTATGTTTATGTAGGAACTCTCTCCCCACTTAAATGCCAAATTTACGTTAATCTCTTTTGGAATTCATTTTGTTAGTTTTGGCCCAGCTCTCCATCCTGTAGAGATGTCTCAGTCTTCTAAGCTGAGAAATATGAACATCCAGGTTTTCTTGGAGAGAAACTTCTATCAGGCCTAGGAAGATTAACCAAGGAAAAGAATTCATAGGAACTGCAGCCAGGCTTTTAAAATCCCCGTTGTAACTACTGCTGTCATGTATGATGTGATCTGCAAGGTGTACAAGATTCACCCACCTTCCCTACAAAATATTGAACCTGCTCAATACTTTAATTCTTGAGCTGTTGGGAGAGACAGAGCTGATTAAGAATGAACAAGCCCTTTTCATTTTGAGTGATAGCAATACATACCATTAGTGATGCCTACGGAGTTTGAGCAAGGGAGCTTAAAATATGGATTCTCCACACAATCAAAAGAGCATAGTTAATTTTACTTGTCCCCAGGCATTTTCCAGTTTGGAATGTTTTCTACCAGCCTACCAAAAGTGAGAGGTCCTCCCAACCCTAAAATGCAATTTGAAACTAGGCATTGATAGAATCATGGGGTTGGAAGAGACCACAGAGGCCATCCAATCCAACCCCCTGCTATGCAGGAACACCCATCAAAGCATTCCCAACAGACGGTCATCCAGCCTCTGCCTAAAAAACTCCAATGAAGGAGACTCCACCACACTTCGAGGCAGTATATCCCACTGCTAGACAGCTCTGACCGTCAGGAAATTCTTCCTGAGGTTTAAGTGGAATCTCTTTTCCTGCAGTTTGAATCCATTGCTCCTTATCCTTCTCTCTGGGGCAGTGGAAAACAAACCCACTCTCTCCTCGACATGACATCCCTTCAAATATTTAAACATGGCTATTATGTCCCCTCTTAACCTTCTCTTCTGCAGACTAAAAATACCCAGATCCCTAAGCCACTCCTCATAGAGCATGGTTTCCTGACCCTTCACCATTTTGGTTGCCATCCTTTGGACACACTCAGCTTGTCAATATCCTTCTTGAATTGAGGTGCCCAGAAATGGACACAGTATTCCAAATGAGGTCTAACCAATACAGAATAGAGTGGTACTATTACCTCCCTCGATCTAGACACCATACTCCTATTGATCCAAGAATCGCATGGGCTTTCTTGGCTGCCACATCACACTGCTGACTTATGTTCAACTTGTGATCTACCAAGACCCCTAGATCTCTTTCACACGTACTGTTATCCAGCCATGTGTCCCTCATCCTATATTTGTGCATTCCATTTTCCGTATTTGTGCATTCCATTCCAAATGTGTCCTCTATTCTAGCAACTTTGAATGAAGTCAAAAGAATTCCAGTAAAACATCTGAAACTGGAGGTGGAGGGATGTATAGCAGCTGAAATTAGGCTGGCCTGGGCAGGAACATTAACATCATGATGAGTGCTGTATTTATTGTAAAACAAGGAAGCCTAAAGTTCATCTAAGATAAGTAGATATGAGATGGATCCTAGGGAGAGCATCTTTCTTTCCCATCCCCAAAAACTGCAGTGGAAAATTTAATGGCAAAGCCCTGAGTTCTGTCTCTTATCTAAAAGGCAGCACTTTGAGCTCCAGGGTGTCTGAGAGATAACAACCTATAAGATAATTTGTTCACAACTCTCCCCAGAGGAGAGACTGATATCAACTACATTCCTGACAATGTGAACAGCTGGCCTTTTGCTTAAAGAGGCTATGTATTGACCATTTCAGATACCACTTTGTTTGTAGTAGTTGATAAGATCTAAGTTCAAGATGGCAACGATGTAAGCCATAAACCAAAGGATGCAGGGAAGAGTAGAGTGCAGGTGCTAAGAGAGTTAAGGATATAAATTTTCTGAACTCACCTGCCCAACCTTGCACAGAAATAAGTTTTCTTGTCTCGCTTGCACCAGGCAGGCATTTGAGATGGGTCTGACAGATGTTCAGATAGAGACAAAATTTGTCCTAATGTACTTGGATCCTGAGTTTTCTCAATCTCTCACCAAATCCATTTTATATCCATGCATTTTTTTTAAAAAAAATACTTTTAAACTTCTGAGTAGTATGTCTCTTGACATCCCTAAATCCTTACACACAAGGCTATTCTTAAGACTTTTCCAACGGAGTGTACAAATGGGATGCAAACAACATCAACGCATTGTAGTATGTAATTAAAAAGGTGGCATGGTCTTGGGCAAAACTTCACAGATTCTTGAATAAATGGATAGCAACAACATTTTAAAAGTGCATCCAGTTTAAGAATATCCTCACTGTGTTAAGTACATCTCCTCCCTGATTTCTGGGAGAAGTTTCAAGTTATCGGTTTGCACATTTATTTTGTGGCCAATGGGACATGAAGACAAGCTAGCTGTGGAGAATGCTGACTGTCTCATGTAGGGCTAAGGAAATATTTTCTTCTGCTCATCTTTCATACAGTAGAATCTCAGTTATCTGACCTAAATGAGCGCACAGAGCGCCGGATAACCAAAAGATCGGATTACCCGGATGCCCGTGGCGGCCGCCATTTTGGGGACGTGTCAGGGGCATGCCAGGGGCATGTCAGGGCGTGCCAGGGTGTGTCGGGGCGTGTCTGGGCGGGCAGAAATGCTTGCAACCATGCCCCCAGGCAACCGCGACATTGGTTAATCCGGAGCGTCGGATAACCACAGGTCGGATAACCAGGACTCTTCTGTATTTCAGTTTTTGTGTGTGTATATGTTTAAGTCCCATCATGGCGCTATCTTTCTGTAGTGGTGGGATTATATGCATCTGTCAGGCAAGAGGCTATGCTGATGGTAGCAGTGCTGCTCATAGGGTCTTCCATGTCAAGTAGATTTCGGCTAAGGATCCAGACTAAATGTGACAAACAACTACGAGGCAGTACTAGTAGTTGCAGTGTGGGGGGATGACACTCTTGAATGATCTCTCAGAGACAATGGCACTGACATCATAGCTGATGTTTTATAGTACTGCACAGAAGAAGGCAATGGTAAAGCACGCTTGAAGCCTTCTACCTTGAAAACCCTGTGATGAGACAGTTTAAAATGAAGCAAGAGCCAGAGCTATAAGATGAGACTCATAGGTCAGAAGACACTTGACAAACTACTGGGGAAGAGCAGAGGACAAGTATGAGTAGTGCAGTGGATAATGGTGCAACTGGACTCAAGTTGGAAAGATGTTTGGCTGTTGTCATGCTCAGAGGTTAAAGGAAAGTCTAAAGCTGCACAATACTTTATAGGAACGTGTGATGTGAGAAGCATGAATTAGGGGAACCTAGACATTGTAAAACTAGAAATGGAATGTATAACCATTGTAATACTTGGGGTGTATGAGCTAAAGTGAACAAGAATGGGACATTTTCTGTCAGATAACTACATAGAATCATAGAATCATAGAGTTGGAAGAGACTCCAGGGGCCATCGAGTCCAACCCCCTGCTATGCAGGAACATCCATCAAAGCATTCCAAACAGACAGCCATCCAGCCTCTGCTTAAAAACCTCCAAAGAAGGAGACTCTACCACACTCCGAGGCAGCATATTCCACTACCAGACAGCTCTGACCATCAGGAAGTTCTTCCCGAGGTTCTGGTGGAATCTCCTTTCCTGCAACTTGAATCCATTGCTTCTTGTCCTAGTCTCTGGAGTGGTAGAGAACAAGCCCTGTTCCTCTTCAAAATGACACGCCTTCAAATATTTAAACATCCCCAAAGCAGCGGGCAAGCGGCGGCGTTTCGGCTGATGCTTCTCGCGCTAGCCGCCCTCCCCCATCGTTCAAACAGCTGAGATGCGAAAAGGGCCATAGAGTTGGAAGAGACCCCAGGGGCCATCAAGTCCAACCCCCTGCTATGCAGGAACACCCATCAAAGCATTCCCAACAGATGGCCATCCAGTCTCTGCTTAAAAACTTCCAAAGAACGAGACTCCACTACACACAAGGCAGCATATTTCTCTGCTGGACAGCTCTGACAATCACGAAGTTCCTCCTGAGGTTCAAGTGGAATCTCCTTTCTTGAAGCTGGAATCCATTGCTCCTTGTCCTAGTCTCTGGAGCAGTAGAAAACAAGCCCACTCCCTCCTCAATATGACATCCCTTCAAATATTTAAACATGGCTATCACGTCCCCTCTTAACCTTCTCTTCTGCAGACTAAACATACCCAGCTCCCTAAGGCGTTCTTCATAGGGCATGGCTTCCAGACCCTTCATCGTTTTGGTCGCCCTCCTTTGGACACGTTCCAGCTTGTCGACATCCTTCTTGAATTGAGGTGCCCAGAACTGGACACAGTATTCCAAATGAGATCTAACCAATGCAGAATAGAGTGGTACCATTACCTCCCTTGATCTAGACACCATGCTCCTATTGATGCAATGAAGAATCATGTTGGCTTTCTTGGCTGCCATGTCACACTGCTGACTCATGTTCACCTTGTGATTTACCAAGACTCTTAGATCCTTCTCACATGTACTGCTATCCAGCCACACATCCCCCATCCTATACTTGTAACTTTCATTTTTTCTGCCCAAGTTGAGGACAGTACATTTCTTTCTGTTGAAATTCATTTTGTTAGCTTTGGCCCAGCTCTCTAATCTGTCAAGGTTGTTTTGAAATTTGATCCTATCCTCCGGTGTGTTAGCAACCCCTCCCAGTTTGGTATCATCTGCAGATTTGATCAGCATGCCCTCCACTCCCTCATCCAAGTCATTGATGAAGATGTTGAATAGCACTGGGCCCAGGACGGAACCCTGAGGCACCCCACTAGTCACTTCTCTCCAGGACGAAAAGCAGCCATTGGTAATCACCCTTTGGGTGAGGTCAGTCAACCAATTACAAATCCAACTAACAGTAGCCCTGTCCAGCCCGTGTTTTACTAGCTTCTTTGCAAGAATGTCATGGGGAACTACATAGTATTTTACTCAGGGAATGAAAATCTAAGAAGAAATGGGGTGGCATTAATAGTGTGAGACTAGTAGCAAAAAGAGTCAAGGGGTATAATACAAAATCTGACCGAATCATATCAATAAGACTTCAGAGAAAGCCCATTAATATAACCATAATCCAAGCTTATACTCCAAACACAGAGGCAGAAGAGGAAGAAAATGAAAGATTCTGTGCTGGAGTTCAGAAGGAAATTGATCACATATAAAAACGGGACATGTTGGTGATCATAGACAAGTAGAATGAAAAAGTAGGAAACAGAGCAGAACCAAACGTTATAGAAGAATTTGGCCTAAGATCCAGAAATGAAGCAGGAGAGCAAGTAATTGAACTTTACAAGGCCAACAGTTTATTCACTGCAAACACATTCTTCAGGCAACCAAAGAGGCAACTGTGTACATGGATGTCACCTGAAGTCCAATATGGAAATCAGACAGGCTACATAATGGGAAGCAGGAGATGAAGAAGCTCTATTCTTTTTGCAAAAACATAAGAAGCATGAGAGATCATACTGCAAACAGATGTTGGATAATAATGTACACTAAAAAGTTTCAGAAGAAAATCAATCTGTGCTTTATAGATTACAGCAAAATCCTTCATTATTTAGATCATGAAGAACTATGGATTGCTCTTAAAGAAACTGGTGTACCACAGCATTTGATTATCCTAATATGTAACCTGAAGAGGCCACTGTTAGGTCAAAATACGAAGAAACAGAATGGTTCCCAATTGGCTAGGGGATCAGTCAAGGCTGCATTTTATCACTCTATTTGTCTAACTTGTATGCTGAATGTATCACATGTAAAGCTGGAGTAGACCCTGAAGAAGGGGGTGTGAAAATTGAAGGAAGGAATATCAACAATCTGAGATATGCAGATGACACCATACTATTAGCAGAAACAGCAAAGACTTGGAATGATTACTGAAGAAATTCCAAGAAAAAAGTGCAAAGGCAGATTTACAGCTGAATATTAAGAAAACAAACAAACAAAAATGCCCACAGAAAATTTACAGAACTGTAAAGCAGGCAATGAAGATGCAATAACTTTCAGACATGCAAAGCATAGCTCAGCTCACTGAAGGAGTTGGCCCCAGAAGGCCCCAGAAGTAACTTCCTGGCCTGTAAAGCTCAGTTCTATGTGGCAGTTAATTTCCACAGCATGCCATCTCCGTGTTTCTGTGCAGTGCTTCCTAAACTGATCAGTGATCAGAGAT
Organism: Iguana delicatissima; assembly: GCA_948472985.1. NCBI lineage: Eukaryota > Metazoa > Chordata > Lepidosauria > Squamata > Iguanidae > Iguana > Iguana delicatissima. The sequence continues at coordinate 1,197,413 of CAOKZL010000053.1, forward strand.
AACAGCGAAATAAGCTGTGACTGGATGATAACTCCCTTCCCATCTTTAAGTTTTTCTAATTGTTTAAAACAGTTTTGTGGGATTTTTCATTTGTCTGCAATAAAGTAGAGGATAAAGAACTGCTTGTGTTTTGATTTATTTGTTCATTCATTTATTAAATATATTAAGGGTCTTTCTGCATTACACTGTTATAGCGCTCTAACAGTGTAGCGTGGAGAGGCCTTAAAACATTTCTTGTATGCCTGTCAAACAAGCATTTGAAGGTGGCAGGATTCTGAAAGACTCATCTAACAGCTTAATATTTGAACAAGAGCCATGGTTCCTTAGGCCATTTCTGCACTACACTGTTATAGTGCTATTATTTCAGCTTTCAACATCCTATGGAATCCTGGGGTCTGAAGTTTAGGGATGGGGATTTAGAATTCTCAGCCAGAGAGCTCTTTGGCCTTGGTAAACTAAAAATCCCTAGAATTCCACAGGACATTGAAAGTGGAATAATAGTGCTATAACAGTGTAGTGTGGAAATGGTCTTAGTCTTCTCAATGTGTGGGAGCAATGAGAATAATGGCTGACCCAGTATTTGTCTTGCTGGTAGGTATGCTCTTCATAAGACCCAGCATGGTGCGGTGATCTGAATGTTGGATTAGGACTCCAGGAGGCCCAGAGTTCAAATCCCTATGGAAATCCAAAGGGTGACCTTGAGCAATGGCAAACCTCCTCTGAATAAATAGTGCCAAGAAAACCTTGTGATAGATTCATCCTAGGGCTGCCATAAACAGAAAAAGACCTCAAGTCATGCAACAGCAAAATGCTTATCATGCAAACTGTATGCAAACAACTGCTGTGGCTCAGTGGTACAGAGCATATGTTTTGCACAAAATAGGTTCCAGGTTCAAATCCCGGCATCTTCAGGTAGGACTGGAAGTGTAAATCTGAGCAGATATTCCAAGTCACTGTAGGCAATACCATGCTGAATGAACCTGTTTTGACTCAGTGTTCCAATCTGCTCTGGATGCTCTAATGGTCTATCTTCCTTACCTGTTTAATTCTACTTGAATCTAAAATGGAAAAGTCTGTTCAGGAAATTGAAATGTATTACATAAGAAAGAAAAACCAAAGAAAACACTGTTGCAACTGAATTTTAATCATTCAGAAGACTACATATCTCACGCTCAATTAAGCCAGTCTTCTGCTTCAGCCAGTAATATTGAGCGATACATAGTCATAAGCTAAGTGGCTTGGCTCACCCCCTGTTAAATTTCATATGCTATCTGTCTGTCTCTTCCCCCTCTTGTCTCTCTCTCTCTCTCTCTGGAAGTGTACAAAGCTGAGCTTTAAGAGCAGACGTGTTTCATGCAATTGACATTGCCTTTCCAAATGACGTTGCTCAAGAGTCTGAAGAGTGAGATGGATGTTCCCTAGGGAGACTCAAACACTGGCAAGAGGAGGTGTGAGCTTTCCTTAATGTCTCCTTCAATGAACATCTTGGTTTGGCCAAAAGACAGATTCCTTACAACTCTCTTCCAGTCACTGCGCACATTGCAATGGCTAAGTCTATGACCCTTCTCCAGAGCTTGGTAGGAACTAGGTAATTGTAAAGAAGTTCTTTTTTACAATAACTGAGGCATACTTACAAGAGGAACACAGTTTTGTGAAGGATAGTCTCACTAGTTTTGGTGTATCTGTAACTTTTGAATTACTTTTACAGTTATGCAGGTTTGGTTTCACTTACTGGAGGAAGATTATTGCATGGTTTGTGTGCTAGCTCATAACTGTACCGTGTAACTATAATGACAATTATGTACCTTTCATGGACATAAAACAATAAGTCCAACTAATTAGTTTTAAAAGAAACTTTCTGAGATTTTTACACCATCCCTTAATGATGAATTATCAGAGCTAAGATATAAATATATTTTCACAAGCTTAAGAAATAATTCTTATAGTCCTTTCCCATGAAGATTTTGATACAGGAGTGATTACAGACCTGCACACTGATTCAGCATTACACATCCTGCCCATGACCAGCTCCAAGTTTATGTCCTCCAAGAAAGTATCACTAATGCCTGATGATCTGCCAACATCTTTTGACTCCATCTGTGGAAATCTTGCTAGACATAGTAGGCAGCAACAATGCTCTCGTCTGCACTGAGTGGCTCAGTTTTTCCAAGTATTTTAGATTTCCCTCAGTGTCCTAATATAGAATCACTTTGGTAAAATGGTGGATGCCTTACAGCCAGCTGTATGCAAAGGCGAAAAAAAAGCTACCTAGGTGAAACAGGTGGTCAAGTTGATTAAGCCCAGGGCAAGTTTCAGCATTTTGGGTTATTCAGGAGCTACCTGGGAAAGCTGGACACTGAGATAGGCCTCCTGATGGTCAGAGCTGTTCAGCAGTGGAATATGTTGCCTCAGAATGTGGTGGAGTCTCCTTCTTTAGAAGTTTTTAAGGAGAGGCTGGATGGCCATCTGTTGGGAGTGCTTTGATGTACATTCCTGCATTGCAGGGGGTTAGACTGGATGGCCTGTGAGGTCTCTTCCAACTCTGATTCTATGATTCTGATTCCTTCTGAACCATAGGCTCCTGGAGAAAGATTATGAGGTATACAGAATGTTCTGGAGGGTTTGGTGTTTTTTTAAAAAAAATAATTAAATAGTAAGTGTTCTAAACCAAATTTCAGTAGCAATCATAGCTTAAAATCAGGATCCTACAGTGCACTTCTGAAGTGTCAACCTACGCTTACATAGTTACTTAGTGGTTACAGAACATCATCCTTCTGCTGATTATCAACATTGTGCAGCTGTGATTGTGTATCTATCAGTGTGCCTGCTTATTGTTCAGTTGTGCAAAGGGGAGTACATAGAGGATGTTTCTGCATTCCCAGTGATGAAATGGTACATTGAAGGCCCTGATGAGCAGTTATGGGCCATCCTAGAAGGCACAATCACATAGCTGAAATCCTGTTCAGTACCAAGTACAGTTTAGTGCTAACTACAGTAGACCCATTCAATCAATTATTGAATGTTGGGTCAACAGAATGATGTGTGTGTGTGTATGTGCTTTCAAGTCACTTGTTGACTTATTGCAACTCTATCAATTTCATAGGATTTTCTTACATAAGGAATACTCTGAGGTAGTTCTGTGAATCCCTTCCTCTGAAATATAGCCTACAGTGCCTGGTATTCATTGGTGGTCTTCTATCTAAGTACTAAGGAGGGCTGACCCTGCTTAGCTTCCATTATCAAAGGCATCAGATAATGTGATTAAAGGCACATTATCTGGTACCTTTTAGGGTATTTAGACCTAAATATGAGGGCACAACCAATGATTCAATGGTTTCACTCCAGTTCGGGCTAGCAATAGAATTTAGGCCCATGTGAAATCGTTATGCTTGTGGAATTCCACTTAGAAACTGAATATATCCATTGTACAATGGCTTCCAAAAATACCAAACCAAACAAAAAATGAATACATGTGTAAGGGAATTTGTGTATGTGCATGATACCAACAGGATTCTGGCTGAAAGAGGAAGCATAAGAAAAGCGAAACTGTAAGAAGTGTAAAAACTGAACAATCATGGTATTCTGATTTTTGCATTATTCAAGAAGTGTGATTTGACTTGTTCATATTAAAATGAAACGCAAAGAAATTTCCACCCACCACAAACACTATGATACCCCCACTTGACATGCTCTGGCACTGGCAAATAATCCCCTAAAAGCTCAAAATACTGGGTTACATTTTTGATTAGCTTGATTCAGGACAAACTTGTCTAACTACAGGATCCACACCACACTTTAAGCTCTGTTCTCTTTAATAAAGTTGCTGTGGCTTCAAATTGCCACCCAGAAAAACACATATAATACAATTCTTAATTTGCACACCTCTGTTCTCCTTGAACAAAATTCATTGGGGAAAGGGGTGTATAAAGCGAATGGATGTTAGCCAATACACCATGTGCTATGAATTTATAGTATATAAGATGCTCTGAATTTTTAATCAGCTGTGTATTTATTGTAGTGAAGAGTAACAAATTACACCACAAAAGCTTATGGCATAACATTATTCTTAATTAATAGGTAAGTGCAAGGGGTTTTCTTATTTATATTGGAGAAAATCTAGTTGCTAATTTGGTTGCAAATGCATCTGTAAAAATGAAATACCAAAATGCATATCTATTCGCTTTGCTAATTTAATACTTGAAGGTGCTTTCCTTTTAGCGTGAGGGCATGCATATTTGAGGACTTTGTTGGACTGCTGACTGAAATATGATTTGCTGTTCTTATATATTTCATGAGGCTTGTAATTATTGTTTGTGGGGATTGTAACTTACAATGTCTAACGAAAATAGCATGAATTCCTAGTCCCTCACCCCACCCTTGGAGCAGGTATTTTAGTACACAAAGACTACCACAAATATTGTAATAAGAACATCTCAAGAGATTTTTACTCCAGTCCAAAACCCAACATACACACAAAACTCTTGCCTGGGTTTCCTTCACTTCATGGAAGTGAAAAAAAGCTTTCTGGGCATATCTCTTTGCGCACAGGAAGCCCCTCTTCAATAGAGTGAATGGGAAGACTTGACTGATAGGACAGCTCTTCCCTTCAGGAATTAATCTTTATCTGGCTCAGCCAACACATTTGTCCAGCTTGTAAGGCACAACTGCAGACCAAACTGAGTTCTCTCTCCTTCCTTGTCCTTTGCCATCATAGAGCAGAAACAGGGTGCTTTGCTATGTCCCTCTACTTGGCATCTGGGATGCTGTAAGTGTGGCACCTCTGGCAGTATGAGCTTTGGGAAATGTAATTACCCAGGTGTCTGAGCCTTTAGAATGGATTTCAGATCCATGGTAAGGCAGCTATACAATCTAATGCTCCTTGAAACTTGGCTGTTGCTATTTTTTGTTGCATCAGTAGTTCAGTTTGACAGCCAGAGTGGTTTAGTGGTTTGAGTATTGGACTATGACTCAGGAGACCAGGGTCTGAATCCCTCCTCCGCCATGGAAACCCATTAGGTGACCTTAGGTGAGTCACACTCTCTCAGCCTCAGAGGGTGACAAAGGCAAAACTGTCTCTGAACAGATGTCGCTGAGAAAACACTGGTAAAGTTCTGCCTTAGAGTCACCATAAGTCAGAAATGACCTGAAGGCAGACAGCAACAAGAATTCAGTTTGCTGACCCCAATTCTGAACCAAACTCATACAAACTTATTTTTTTTAGTTTCTGTTGCCAAACAAAATGGGAATGCATTGGTAAAATTTTGGAGGATTGCATCATAAATCGTTGACTTGAGGTTGAGATTTCATACTATTTTGTTTAGGGATGCTAATTTGAGCTCCTTGGAGAAGATGCAGGATAAACTAAATGTACGAATTACTTGAGCAAATGAATGAATTAATAACTTGTATTGAGAAGAGGTCAAATATGCTAATACTGAACTCAAACTCTATCCATCCCAAGGCATGGGGATCTGAAATACTGTCAGTGGCTGACATAATGAAAAGATTAGTTTCTACAGAAGGGGCAATGTTAACAATAATCATGATTCACAGATTGTCACATGAGTAATCATCAATTTGGGATTGTGAGTATGAGTAAACAAGCTTCAATATAATTTACATCAAAGTGTGAATGATCAGAACTGTAGGTAGAGCTGTACGTTCACTGGTTTTATGTATGAATAAAGTTGATAGTAGTAGTACTAGTAGTAGTAGTAGTAATAATAATAATAATAATTTATAATGCCCTTTACACCAAAGGGCAGAACAATGACATATACAATCAGGGACAAAGACATTAAAACCAAAAACCACAAGAATACATGGCATGAAATACCCAACACCCTACCAATAGTTACCCATCTCAGCACCTTCAACACCTCCCAATGAGTTAAGGTGGAGAGTCAAAGAGGAAGGTCTTCAACCATTTGCGAAAACAGATGAGATCCTTCTCCAGTTGGAGGTCCAAAGTAAGACTGCTCCACAAATGCAAAGCCAGATCTTGAAAGGCTCACAGCCTTGACAGAGCTGCACACGTTGGTGGAACAGACAATAATCCTTTGCCTGCAGATCTCAAATTCCTCAATGGAATGTACCACACAAGCCGAGCTGCAAGGTATTGAGGGAGGTTAAAACACAAAGCTTTAAATACCAGGACCAAAAGTTTGAAACTGGCCCAAAGTGGTAGCTAGTGAAGTGATCTACAGGGAGAAGAAACAGGTGAACTGGCAGATTTAAAACAATCCAGACAGCATTGTCCTAAATTAAAACCAGAGGAAGGAGGGATCAGGAAGGCAAACCTGCCAGTAAGCTGTTACAATCATCCAGGCATGAGATAACCAAGGCCTAGACAAGCAAACGGGCAGTCTTAGGGAAGAGTGATGCCTAGAAAAAGAAAGCAACAGAGTATGTGTTGGCATACAGAGATTTTGTTTTCAACCTTCACCATTGACATATCAATTAGGAATCCAGCTGAAGAAGTATAGAGGTGTCATGAAAGAATAGTGTCCTTGTTGCCAATACCAATTTGACTGATTAATTTGATTTATACCCTTTCTTCCTGAATGGTACAGAAGGCGGCTCAATCAAGTTAAGAATAAAATTCACTTCAAGGACTTACTATATCATTTTCTCTGTTCTCATGATCTATCACAAGCATCTCCCAATCCAATGCTTCCTATATATGTTGGGTTGCAACATCTATCATCCCCAGCTAGTATGACCAATGTCATGCTGTAGTCCAGCACAGTCTACCATATACTACATTTGTCTCACAGAAGTAAGATAGCCAGGTCAGGGGCATTGCTATGGATGAATGATGGACAATACCAAGAACTTCTTGAAAATCTTTCCTTTTCTCCCCATCCCACATATATTTCATTTAGTCGAAGATGGATTTGTTCTCATCACTGAAGCTAGATATGGAACAAAGCTCTCTAAACTGTTTAAAAGCAATGGAAGGATCCATGAGACAAGATTAATGAAACAAAAGGGCTAAACTGTCTAATAAAAAAAGAGTGTTTTGATTAAAAGATGTATGGAAAAATTAATCTCATGGGAAAAATATTTATAAAAGCAAATGATTTATCATAGAGTAAGCTCAGTTGTTTCTAAAGGAGCTTTGGTTTTCATGTCAGCCACTACCCTTAAAGCATTTATTTGGGACTCATCTTATTTCGTGATAGTGAAATCAGGAATGAATGGAAATTTCATTTTAGTTTATTTAGGGTCAGAATCTGCCAAAATTTACAACTTTGGAAAGGAAAGTTAGCACATTTGCCCATTGCTATGCGGAATAACTCTGGGATAAGTCATTTAGTGTTGTCACACAAATTTTCTTAGAGTAGACCTACTAAAATAAATTGTATTCAAATCAGTCATTACAAATTTATCATTACTAGCTCTACCCTAAGTATGACCATTTCCACACTAGAGTGGAGGAGCGTTTCACTATGTGTCATGAGAGGTATTTTTTATTCCAACTACCCCGATTCCTATCTGCACGCCCTCCAGTTTCTATCAAAGTAAAGTAGAGAAAATTGCTTGTAGCTTCCGCATTGTCATTTCCCGCAGAACTCCTTATTCCCCTCCCTTGCTCCACCCTGCCACCACTGATTGGACAATTAAAAAAAAAAGTTCTAGAAACCATTGCTACATTTTAGCGCAAGTGGTGTGAATCAATGTAACACTTCTGCATGTAGGAAAAAATGCAGCAGAAACGGTTTGGTTGGTTTACAGAGGAGTTTTTCTGTTTTTACAATACAGCGATGTTAACTGCGCTAAGACCTCAACTCGTGAGGAACCATGGAGGACAGAACGATGTCGAACCAGTTGAATGTGCAGATGTAAAAGTGACAATACAACGCTACTGCAATGTATCAGCCTTGTGCGGAAAGGGCCTATGTTTAAGTCTGGATCCAGCCCATTATGTTTTTAGAACATCAGAGCAAAGTCATTACCAATATGTAGTAATTACTAGGGCCATTTCTGCACTGGACTGTTATAGCAGTATTATTCCACTTTCAACATCCTATGGAATCCTGGTGTTTGCAATTTAGGGAGGGGCCAGCTGGTAATGACTTTGTTGTGGCCTAGGATTAACTCTTATGCAACCATCAACTTTCCTATCCAGTAGTCCAAGGGTGGACAACTGTGATGGGCTTGGGAGTCAGTTCTCAGCCAGATAATGTCAAAAAAAAAGTGTCAACAGTGGAAAAAAAATTGTCAGAAGTCTACTTCTGGTTTAGAAAAAAAATGGATTATGTTTGACAGGGTAGAGGCAGGGGGCTACTACCTTATTTATTTATTTATTGACTTTATATCCTGTGTTTCTCCCAAATGGAACCCAGGCACATTGCTACTCCTGCCTGTTTCCAATAGAAGTGATTTACTCTTTTGAAGAACCAGATAAAGGGCAGTCTACAGGATCTGTTGGGCAATTCACTGGGAGAGGAAAGAAGCCACATGAATAATTAGCAGTCCAGAGGCCAAGAAACTAAGGACTCAGTAAGTAGCTAGGAAAACCAAGAGAGGCAGAAGGACATGCAAAATCATCATCATCATCATCATCATCATCATCATCATCATCATCATCCCAATCCAGTTCCAAGTTTCCAGAAAGCAGGGCAGAGTCTTCAAACTGGCTTGGGTGTCTTTTCCACAGAGTGGGTGGTAGACATTGCTTCTAGCATCTGATGAGTGTTTAATGCCTGTCTTATCTAGGCAGGCTGTTAGTTCAGTGAGAATGGCTGGGGCAGTACAAACTGAGCTGTGGGGGTGCCAAGCCCCTTCCCAAACACTCTTGTGCTGCTGCTATCTCAGAGGGAAGCACAACAGACTGGAAGGGCTGAGGACTACAAAAAGAACCATGGAGGCTGCCCTGTGCCCATCCCACCGTAGCCCCTTAAAACTGCTTGCTATGACATCTCCAGAGCCAGTATGATATAGCGGTTTATATGCTGGAGTAGGACTCTGAAGGACATCTTTCAAAGTCCTGCTTAACCATGAAAACTGACTGGCTTATCTTGGGCAGGTCACACGCTCTCAGATTTGGAGCAAGAAAATGGAAAATCCCATTTGAACAAATCTTGTAAAACAAAACAAAACCATGTGAGAGGTTCATTTCGGAGTCACCATAAACTGGAAAGAACCTGAAGATGCTCAATAGGTGATTCATTCATCTTACAGGCAGTTCAGATCAGAAAAGCATAAGACTAGCATTGTTGAGCAACTGCTGGGCCTTAGGTGTCAACTGAAGGCTCAGTACTGAATTCCATGGGACCTCAAAATTCTGCTGCTGTTCTCTTGGCATTGCTACATGCTTTCCCATTTTGTCTTTCTTTATTATGCCCAGAAGAAGAAGGGTGTGAGACCAAGAAGAAGGTATAGTGTCTACTGCTGTGGGGACCAACTTGTGCATCACCAAAAAAAGAAGGCAAAAGAAGATACTGAATTGTATGATATTATAACTGCTAGTTTAAACATATAAATACAGACTGAGAAATGATAACTTTTAATAAGAAACTTAAAAGCCCCTGCTTGATTTTCTTTTGGGTCAGACTTGGACCAAACAACTCTTCAAAGAAGGTATGCTTTCAAACAGAGGAATGTTCTCCAATAGCTATTGAAATAGAGAACTGCTACCTGTAAAATAAGACACATGGCTACCCAAGACTGCTATTTTTTCACATACTTTTTTTTTTTTTTTTTTGCTCTGGACAGTTACGGGGACAGGGAGAACAAAGGGGTGAAGGAAGGTAGATAGAGGTAAAGACAGTGAGGGGTTCCTGCTCAAATGTCCCTGAAAACATAGAGCTGGCATTGATTAAACCATTCTGTTTAGGACTTTGAGTCTTCTTTCTCTAAGAATTTCCCACAAACCAAGAGAAATATTTTTTCGCTCATCTGTTCTCCCTGAATCTGTTGTGATGGGTACTGCAAGTCTGGCATTGCTGAGGAACCAAGACTGTCTCATCACTACCATATGGCGAATGTAGGGTAATAAACAGTTTTCAAATAAAACACTCTGTATATTTCCTGATGTAGGTATGATTTCTGACAATCTTAGGGAAAATATTGTTGGCAGTGGACCCAGAATTCTTGCTGTAGGGTTTCCAAGATTTTCTGTTTGGTGTGAGTGAAGTTTCTCAAAAGATTGAAAAATAGTATTCTCTTCCAAGATATGAGCATGCTGCAGTCTTTCTGTAAAAACAGTCTTGGATTGGATGCAATTCTTTTTTCATATATTAAGACCTCATCTTGAATACTGTGTCCAGTTGGGGCACCCCAATTCAAGAAGGACATGGTCAAGCTGGAGCAAGTCCAGAGAAGAGTGACCAAAATGGTGAGAAGCCTGGAAGACATGCCCTATGAGGATAGACTTAGAGAGCTGGGTATGTTTAGTCTGCAGAAGAGAAGGTTAAGAGGGGACATGATAGCTATGTTTAAATATTTGAAGAAATGCCATATAGAGGAAGGAGAGGGCTTGTTTTCTGCTGCTCCAGAGACCAGGACAAGGAGCAATGGATTCAAGCTGCAGGAAAGGAGATTCCACCTGAACTTCAGGAAGAGCTTCCTGACAGTCAGGGCTGTCCGGCAGTGGAAGATGCTGCCTCGGAGTGTGGTGCAGTCTCCTTCCTTGGAGGTTTTTAAGCAGAGGCTAGATGGCCATCTGTAGGGAATGCTTTGGGGGTGTTCCTGCATAGCGGGGGGTTGGACTGGATGGCCCGTGTGGTCTCTTCCAACTCTACATTTCTACGATTCTATGACACTCTTTTCAGGCAATATTTGATCTTACTTCGACCATCCTAGATTCTTCTGGCCTCTTCAGTGGATCATGTGAAACTGACAAGTACACAACTGAAGTCAATAGAGTATATAGTTTATAAGTGAGGGCCAGAATCCTGTTGGGGAGTTTATGACTTTGTAAGTGGACTTAAGTTATGCAGGAATTAGAATTGTGCAATCCACATTCAGTATGTAGCAGATCCAGCACAGTGTCTGATGCACATCAGTCCTGATATGCACTGGTTGTACAATGGGTGTTAAGCTTGTGTTTGGGTTCAGATTTAGTCTCTGCCTTATACTAGCTTGGCCAAATTGTACCTGCTCAGAAGTAGGTATCGTTCACGGATGCAGAAGTCAGGCCAGATTGCTTACATGCAGCTGCCCCCAGCCTTATTCACACCTCTCTGCATTTATACAGAAGACATAAAATGATAGCTAGGAGGAACACAATGTGGGCCAAGATCCTGCATTGTCTGCCTACCCTTCTCTTCCTTCATGGGGAACTCAAGTTTCTTCTATGGGGGAGGCACTGACATTGCGATTTAGAGATTGGAAAAAAGCAGGGGGAGGGCAAGGAGTGTCCAGCTTTGTTCTTGTTGTCAAATGCAGAAAGTGTTCTCCAGGACGTTCTCTGGGAGTCTAGTGGAAATCCTGGAGGTTGCTTTTGTCATTGTGCATCCAGCTGTAGGAACATAGTCACATACTTCTTGGCTGTCCTCTACCCTGCCCTGCCCAGATGGGGGGAGTCATTGCACAAATGAGGTAGGGAATAAGTGCTCCCACAAGGACCATGAAAGGGCATACACAGGCTAGACATGATTCAGCATTATGCCTGCATATGTCACCAGTAGGATGCTGGCTGTAGTTTGATGTGATTCCCTTGTTATACGAGATCAATGCCACAAATGCAGTTATTATGTGTACAGGGATGGGCAAGCTCCAGGGCTTTGGGACCAATCCCAATCCAGCATTACACAACCTGGAAAAAGCAAGACCAAAGGTGTCTGGTAGTCCACTTCCAGTCTGGTATTTTTTTTTTAAAAAAAAAAATTCAATAGTTGACTCAGAGTGGCAGAAGATTCTTTTAATGTGATATGCTGTGCTTTTATCTTGTTTTCATTTTGTGTTTTTAACTATGATTGTCTATTGTCTATGATTGTCTATTTAATTTTTGTACCACATATTTTATTTGGAAAAAGGGCAAGGAAAGAAAGAAAGAAAGAAAGAAAGAAAGAAAGAAAGAAAGAGGGAAGGAAGGAAGGGAAGGTGAGGCTGGACCTTGTTTAAAAGGTGAATCAAAATAGTGGAGGTTCCAAGAATGGCAAATTATTCCCCCACATATTAATTCATTGCTGTGGGGAATCTGAGAGGGACACGGGGCCCACAGAAACAGTTAGTACGTGTGTATGTACTTGAAGCTCATAGAACGTCATATTTCCACAGTGACCTCACATAAGATATGGTAATTCCCCCAAGCCAACCTGGGCAAGCTTAAACATATTATTGTCCAGATGTAATCTCACAGGTATATATCTGCCTACGTGCTAGGGAGCTATGTCTAAGATATAATTCTTTAAGTTTTTTCTTGAACATAGCAATAAGTAATTTCAGCAGTTTTCTTCCTGCTGTGAGAAAGTCTTTGATAACCACACAGTTTTCAAATACTTTTCACAACTCAGGACTCATTTGTGCAAGATTCACACATTGTTGTTTTGTGCAGAAAACAGCAAAATTTTGTGCAGGAAATAAAATTTCAGTGCAGAAATTTTAATGATGCTGCATAAAATGTAGTTTTCTTCACAGAAAGTGCTGTTTTCTCCAACTACATGTGGGTTTTGCACAGAATAAGAAACCAACTGCGAAGATTCTCATCTGTCCAGGATTCTTCTCTTCAGGGCTTCTCAATCTTTGAAAAACATGGTTTTGACCATTAAAAAAAATATTTTCACATATTTTTTCCAACTCTAGCTGTGTCACTGGTGCACAGTCCATTCTGAAGAAAGGTTGGCTAGATATACCTTACTTATAATATGGATAAAAATACCTACAAACAAGAAAACAAATACAAATGCCTGCCCTTTGGGAAGGATGCCAACAGAGAGAAGGCACATGAGGATGGAATCCCTTCCCACTCCCACTAAGTTTGTCTATCACCAGCTGCACCATGAGAAAGATTCTGATTTTTTGTATGTTAAAATTATTTATTGTGGTTGTGTTAATATATGATATTATTTGTAAGAAGTGATTTGTATGCAGAAATGTAAAAGGATGTGGGTGATGGTGATGATGATGCTGAAAATGAAAATGAAAATATTTTGACGGGGCTGTAATACAATCTGTGCTTTCCTGTGCAGATATTTCATTTGAGCATATTGAGATGCATCCCTAGAAGAATAACAAACATTCTAACTTCTTGATGTTTCTTTGGTTTTCTACAGATATGCCACCTGAAGAACAGCTCTCCTTCCCTAGATTTCCTTTAATTTTGGTTCAAGATAAATTTGTGTGGGGACTCTCCATTTCCTCCACTCTCCCACCCTCTAGTTCTCAAGTTAGCATAATGCCAACCTAAAACCCACAGTCGTTTTCTTGTATACTTCCTTAGAAAGATGAGTCTCCTATACCGCACCAGATAAATACACAAACATTTGCCCTTGGGACACAGCTCAGAGTGCGTAGGACTCTCTAGGCATTGCGTGGCACTATGAAAGCCTCTGGGACCTGCTGTACAGAGGACTTCTTAAGAGCACAGAAAAGGGAAATCACAGGAAAGTGATAATTGAAACTTGACGTGGCCTAATTTGAAAAGGGGAGGGGTGTGTTCTCATAAGCCCTGTGCGTTTATAGTTCAAGCTAGTACACAGCTCTTCCCTTTAGCTCTCGATGTATGTGTCTTGCCTCTTGCTTGGAAGTGACTGTGTACAGGCAGAACATAATTGGCAGCCTGTGACATCCCTGTCTGCAAGTGTCTCTCTAAATGGAGCATATTTCAGCCTTTATCTGGTGATAGCTGTTACCTGAGAGGAGCCCAGGGCCATCTCAAAGGGCTTGTAGCGGCTAATGGTGCCTATTAGGACTGGCAATTAGCTGGGGAAACTCTTGACTAGGCAGCTCAGACACCCACTAGCTTTCAGCTCTTTTCACTTCCTTTCCTTTAACTAGCTGTGTCTAATAGAAGAGACAAGGGACAGGTAAGGCAAGTGTGCAGTCTCACCAAGGAAGAAAGGTTTGGGAGGGAGACACACACAAAGGCATCAAGGAGGAAATAATAGAGGAGAAAATAATAGAGTTGTATGAATGCACAGGAGAGGATAAGGGTGTTTCTCCTGCTACAGACACAAAAACACGGCAACCATCTCTCCTTACCAGCTGGCATCAGAAACTACAGTAGCACTATTCACCCTTTTTTTGTGGTAGTTTTTATGATAACAATACAATCTAATTAGGTGGTGTAGGTCATATAAAAGAGACCCTGATACTTATGGCAGGGGCTGGTTTCCATGGTGCAAACAATGGTTTCGATAGAAACGTGGAGCAGAACATCAGAGAATTAAGATAATAAATTAGTTTCATTGAATAATAAAGGCTTGCACTTACCCATTAATTAAGGGTAATCGTATGCCATAAGCTTTTGTGTGCTATAAGTAATTTGTTTCGCTTCACCATAAATATATAGAGGACCAAAAATTCAATACACTTAACAGGAAGTGAATTCTTTCGATATGTTACAAAGAGATGTATGTTTCATATTCTTCTTATACTTATTCTTGTTACAATGGGTGGAAGGAGCATACATCAGATCTAGTATTGTGTTTGTGTGCATTCATAACACATACACACACACACACAAACACACACACACACACACACACATGAATGAAAAGAATTCAGCTACTGTTTCATATCTTTTTGAAATCCAAAAAAAAAGCTTTACTGAAATCATTTTCAGGTTACTTTCTTAAAATATATAATAGATTTGAATGGTACATTGGGTCCCTGATGGTGAATTACTCTGTGATGAAATAGAAAAAAATTACACATTGTTCCTTTACCGGTTGTTTCAGATGTTGCATCCCATGGTGATTGAGATGCAACTGAGAAGAAAAATCTCAGGATCAACTTTGGAGGCTGAAACAGTATTTGGCTTTTGTCTGGACGAAGAGGAAACCATAGGATATCAGAAGTAAGATATCAAGACCTGTTGTTCTAAACATAATACTTGTGACCAAAGTCAGGCATTGCTAGACTGCAGGCTCCAAAACTGTATATTAAGAGGATTCTTCTGTGAAACATTCTGTTCTTAAATGTATTCAGTTTTTCTTTCAAAAGGGAAAACATTTCTATGTTGCATTATAGTCTTTTATTGGAAAAAAAGAAAGACTTAAACTCTTCTGCTTTACCAAATATATAATTTTATTATTACAACTCGTAATTCATCATATAAAATATACTTCACCAGTCATGTTGTCCTTTTACTCAAGCCAGGTGCTGGACAACCATCTGGCTCACGTTCCAGGAAGTCTCTGAGACATTTAGGGCTGCCATGAGCTATGGGTTGAATCTAGAGCTCAGGAAAATTACTTCATTTGGACTGAAATTCCCACAATTCTCTAGCCAGATGAGCAGTGTCCATACTGAATTAGGGATTCTGGGACGCACCTGACTGATGGCTTCCACAGCAGATACATTGACATACAATGACTCTGCATTTTTGATGCATGTGCTCTCTGTTCAGTCCCACCCGGTGCTGTCCAACCTCATGTCCTCTTTTGGCACATTCTGCCTTTCATTTTATATTTTCAAGAGAACATGGAGATAATAGGAATTTGACTTGTATACAATATTCTTCAATGCCATATAAACATTTAGTTGGAATAACTTACCGGGCACAGCAGTAGCATTTGAGGTGTGGGCTCACAGTTGGAACCACTGAGAAGGGAAAACAAGAAGAAGAAGAATTTGGTGGCTGCAGAGCTCATAGTCTCTCTGCATAAAACCATCATATATAATTCAAGAGATTTTTGAGTATTTACTGTAAGAGTTTCTGTTTAGAAGAAGCCTGGCAGGTTTTAAATGCAGATTGAATTTCTTCCCAGTTCTGACAAAGGTGCCTACTCCTCCATGCTGTGAATGGATGGTACAAATTCAGTCCACCCTGCTGAATGCTCAGAGATGGTGAAGAAGAGGATCACAAAGCTCTATTTTAACACTTGCTGAACTGTAGTCTCAAGGAATTAAAGAGAATTCTGGCAATGCTGGCTGAAGCATTAGAAAAATCAGTTTTAGATAGGAACACAAACAAGGGATTGAAAGGCAAACTGGGGAAAATCACACAACAAACCAGTCATTTCCAAAGAAAAGTACTCAATCTCTTCCTTTTCCGTTACTGCCTTGTCTTCCGCTCCCTCTCTGAGAGACAAACTTGCACACATTCACATCCCCACCCCTCTAATGTTACACATGACCTTTGGATTTCAGAACCACAAATGTTCCTAGGAAGTTGAAAAACACGCTGGATGGAAGAACTAAAGAACAGCAGGAACAGATGCCATGATCTGGCACACAGTAGGAAGGGAAGAACAGAAAATGGCTCTCTATGTAGAAGACATTTCCCTTTAACTCTCTTTATTTTTTTTCCTTAGGGAGATACAGCTTGGCTCTGCATGGGATTAACTCACTGTTTAGGAAAACTCAGAGGAAATGGGGTGAGATGTGAAGATCTGTCTATGTTTAAATGCTAAAAACCCAATATCTATCATTCATCTATCTATCTATCTATCTATCTATCTATCTATCTATCTATCTATCTATCATCTATCTTCCTTATCTATCTGTCTGAAAACACTAATAGGGAAGTAAATCCTGACAGAGTAGGACACAAACCAATCAGACCTTGCATTGCATGGGTATTTTTTGACTTTTGTGAGAACTCTAGTGTCTCTCAAAGGAATACATTTCTTTTCCCCCTGAATTGAAAAAGCCTACTGACAACCAGAACTAAAAGGACTAAAATGTCTTCTCCTAGTATATGATGTTCAAGAGAGAATGGCTTCCTAAGATCCTGGAAGATTTTTTTTTTTAAAAAAAATAAGAATCTTGAGGAAGATCCATGGCTTGCATGTGCTCCATCAGAGGACCATATGTTGATTTAACAGGTCAAAAGAGATGCTTTTAAAAGATAATGTAAACAGATCATATGCACACCTGGCAACAGTAGGATGAAGCAGTAATTAGGATGAGTTTAGTTTAATTTTTCTTCGATTAGTGTTTATTATTTCACTCATTAAAATATTTATAGGCTGTCCTATATCCTGACATTTCTGGGCAACAAATATACAGTAAAAGAAAGTTAAAACATTTTTAAGATGATCTGAGCAATTTTTTTACTTTTTATTTTTTAAATTATGTATTTATTTGTTTATTTATTTAAAGATGTTTTGTTGCTGTTGTGTGCTTCAAATCATTTCCAACTTATGGCAGTTGTAATGTGAACCTATCATGGGGTTTTCTGGGGCTGAGAGTGTGTGATGTATCCAAGGTCACCCAGTGGGTTTCCATGGCTGAGAGGGGAATTGAACCCTGGTCTTCAGAGTCATAGCCCAATGTTCAAATCAGTGCACCACACTGGCTCGCTTAAAATATCTATACTCTGCCCTGTATCAAAGATCTGAGGGTAGCTTAGAGAAAGCATTAAAACAAGTTGCACAATTTAAGGCAAAATAATTAAATAAATTAAAAACAAATTAAACTTAAATAATAAGTTTTTAAAAAATAGGTTTAAAAGATTTTTTTAGAAAGAAAACTATGTACCCATATTTGAGGTGAGTAAATGAGGCCCAAAAGGCTTTGATGAAGAGCCAAGTTTTAACTTTGCACCTAAATGACAAGAGTGTTGGTGCCGGTAGGCCTCCAAGGGAAGGGCATCCCACAGTTGGGAAGCCATGGCTGAGAAAGCCCTCTTCTGTGTCCAAACACAATGTATTGATCTCCCTGGTGGGACATGGAGAAGTTCCCCCCCCAGCAGATCTTAAATCTTGGTCAAACACATATAAGGAGAGGTTTTCCCTAAAGTATTGAAGTCCCAAGCCTCAAACATCATTATAATTCAGACCAGAAATATTTTGGCAGCCAGTGCAATTCTTTTAAGACTGACATGATATGCTGTCTATATTGTATTCCAGTCAGCAGCTGAGCTGCTGCATTTTGCACTAGCTCCAGCTTCCTAGTCTTCTTCAAGGGCCACCCCATGTATGGTACATTACAGTAATCTAACTGCAAGATTACCAGTGTGTGGACTACAGTGGCAGGGCTATCTCTGTCAAGGAAAGGCCATAGTTCAAAGCTGGTGCAAAGCATTCCCATATTACGGAGTCTACCTGGCTGCCCAGAGACAAGGATGAATCAAAGAGTACTCCCAAGCTACATACCTGCTCCTTCAGAAGGATGACAACCCCATCCAGGACAGACTGTTTACCCAATGCCTGGACCTGAGAACCACCAATCCATAGAGACTCCATTTTATCAGGATTCGGTTTCAGTTTATTGGCCCTCACCCAGCCCATTACAACATCAAGGCACTGGTCCACACCTGCACAGCCCTAGCTGGCTCCAGTGACAAGGATGAATTAAAGCTGAGTATCGTCACCACGCTGATGGCAGTGCAGTCCAACCCCCACATCCAGCATCTTCATTTCGATGTTGAATAGCATTGGGGATAAGATGGAACCTGTAGTACATCACAGCTTAAAGCCCTGGGGCTGAACAGAAATTTTTCCAAAGCTACTCACTAGAACCAGCCCTCTAAATAGGAATGGAATCACTGCAGAACAGGATCTCATACTACCATCCCATGGAGCCGACCCAGTAAGATATCACCAGAAGTTGCTGAGAGATCCAGGAAGATTAAGAGGGTAACACTGCCCTGTCTTTCTCCCACAGTACACAATGAATTAGAATAAATAAGGACATTTCACTATTATACTCTGGCCTGAAACCAGACTGAAATGGGTCCAGATAATCTGTTTCCTACAAGAATGCCTGACTTTGCCCACTTACCACATGCTCAAGCACCTTGCCTCAAAAGAGGATGTTTCCAATTGTGTGGTAGTTCTCATATACCTCTGAGTCCGGGAATGTCCTTTTCAGGAGAGGGAACACCACCACCTCCTTCAAGGCAGCAGGGACCTCTCACTGCCATAATGTCCAACCCCTAGACTCACCCAGTCAGTCCATCCCTGCTAGATTTTATCAGCCAAGATGGGCAAAGTTTGAGCTTACACATTCTGAGTCAAACTGCTTCAAGCATCTTCTCCACATCAACAGGTCTCAGTAACTGAAACTGATCCCATGAACGCTGACAGATGGTACACAAGGGCAGTGTCAAGTTTTGAGTGAATGTGAGCAACTTTTCCCTTGAAGTATCTGGCAAATGTTTCACAGCAGTGGCTGTGGGTTGCATACCTAAACTCTCTGGGCCTGTTCCCAAAAGACTTCTCACCACTTGAAATAACCCTATTGGGTGGCAAATTGAAGTTGAAATCCTGGTGGTATTATTTTATTTTATTTTATTTTATTTTATTTTATTTTATTTTATTTTATTTTATTTTATTTTATGCCCTATCTCACTGCAGCATAGTAGGCACAATGTAGAGTCTTTACTGATTTCTCACTGCATTCACTCTGAGACCTGTACCACTCCAGCCGCTGTCCAGCCTGTTTCATTGCCCACAGGTCTTTGGTAAACCATGATGAATTCTGGGCTTCACAACACTGGATTTGGCACTTAGGAGCATTTATCTATCTCTCCATTCCATAGTGAAACTAAGGCTTCAATAGAATTGCTATCCCTTGGTGTAGACCATCTTCATAGTTTCCCCATCCCTGCAGACAGAATCTGCTACCATCAAAAGACACTTCATGAGGAAATTATGTGACCATTGAAATCCATCCTAAAATAAGAACATCCTCCATAAACTCAACATTAAATACCAGATCTAGGTTATGCCCTGCCACATGTGCTGTACTGACAACATACTAAGACAGCCCCATGGTAGCCATGAAGTATTGACTTGGCCCCATTAGGATAGTCTTGGCATGTATGTTGAAATCGCAGAGACCACAGATTTTGGGTTCTCTAACATAATCACAAAAAGCTTGCATGAATAGCCGAATTTCAGCTTGGTACTGAAAAGATGCCAATGTCAATGTTGATCATCCTCCAAGACATTCTGCAAACTTGGATCTTACAAAAGAAAAGGCCTTTTTCCACATTGCCATATGATATATTTCTCTTAAGCCATGAAGAATAGAATTAAACTGAACATGTAAGGTGAAGAGACTCTTAATTTTGCATCCTGTTGTTGCTCCCCTCATGCAGAGATTAATGTTCTGACGAGGTGAGCCTTTGCTGCACTGGGCAACTCTCCACATGATCGAGAACCCTGAAAAAGACAAGTTTCTGATTATATGGAGAGCCCCTAACTATAGTGGCAGCTCTCCACTTCAAATTGTTAACTGTCCTCAAGCAGAAAGCAATTACAGAGAATGTAGGACTAGTGCTGTCCTGCTCATGCTCAGTTTAACCCTAATCTGGACAATTGACTAGGGCATCTGAATTTTTCCCAGTAGTGGGACACAGAAGAGGGCTTCCTATGAAGATCTCAAAGCTGAGGTAAGACTTTGCAGGCAGAGGCTCTCATTTGAGTACTGAGGTCCAAAACTGTTGGATTTATTTTAATTATTGAATCTTTTTAGTAGCCTTAGGTTATTATCTGTCAAGGTAAAGTAGGGTACAACTTTTATATTAGTTAGACAAATAACTGGCAGAAAAGGTTTTGTAATGGTTTCAAGAAAACTGTCTAATAATTCATAACACACAGCGAACTGGCCTTGTGCAGTTGTATAAACCAGCACCAAGGTAAAGAATATTACACTTTTAAGAATACATTTTTAACATCTGTTAACACGGTTACATATACTTTCTGACTTTCTACCCAAAAAGTACTTTAGTCTAACTTCCACTCTATGGAATCAGTGAAGTTGAGAATTTCTGATTTTCCAGAGTTAATGAGGTTCCTTTCTAGGAATTGAACCAGAGTGAGAGGACAAGATTAGACATTTCAGATTAAAACAAACAAACAAAGTATAGGAGACTTTAAACGTGTACTTGCACCCTCACTGTGGGAGTGAAGCAATTTAAAACAGGGTGAAGGATTAAAATCCTGTCTTCTTAGTATGCCACTTAGGTAAAACTAGCGTAAGATTCTATTTTTCTCACTGTTTTAAAGCAAAAAAACAAGTTGGGAATCAATTATAGGATCTTCCAAGTCACTTAGCCCTAAATGGGAATTTGTAACTATGTTCTGTGAGCCAACATAATACAGTGGTTTGAGTGCCAGCCTAGGACTCTGGGAGCCCAGGATTAGAATATCTACTCAGTCATGAAACTCACTGGGTAAACTTGGGCAAATCATATTATTTCATCCTCAGAGGGATGCAATAACAAACTCCCTCTGGACAAATTTTGCCAAGAAGACCCCATGACATTCAGAAACAACTTGAATGCACAAAACAAGATCCATGTTTCCCATGTTCTGATTCAGCTACACCACACTGCCTTAACCATGTTGCAAAATGCCATGGAATGATGGCTTGAATGCCATGAAGAGCATCTAGTGTTGTCTGTGTGGCTTCAGTCATGACTGTCTCCTTTTCTTTTCTTTTTTTAGCTGCCACTTATCTTCTGCCTATCAAGGACAAGAAGCAGCTGGACTTTCCATTTCAGCAATAGCAGCACCAGGTGACTCTAACTATATGACTTTAAACAGGGATTTTAGGGTTTTACAGCACTTACAAACATTGGCAAAACCCTGTTCAAATAGACATCATAGTGAAGTAGGGAGCAGGAGATTAAAAACGAATGGATATACCATATGTAATGAATCTCAATTATGCTGCCTTCAGCTCTCTTGTACAGGTGGGGGAAACAAAAACTGTGCCCAGGTTTAAAAGGAGAGACACTCTTATGCCAAATGGTTAGCCACTGATGAAAAGTATCTGACCCTCATTTTTTTACCAAGGTGTTTCCATGAGGTTCGGGGAGACCTCCCTCGACCCTTCCAATGTATTTGTTCCACTGCTGGGACAGTTTAGTAGTCAAAACTGTAGGAAATTGAATATACACTTACTGTATAAAAATGATATGCTTGGTTAGTGATAGTTTAGTAGAAATAAGTACATCAATCATAGGATAGCAGGTTGTCGGCTAGTACTGTGTCGGAGAAACATGGAACAAAAAAAGTGATGAATGTTGGGCAAGATTTACAAAAATCCCATGCCAAGAATGATGTACAATAAAACGTTCTCTTTTCCTTTCTCTTCCCTACAAAGGGGAGGGGAGACTTCTAAAGCAGTGTTCAATAAAGACTCTACAAAACATTATACTCTCTCTTCTGACATGTGTGTAATTACAAATTCATCCTCATTGTAAATTTTTCTGTCTGGATGGAAAGAGGCATACCCTTAATGCCATCCTGCCACTCAGAGGGAGAAGGCTAATTTTCAGCACTACTTAACACACACAGGCTGAGAAGTATTAAAACTGTATGGAGGAAAGAACCCCCACCAAAGAGTGGAGCTTGTGTACTGGAATTTGAATACAGAACACCAATTCTAGCTACACAGTCCCAGGCCTGGTTCTGCCATGGGGCAAATCAAAGTGGTCATTTCAGTACAACCCCCCACCATTTCACAGATGAAAACAGGTGGCCAAGCAGCATCAGAGTGCGGTCAAGATGGCAAAAGTTATGAAAAAGGAAAAACAGAGCAGCTAGGAGAGGTTGCAGCAGTTTCTTTTTGCCTGAGCTTATTGAGGTCTTTTCCTCAAGAGGCTCTCATCCTGGCATGGGGATGGGAGAGGAGTGAGACCACAACAACACTTCTGCAAGACGTTGTCATGGTCCCATCCTTCCCCCATCTCCAACCAGTGTGATAGCGGGGTAAATCATTGATGGGTTTTCCCCATCAATGAAACTTGATTGCCCCACTGTCTCGCACTTACCTGTCCTAGGGAAAGCTCAGAAGTATGATGGAGGACTTCTTACCCCAGTGCAGCATGGGAAAGTGCCTGGCTGTGCTGTGGAAGGAGGAGACATGTCCATCACCCTCTCTTCCACAGGGAGCCAGTCCAATGCAGAGGGGAGCATTCCCATCGTGATCCCTTCCTGGCAGAGGGGCTGCCAGGATGGGGACCAGAGGATGATGCAAGAAGGCAAGGTGCAGAAAGAGCCTGGCAGATAGAAAATGTGTCATGGTTCAAGTATTAGGGTATGCTGTGCCTTGTGCTGCTGCCCATGCTCTGTTGTGGATGTTGTGGTGCAAATGAGATGAATAACAAGAGACGTGTGTGGTTTTTTCCTAACAACAGGCAGTTTGAAGTGTTCACAGCTTTTTCAAAAACTAACAAAAATAATATTCTAACTAAACTGTGCAGATAGAGAGTTATCTTTAAAGAATTTACATTTTAATAGGAATGTAAGTGAGTGCAAATAGTAACTTTTTAAACAGTAACTTTCCAAGCCTTGCTACCAACCCTGGATTAGCCTGCTTCACTCAGCTGCAATAGAGTTCCTCTACCCATATTGCTGCCCTTAGCCAGTGTTAAAGTAAGTTGCAATGGGTAATACAACCAGCTGTTTACACTGAATTAGGAGTGAACATGGGAAAAAAGTCTGAGAACCACTTATCTGAACAATATGCATATTCTCCAGCTGCCTTGAATTGGCAGGGACAGTCCCAATCAATCGTTTCTTTTTTCAGCTGCTTTAAAATGCCCCAGTTTCTCTCTCCTCCTTTCATTTTTCCCCTTGTCCTCATCTAACTCCCACTGCTGCAAACTGAGGCCATTTCCACACTACATTGTTATAGTGTTATTATTCCACTTTCAACATCTTGTGGAATCCTGGGGTTTGCAGTCTAGGGAGGGCTATTGAGAATTCTCAACCGGAGAGCTCTTTGGCCTCAGTAAACTATAAAGCCCAGAATTCCACGGGATGTTGAAAGTAGAACAATAGTTCTATAATTTGCCCTCAATTGACTTAGTGGGGAGGGGGAGAAGAGCGGGCAGGATAGGCCCAGGCAAAAGCAAACTGAAGCAACCTCCCCTAGCTTGTGTGTTCTTCCTTGTAGATAACTTTTGCCATCTTGACCACATTCTCATGGTGCTTGGCCAACATGTCCTGGTTTTCATCTGTGAAATGTTGAAGGGCATGACAATAGCAACTGGTAACTAACAGGGGAGGGGGTGGGGTTTAGAACTATAACCATAGCAAATTGCTTATTAAATGTAAGGTTCCAGGCTCAGCCCTTATATTGCCTGTTGTCTTCTTTTCCTTTCTATGCTGTCTCTTTTGTATATCACACTTCTATATGGATGGATCACTTTATGGCATGCATTTCAGCTGTTCACATATGGCTTTACTTAATCTGACAATAGCTCTCACTTCCTGGCCAGGGATCCATTGTCTAAGAAGAAACCATACATTGTAATAAAATCCTAGGGTTGGGGGGTGGGAGATGAAAAAAGATGGCAGACATCCTTTCATTTCAACATCAGACGAGACATCTTTTGAACTGTAGCTAAGATTTATTTGGTATACGTATATATCTGACCTACACTCCCAATCCATTGCAATTCATTTTTATATTGGCTAAGGAGGGGCAAGGAGATGAAAGCTACAAGTCTACAGATATTTTTTTTCTCCAGTCTGTCAACAAAGTCTAAATATCACTTGATCTATCTATGAAAGCTCACATTTTCTACAGTATAAAACCCCAAACAAAACAGTGTCTGTTTAGGTGTGCTATGAATGTGGTTGAGAATGCATAAATAACTTCCCCCAAGAATGTAGTAATGATTCAACATTATAAGCTGAAACAACAAGCTGCTGGTGGAGGGAATTTGGTTTTTATGTCCCACTTTTGTTGGTATCCTGTTAATATATTAAGCAGACCTAAGTTGCATTATGCATGCAGGGTGAATTTTGTGGACAATGTACAATACAAAGGTCACATCCCTCTGACAGCGGTGGAAGTGCAGCTCCACATGTGGAACCATTGAGCATGTGGTAGTATATTAATGTTCAAAGAGTAGTGTGCAAATGTTCATTGCACACCAGTTGCATTACACATTGCACAATGCTCATTGATGAGCAACGGGATGTCAGCCATGAGCATTGATCATTTACCTACATATATTGCACTACTTTGGTATTCAGTGTGGTGGTTGTGTGATATAAGTGTAATGTAGCTCTGCTGGTGGATATATATGCTGTGCTTAAGGAATGTAGGATCTAAGGATGGTGTCCCACATAAGACAAAAGATCTGAGAGAAACAAAGATGGGTGCTAAGCCTTATCATGCTTTGTGTAACACTGCCAGGTAGATTAAGCTGAGAAAGAGAGAGAGGAGGGGGGGACATTTCCTCATGGTATCACCATCCCATGATAAGGGCACAATGGCAGCAGTCCCCAAGTTATGCTTTCATGCAATGTCATTGTGGTCCTGCTGTCAACCTGTCCCCACCCATTGTGATAGTGGGATATTCACTTAATGGAATAAATCTGTTAAGCGCTCGTGATTGTGCAACGCTCCCATCACCACCGGCCATGCAGAAGTGTGATGTAGGCACTTCCTTCCCCAGTGCAGCACTGGAAAGAGGTGGGCTGCACTGTGGAAGGAAAGCATGTGTCACTCGTTCTCCCTCTACAGGGAGCCAATTGGGTGCAGAGGGGAAGGTTTGCGATGTGCTCCCCTCCCAACAAGGATGCTGCCAGGATCACAATGGGATGTCAACAGGAACTGTTAAGGTGCGGAAATGGACACACACAGAGAGAGAGCACTGCCTCATGTGTTGAACCATGGAAGTGCAGCCTGTGGAAATGTAAGAGGTGAAGAATCTTCCAGCTCTGGATTGGCCCCACTCATCTATTCTATCCGTTGGGTCCTTCTGAGCAGGAAGCAAGATATGGATATTTCCTGTCTCAATTGTGCTTTGAGAAATAGTCATGGCAAGTTTCTTTTCTTCTGATTACAAAGGGCTGAATGATATCATAATTTGGAGGACTGGGAAAAAATGTTTGGGGTCTTGGAACCCAAAGTTTATAGGGAGTTATTTTATTTATTGCTGCAGATGCTTTATTTTCATCAAAATTGTATCCTTGTGGAAAATCGATCCTTTCGAGAATTTAGATGATATTCTGATTTTGAAAGCAGTGTTAGGTGGTTTCTTTCTCCATGCCAGTTCTAGGCATCTTGGACCACAAATTGCTATCGCGTCTATTATTGCTTCATTATGCAATGTGGATGGAGAGTTATAGTGCTGCTTTCTAGCAACAACTATGTTATTTTCCAAGGCTAAAGGTTGGAGTGTTAAATTCCACAGCCATTGTAAAACTCTTCTCCCATTCTGTTTACGTCAGACTACTGAATAGCCTCCATTTGAATAACAATATTGAGAACTGTGTGCTTTAGTTTCAGATTAAGAAGTAGGAAGCCAGGGAAAAGATGGTGGAAAGAACACAGCAACTATTCAAGATGGACATTGCATGGGAAATGGTATTGATGAGATCACTTACTTATTTGGTAGACAGAATCTTGAATGGGAATAAGGATTCATCTGTCGTCATCACATCACCCTCCAGTTTTCTGCTGCTGTAGGCAATAAAAGTTCTGTTCCTAATTTTAGTTTGGTTCATTATAATTTGGCTCAGTTCGTTGAGTAATGACTACAGAAGATAGGAGTACAGCAATCTGGAGGTTTGTTTGCTGCTGGGAGATGGGGGAGAGGTTTAGATTTAGACTTGCAGCTCTTTAGAGCCTAGGCCTCTCCAAAGTACCTACCTTCCAGGACAAAAGCAGTCATCTGCAACTACTTTGAGAAAAGAACAAAAGCCTGCATTCTCCTGTTATAAAATAGTCCCTGTCTGTCCAAATGCATAGTGATGTCTGTCTGTACTCTGACGGCTCTATGAGAGCCTAAATAACCTCCTCTGTTCCCATTTTGTTTTGACCAGTGTCAGAATGTTCTGTTTTCTAGGGTGTTCTGTGATTGCTTACAGAGAATGTAGACTACTCCTTTTCAGTTCCTGGACTCATATAAGCCTTATCATCTTATCATGGTTGTAGAATTTAGAATTAACCTTTAAATGAAATGAAGACCCAAATCCTTCTGAACTAAAATGATTTCCAAACTGCATCCCTCTTCCTTCATCAGAGGAACTCAGAGTGGGACCCAAAGGAATGACAAGTCATCTTCTGCTTGAAGCAAAGAGTCTGAAGACAAAATGGCTGCCTCTCCACATACAGAAGCTGTCCAGATTGGCAATTGCACATTTATTTCAATAGGGCACAGGGCAAGCACTCTGGTATACCCATTTCCACCTTCTGTCAGCAAGGAATTGCTGGGCAGTGGGATTCAAGAGGAATGGCTGAGAGATTGCACAGCACAAACGGATATGGGCTACTATTCAACATCTCCTCAGCATAGCATCAATATCTGCGCATGAAGATATGCTGCACCAGCACTATGCAATCTTCAGGGGGAACAGCAATGTTGCACAGGATATGCGAATAACGAGGTGAGAATGTGCAATGTGTAATGTGAATCTGTAATGTATAACAGACAACTGCAATGTGCAACATTGCTACATGCACAATTCAGCTTCTACTGCCATCAGCAGTATTCTTCTGTTGTGCTATGGTGAATAATTTGCCCCACACGCGTGGCACGACTTCTGTGTGTGTATGTCACTAACAGAATGCCAGCCATGACCATCTGTCAGCTTTATTTTTGCATTTCTCAGAATTCCACCGAGACTCTCATCCCATCCAAGTTCTATATCAGAGTGAAAGACTTCTCCCTTTCCCACATGGAAGACTTTGTGCATATTCTCATATGTACTTTTCCTAATGTACACATTTTTTCAGTTTTTTTCTCAGTATCTACACATGCGCATTTCTCCTGGTGACACATGCATGTGCACAATTTTCAAATCTACACATTTCAAGTTACAGACATTTGGATTCATATAACTTGAAAAGCTTCAAAAAAGAGAGAATCTAACACTCATGATTTCCATCTCATGATCTTATGATGGGGAAACCAAAAGATGCACAGTACACACGCACACACACACACACATTTTCATGAATAATCTTGCAGACCATAAGCTGGATACATTTTTGGGGAAAGGTCCATTCTTTTTCTTCTCTATCCATACAGAACTCAGAGCTTACAACTTGAGGCATCCACATCACTCAGGTAACTATGAGTTTTGTTGGTGTTGCTAATGAATGCTTGATTTTCAACCAGTGCCATGGTGGCTTGTGGTTCTGAGTGGTGGGACTGCACATTTGCTCTGGTTTTATCTGGGACTTAAAAGAGCGCTCCAAGATGCTACAGTCTTTCCCCCAAGTATGTTCAGAACTTTGGATAACTCCTTTAAAGTCTGGACTAAAAATCAGAGCACATTTACCATCCTACTGAGATCAATGCCAACAGCCTCTGCTGAACCTGTAGCTGCAGTCATTCGTATAGACTGCTTAATCCTATAGGATTCCACGGGAATTCATCAGTTTATGTGATCCATAAGCAATAATGGAGCAAAAAATCTGTCGCAAGGGACAATGCAATTAATTGCTTGGGGGACCTTTAGCCATTTTCAAAAGCTCACTGGCAAGGAATCTAGTCTTCCTCTACAGTTACAAGCATTTATTAACCTTCAGAATGGCTCAGTGAAGCACCTCTCAACTGCTAGTGGCCAGCAATTCTCTACGGCAATTTCTTTTGTGCCACTATACAAGAATGAAGCCCACATGAAGATCCGTACTGCGCCATGACTTAGACATTCATCATCTGCTGACACAGAAATCCTTTCTGGTGCAATTACTGTACATTAAAATGGATGCAATTTTGATATGGGATTATAGAATATTCTACACTGTGTTAGTCAAAGAACAGAGTGCTTGTCCTTGCTTTAATCTGTAGAGTTTATAATTTTTTTTGCATACCCTACAAGATAACCAACCTGACCTCATGAGAAATGACAGTTCCTGTGAAAAGATGTGACAAATATTGCTGTTTTGATAACTTTCTTACAGATCACAGAGGACACACCTCTCTGTGGTTACGCTTTAGATGGACTGTTATCATTTCCAATGAGATTAGAAATTCATTAGATTCATTAGATATATATATATATATATATATATGAGAATGATTACTGAAGAAAGTTAAGGAAGAAAGTGCAAAGGCTGGTTTACAGTTGAACATTAAGAAAACAAAAATAATGACCACAGAGGATTAACATAACCTTAAAGCAGACATTGAAAACATTGAAATAGTTAAAGTTTTTCCATATTTTGGCTCAGTCATTAATCAAAATAGAAACTGCAGTCAAGGAATCAGGAGAATTCCAGAACTTGCAAAGGCTGCTGTGAAGGAACTAGACAAAAGCCTGAAGTGTCAAGGTTTATCTTTGGATACTAAAGTTAGGATTGTCCATGCCATTCTATTTCCAGTTTCTATGTATGATTGTGAAAGCTGGACAGTCAAGAAGACTGATAGGAAGAAAGTCAATTCATTTTGATTATGATGTTGGAGAAGAGTTCTATGGAGACTGCAAAGAACACAAATAAATGTACCCTAGTGCAAATGAAGCCTAAATTCTCCTTGGAAGCCAAGATGACTAAACTGAGATTATGGTACTTTGGATATATCATAAGAAGACCAGTGGCAGAGCTTGGAATGAACGGGGGGGGGCAGGCAGGGGGCATGGCTATAGTGCATGGAGGTGTGGCTATGGCACAAGGCTGTGACTACGGCACAAGGGCATTGCCATGGTGCGTGGGGGTGTGGCTACGGTGTATGAGGCATGGTCATGGGGCATGGGGATGGGGCTATGGCATGTGGGGGCATGGCTACAGTGCATGGGGCAGGGCTATGACAGATAGGGCGGGGTACGGCGCATAGGGAAGGCAAGTAAAGAGCTGGGGCACCCCCAAAAAATTGCCATCTGGGGCAAACTGCTCCCATTGCCCCCCGTCCCTACGTGACTGGAGAAGAAATGGCTCATTAAAAAAGACAACACTGCTTGTTGAGGTAAAAGGCAGTGGAGAGCTTTCCAGATGGAAGAACTCAATCTAGAAAGGCACAGCCCTAAGTCTGCAAGACCTGAGCAGGGCTTTTGAAGATAGAGTGACTTGGAGGTTTCTCATTTATAGGGTCACCATAAGTGGCAGTTAACATGATTGCAGTTAACTCTCTCTATGTGTGTATGTGATGGAATGCGTATTTCAAATTATTCAAAAAGTGATCAAACAGCATGTTTCTCAAAGGTCAGTATACCCTGACAAAGAGAATCCTGGACTAATGAGTATCATTGCATTTTGGGACCAGAAACTTTGCACATGGTTTGTTTGCACAGAAGACAGCATTTTTTGTGCACCCAATTTCATTTTCTATACAGAAACATAATATTTGTGAAATTTCAGTGCAGAAAATGTTGTTTTCTGTTCTAAAAAACCCATGTCCAAATTTTAGGAGGAACAAATTGCTAACTACAGCATTTTCTGTGTAGGTAACATCACTTTCCTGTGCAGAGAATATGTTTTTGTGCAGAAATGTTAGTTACTGAAATGAAAATACCACAAGCAAATTTTATGCAGATTCAGTCTCCAACTGGAAACAGACTTTGAAAAGTGTGCAATTTTTGGAGACACTGTCACAGTGGGAAGAAAATTACTAAAATTATTCATTGCTTCTTTTGAGAAATTAGCAAAGAATTATATCTCTAATACAGTGGTTCTCAACCTGTGGGTCCCCAGATGTTCGTGGACTTCAGCTCCCAGAAGCCCTGAGCATTGACCATAGTGGCTGGGGCTTCTGGGAGCTGAAGTCCACGAACATCTGGGGACCCACAGGTTGAGAACCACTGCTCTAATATATGTAGTAGCAAATCTCATTAGGCTGTAAACTTTACATCTCAACACCTACCAATTGTTAAACCAACCCTGGGCTAATGAACTGGATGTTGCTTTAATCTGCAATTCCATTCTCTTTTTCCATTGTATTCAATTGGTTATATTCCTTGATCCAACAGTAGGGATTGCATGAACATCCAAAATATTCAAAATGGTTGAAAAATTGCTTTTCAAAGGTTGGCAAGATGAATGATGAGAATCTTTGCAGTTTGGGGCTCATCCCATGCAAAATTAACACATCAGTGATTGCGTATAAAACAGCATTTTCTGTACAACTAACAGCTTTTTCTGTGCAGTAAATACTATTCCTATGCAGAAATATTATTTCCCACACAGCAAATGCTGTTTCATGTCCAGAAAATACCATTTTCTGTGTAAAAAGAAACATGTGAATTTTGTGAAGAATAAATTCCAAATTGCAAGCCACCTTCAAAAATGCTGTTTTTTAAAGGACTTTGTCACAGTGTGCAGAAATTACTAAAATTACTTACTGCTTTTTTTATATATAAGAAACTTAGGCCATTTCTGCACAACGGGGCTAAACCACTTTTGGGACAGGATGGCAGCAGTCGGCAGGTTGCACTTCCGCACAACATCATTGCCAGCCCTTTGCCATCCCGTCCCCAAGCATTGCACTGGTTCAGTTTTTGGAAAACAGAAAAAATCCATTTTGTGCCTGTGATCATTCAGCACTCCCATCACTCCTGGCTGTGCAGAAGCTGTGGAAGTGCACTGGTGACACTCCCTTCCATAGCGCAGCAATAGAAAATGCCCAGCTGTGCTGCGAAAGGCAGAGGAGGCACCGTTGTACTCCCTTCTGCATGGACCAAGCAGGTGCAGAGGGGAGCATTGCTGATGCACTTCCTTCTGGACCTGGGATTGCAGCGCAACAACGCAGAACAGTGTCATTGTGCAGAAATTGCCTTAGTGAACAATTCCATCCCTATCCAACAGACATGTAATTTTGGGATTTATTGCAACATCTCCAAAATGAGTCTTCTTAGTGAGTGAAATATCAATATAATGAGATATCTGCTCAGAAGCATTCTGCATTAAGGATGGGGAAGAAATTAATTCAGACCTCATTACCCAAATTTTCACTTTCATATTATTGTAACAAAAACTATCACCCATAATGGGTGAAATTCTACATCATCTGGTGGAACTTAACATTCTGCCAAGTGTAACTTTACTCTGTCCCTTTCTTACCATGGGGAGTACTCATCTGTCTCTTTTGGAACACTCTAATGGGAGAGAGGATTTACCTAAAGGGGGTTCTCCAGAGATTCTGGAGATGAAGCTGTGCATCCTGCTGTAGGACCATAGCTGGATGCTTCTTGGCTAACTCCTGCCCTCAAATGGCCACTAAATAAATGACTGTGCCATGAGTGGGGGAGCAGAGGAGGAAGTTAAGTTTTCCATGATGATGGAGGCAATTGAAGGTAGAAGTGAATGCCTTCGCCTATGAGGACCATAAGATGACATTGAAGCAGGTTTGATTCCCTCACTTCTATTTCTTTGTACATAGTTGGTGTTTCTTTAACTTACATTTGCCAACCTGCATCTAGCTAGAATTTCTTAGTGTTCACCATTTTGTTCAACTGAGCTTCCAGGGTTGTAAATGACAGTATTGTCGAGTAGATGTATCAACCTCAATCAGCATTCCCCTTAAGAATCTGTATGGATTTGGACTTTAAGGAAGTTTATAGGACAGGAGTACAAACAGGCACCTTTATAATTCTTTATAATTCTATTATATAAAACAATTACCTTATGTAGGTATATAACCCTTTGTGTTGGTTCATCATATGATATTGATATTTTCTGTCTATGGATGTTGTCTTTCATAGGCACTTTTTATTTTTCTCTCTTTTTAATATATTTCATCCTTAACAAGACACTTTGTATTGGTAGCTCATTTGAGTACTAATACAGCCAGTATGGTGTAGTGGTTTGAGCACTGTACTACAGACCCTGGAGACCAGGGACCTTTCTGCATGGCATCCTCAATCCACAACAGCCATGCCTTGCTCCCACTCTGGGAGTCACCTTACCACATGACATCGTCCTTAATAAGGGGCTGTCCTGGCTCCAAGCAGGGAAAATCTGGTGCTTTTCATTGTCCAGGAAAAACCAGCAACAACAAGCCTTTCCCATGGCAATTGCGATAGCTGGGCCCATGTGGCTCCTCCTTCTGTCACCAAGCTGAGAATGGGGAGGGTGTGGGCAGTCCCTGCCTGTTTCTCCCTCAGCAACTCCAGGGGAAGCTCTGCCCAGCAGCAGAGCAGCCACTTCCCTTGTTGCAGTGGTGAACATGAGAAGGAGAAGTGGGCCAGGAAGGCCACCCCTGGGGTGACATCAGCACCGGCCACCATGGCGACATCAGCCCCCATGTTGCGTATGAATTTCCAAAAAAATAATAAATTAAAGCTGCTGTCACCTTTAGCACATTAGCACAATAGCGCATCTCACACTGATGGCACTGGCTTGCTTCCCAGACAGACAATTTTCTATCCTGTCTCTTACACAAACAAGTAACTTTTAGTTTGTTAGGTTTCTGATGTGCAGGGTACAAAATGGCACATTATGGGCAAATTATAATGGGCTGAACATGATGGCTTGTCAAGATGTATGTCAGCAACTGGATGCTGGTCACAATTTTCCTTCAAAATTTTCATTTCTCTAAATTTTATAACACCATTCTCCAAGAATTCTCATAAGAATTCTGTGGAAGTCAACATAAAGTTAATAAGATTAGAAAAGCTAACAGGGAGGAAATTGCCTGCCAAACAACCCCTACAGAGTAGCATGTGAATCAGACTCAGGTCAGCCCATGGGTGATTTGATCCACATTTTGTCCAGCTCTGGCATGTATATTACCATTGGAAATGGAAATGCCTGTACAGTGTGAAACAAAGTCCAAAGCTACGCAGCATTCATAGCTACTAAAAGTTGGTCCAAGTGTGTGTCCACCTTTTAAATTATTCTGTTGAATTTGTCTTCTCCTTTCTATAAGGAGAAATTATATTGTAACAAACTAATTTAAAGGGTAGACAAGCAGTTAGACCAATTGTCAGTAGCTGTGAAAGCTGTGCTGCTTTGAATTGGTCACATAATGGAGACTCATCTTCATTTCATTCAGCAATATGCTTCCTGTACTTGGGTATTCCATCCTTGTACTAACCCTTTGAGGTAGGCCAGGACTGAGAGATACAGTGCATGAACAGGCATGAGAGACAATAGTTTGGTCATGAACAGGCATGAGAGACAATAGTTTGGTGTTTAGGACTGGTCAAAGCCAGTCCCAAACACTTTAATATCTGATATGTTATCTGCAAGCCTTCCCTGGATCCTACTTTCGAGGCCCCAAAGCCCCCACTAGTTCCACAAAAACCAACTAACCCCCAATTTTGGGACATTTTCTCCCTAAACCGCACACAAACCTCCCTAGACATGTGAAAGTATCCCCTCTCCCACAAGCAAGCTAGAATCCCATACTATCTCCAACTACTTTTATTCTGCTTTGTTGTCCCTTTGAAAATGGCAACAGGAATGAATGAGAAGTCACTCTCTGTTGCCATTTTGAGAGGGATTCCAGGGGAAAATGGAAGCATTTGGCTTTGCTTTGGAAGTGCAGACCACAGTGGGATCTGGGCAGAATGTTGGCCTCTGCCTCCCTTTCAGCTACCTACCCTGACTTAAATTAACATTGGCCACAGCATGTTAGGCCATCCATCTGTGAAATACTCAGAAACTGAGCACATTTTTCTCAATGGTTCACAAACAGAAGAATTTCCCAGGGTATGGTGCCCATGAGTGTGATTTATTTCTCCTATTCTGCCATTCTTATGATGTCCAAACTCTTCCACAGAAAGCAGTTACCTTACATAGCCCCATGACAGACTCTCATCTGCAAGCTTGACTAATAAGAACTGAGAGAGGGGTAAAGAAGTGAGGTATGATTTTCTATACCTGCACGTTTTCTAGTCACTGTAGCATGCTTGTTAACGTTAGGATGGCCACATATATCTCCAACTGGGAAGAAATACATTGCCCCAAAAGAGAACCAAAGCAGTCCCAGATTTACATGTGCTCCTTTATGTGCAGTGATGACAATTTAGAACAAAAAACTATATTTTAAATGTAATGAAGATAGAAGATTGAGAAGACTGTGATGATGTGAGCTTGCTGCAGCTTCTGTCCAAGTGTTCCCAGTTGACAGAGACCTTCAGCCTCCTTGCTGTTCCTTCTAACAGTTCTTTATCTGCAAACTTTCCTTCTAGCACAGGATAATGGGGAAAAAAGACACCCCTTCAAATACAGTTATGGTTCTTAATGTTTGGTCCTCCAGATATTTTGGATTTCATCTCCCCGAAGCCTCAGCTAGCATGGCCAAAGTTCAGGGATTCTGGAAGCTCAAGTCCAAAACATCCAGAGGACTGCAGGTAAAGAAATTCTGAAGTAGAAGATGGTTCTTATTCATTTGTTCATTTATTATCCTGCCTTTCTTCCATACCCTCCAATATTTCACAGATGAAACCTGGGACCTGTGTGGATAAGCAACATCGCAGTGTGGGCAAGACAGCAAAAGTTATTAGTGAGGAAGAACATAAAAGCTAGGAGAGGGTGCAGTAGTTTGTTTTGGCCTGAATCTACAGGGAAGAATAAGATTTCACCCCCTACTCTCCTTTGCCACCCTGCTGAGTTACTGTATGCAAACTGCTTTTGCACTTAGTTTACAGCAGTGGAAATAAACCAAGGACAAGAGGGGAAAGTGGAAGGCAGAGGAGAGAAGCTGGGATATAAAGTAGCTGAAAATATGGGATGAAAGAGGATTGATTGGGGTTGTCTCTGCCAAATCAGGACAGTTGGAAGATATGTTCTCCCAGTATGGGACTCAAAGCAAGGTGAATGGCCATCCTACCTCTTGCAGTTAGCTCAAGGGCTTTTTTCCTCTAGTGAGTGCTAGTACAATGAAGGCCGACCAGACGCTAACACTTCCTGCAGATAAGTTCTTGGCCTAGATTTCTTTTTCCCTCTCCCAGTAGCAGAAACAATCTGTTTGCTTTCTCCAAGTATTGAGGATAGTGTGACAAAGTGAAGTGCTCGGCTGCAAAGCCTAAATTAAAATTGGCTTAAGGGCGCATCAGGCAGTTTGGAAGAAATGAATGATTAAACAACACTTTAGCAGTTTAACTTTTCATTTGGAAAAAAAAGAAGGGGAACAGAAAGGAAGAAAAGACCGAACTGCCAGCTTACAAATGAGAGGGGTAAACTCTGTAGCTGGAACACTCCCTGCTTTGTAAATAAGCCAGCTTGTAGAACCTAATTGATTTGCTGAAACAGATCACCTTTGGTGATTATCCTGGTGGGAACATGAAGGCAGTGAGAGATCATTCATTTAATTTTAGCCTGACCAGTTTGTTCATTAGGTTTGGCTTATTTATATTGCCAAAAGATGCATGCCAAAGAAGGGTAGCTTTTTTCCCTCTCCTCTCTTCGGTCTGGCACTAATGTATGCCAGCTTCTCATATAGTGACTTTCCCAAAGTCTTTTAGGGATTCTCTGTGTACATTTTTCAAAATTAGACTGGGCTGCAAAACTCTGATTTAATTATTCATATTCTTTGAAGTCTGGACTGGTCAGCACTCTGATGTTCGTTTATCTGGGTTGTTAAATACATGTTGGTATTCTTCTTCTGGTAAGACTTCTACCTATTTCTGTCATGTTTTGGAAAGATCTAACCCCCTATCCGAACTACAGTCCACTTCTTTGCACGCACACACACACACACACATTCACACATATATAAAATGTTCTGTGCTATTCAAGCCTTTTGCTCTGCAAGTGGTTTACATCCACTTCTATAAAAAAAGAAATGTTCGATATGGCTTACTCTAGGGATTGAACAGAAATTAGTTCAGGTTTCTTCTTAATGCAACCCTATCTGATTTGCACATCCTGAACCAATTCATGAACAGAAATGCTATTTGTGCTTTGGCATTATGCACTGCTTTGTATTTTGTGATGTCATTTACTATTTGAGTAAATGTACACATTAGGAAAAGATACGCAGAAAAATGGATATATTTACCAAAATGGCACGCAAAGCCATCTTCAAGATGGCAAAGCATATAGGGTAGCTGTGGAGCAGATCTACCATTTGTAATCAGTGAAAGAACACAATGGCCGTGTGATTCCATTAGGAACAAGGTCAGACTAAGATGGTTGGAGCCCTGGATGAATTACAAAAACAAGGTCAGCTTTGTGCATATCTGTCAGCACTCCTTTTAGACAACTGAATTTATTCCCTGGCACATCCAAGTTCATTGTGGTATCAGGACAGGAGGAGCATTCCATGGGCCCAGAACCTTTTAAGCCCCACTCTGCATCTCCTATACCTTTCTCCCAGCTGTCATTACATATCTACCAATATTTCAAAGATGAAAACAGGGACTCATGTGGCCCAGGAACATCAGAGGGTGATCAAAACGTCAAAAGTTATTAATGAAAAAGAACATACAAGCTATGGGACACTGCAACAGTTTGCTTTTGCCTGAGCCTACTTGGAAGGGCAAGATCCTCTCCTCTCCCCCTTCCTGAGTTGAGTACAAACTCCTTTGGCAATTTGAATTCAACACAGTGAAAATAAGCTGAGGATGAAGAGGGAAAATGGGAGAAGGAGAGAGAAGCTGGGACATTTTGAAAGCACTGGAAAAACTGGAATGATAGAGAATGAATCCGGACTGTCCTTGTCAAATCTGGATGTTGGAGGGTGTTTAAGGATATCAACAAGCTGGAATGTGTCCAGAGGAGGGCAACTAAAATGGTGAAGGGTCTGGAAGCCATGCCCTATGAGGAACGGCTTAGGAAGCTGGGTATATTTAGTCTGTAGAAGAGACATGATAGCTATGTTTAAATATTTGAAGGGATGTCATGTTGAGGAGGGAGTGGGTTTGATTTCTGCTCCTCCAGAGATTAGGACATGGAACAATGGATTCAAGCTGCAGGAAAGGAGATTCCACTTGAACCTCAGGAAGAATTTCCTGATGGTCCGAGCTATCTGGCAATGGAATATGCTGCCTCAGAGTGTGGTGAAGTCTCCTTCTTTGGAGGTTTTTAAGCAGAGGCTGGCTGGCCATCTGTTGGGAATGCTTTGATGGGTGTTCCTGCATAGCAGGGGGTTGGACTGGATGGCCCCTGGGGTTTCTTTCAATTCTATGATGCTATGATTCTAAGTCTTTGTTTAAGTCTTTGGCCATTTCCACATGGAGCATTTAAAACGGTGCAGTGCATCCTCCACAGAGGACGTCTGCACCTTGGAGCAGAGTGGGTTCGGACTACTTACTGTAGATCCGCACCTCAGTCCACTCCAGAATGACCCCAAGTGGTCCTCCAGCATGCTTTTGAAAGACCTGATTTTTCCGGTCTTTCAAAAGCACGGAGCGCGCCAGTGCAAGCCTGCTCCCTTGTGCAGATTCACAGGCTCGCACCAATGCAAGCCTGCGATCTACCGAGAGCGGGCTTTACACTGGTGAACTTCAGTGGTTGGTTGAGACTCACGACCACCCAGAAGCTGCCAATTTGGACGCCAGAGCAGTGCAGAGCGACGACCACGCACTGCTCCTCCTCACCCTGGACCATACCAGACCACCAGAAGATCCAGTAAGTAGCGGCGTGGGGCGATTCCCTCACCCTGTGTGGAAATGGCCTTTGTTAAGGCTGCATTGAGGCAGGCTGGGTCTCTATAACAGTTCCAAAATTAGGGCTTTCTTTGTGCATGTGTGCGAACTATTCTACCATGGGTGGCTTGGAAATTAGAACAATAAACAAATAAAAAAGGACAGCAACACAATCTTAGTTTGAGAGCACATTTTCAGATGTACAAGAAGATATTATTTCCTGTAGTGGGCATTTTAGTGGCATTGTGGTTTGATGTTATGTGTGCTGCCCAGTGATCGTTCTAGACTTCCAGCAACAAAATCAGCACCATAAAATTAGGGACATGGAAATTTCTTGGTCTTGATTTTAGTGAGTATCTCCAAATCTCACCTGTATTTTCTTCCCTTCCTTATTTTGTATTAAGTTGTGAGACATTTTTCAGATGGAAATTTCATGCATAATTTTCTAGGCATTTTTTTCCTAAAGTGTCCATTTATTCATACAATTTACCCAATTTATACTCACTGACTAAAGTATATTTGTGAATTTTTTCATTTGTGCACATTATAGTTGTTAGTGTTTTTAAAATAGGGGCATTTTCTAGTGCGGTAGTTATTTCCCCAAAATACTATGTAAAGCTGACATCATGCAAATTTGTGAGGTGTGGTGCATTTCGTCTCACGAGCCTTGAGAAATGCAAAAACATTAAAGACTGTAGTAGCCAACAAGGTTATTTTCAAACAAGTAACAAAGACATTGACATTTCCAGTACCATGGCTGAAAATTGTAATTAGGAAATCAGTAGAAGACTGACCTTTCTACACTGTACTGTTATAGTGTCATTATTCCACTTTCAACATCCTGTGGAATTCTGGGGTTTTGTCAGTGCGGGCTGAGGTCAAGCAGGGGCCGGGCCGGAGGCGGCCACCAGCAGCGTCCCAAACAGTCCCACCGGGCGCTGCAGCCAGCAAGGGCCTTGAACTGAGGGTTGCCTTAACAGCAGGCATCGACGGAAATAACAAGGGGTTGCCTCACCCCGAACACAAAATGGTTACTGCACCTTTAACGCAGGGTAGGGTCTGGGTAGAGCCGGGCAGCGGAACGCAGACACGGGCTGGACTGGAACAAGGCACGGGCGACAGATGCGCGGGAAGCCGACGGTTGTTGCTCCGTGCCTTCCCCAGCCCCGCGCCTGCCTAAAAAGGCCTGCAGGCCTGGCCGCGGCCAATCCGCGCCGAGCACGTGGCCGGACTCGCAGCTGTGCTACAGCTGGGAGCTCCCTGCCCCCAGGTGTTTCTCCTGCAGCCGCCAGGAGCGGCGGCTGGCCTCCTTGAGCCGCCGACGCTGCTGGAACGTCGGCGGCGGAGCGGCGGCCTCAGCCTCTTCCAAGGCAGCCTCGCAAGTAGGCGGTGCCCTGGGATTGGGCCCGGGGCCCGCCTCCTCCCGCGGGTCCTCGTCCGCCATGCCCCGCGGCCCGGGAGCCGGGCCAGCGGCCTCCGCAGCGCCGGGCCGATCCGCGTCGTCGTCGTCGGCCTCCGCCGCGCCAGGGAGACCCTCACCGGGATCGGCGTCTGCCGCGGCGTCCCGGCGATCCCCCCGGTGGCGGAGCCATCCTTGGCGACCGTGCGGTCCCCATCGTCGGCTGCGACCTCCGACGGGCCCGGCCCCGCCTCCTCCTCCTCGGAGGTAACGGTGGCGTCGGTCTTCGCAGCGCCCGCCGGCACGGCGACGCCCGAGGCCCTGACAGGTTTGTAGTTTACTGAGGCCAAAGCACTCTCTGCTTAAGAATTCTAAAGGCCCCTCCCTAAACTGCAAGCCCCAGGATTCCACAGGATGTTGAGAGTGGAATAATAGCACTATAACAGTATAGTGCGGAAAGACCCAAGGACTTAGAAAGAGAGATATAAAAGAAATGAATCAGATCCTCAAATATAAAGATAAATTATTAAATACCAAAGTCAGAATCACCCATGCCATATTATTTCTTATTTCTAAGAATGTTCGTGAAAGCTGGACAGTGAAGAAAGCTGGTAAGTAGAGGACAAACTCAATTGAAATGTGGGTCTGGAGGAGAGTTCCACAAATACCATGGACTGCTAAAAGGACAAATGAATGGGTTTTAGAGAAAATCAGACCTAAGCTATCTCTAAAGGCCAAATGACTGAATAGAGGCTGTCGTACCCTGGGCACATCAAAATGAGGTGACTCGCGGGAAAAGATGCTAATGCTTGGTAATGTGGGAGGCAATAAGAAAAAAGAGAGACAGTCTTATAGAAAACTCACTCAATCAAGGAAACCAAGGCCCTGAATTTGCAAGACATGAACAGGGATGTTGATGACTAGAGCGCTTAGAGGTTTCTCATTCGTATGGTTGATGTAAGTCAAAGTCAATTTGATAACAAATAAAAACAATGGAACCAAAGAGTCCTCTCCCTTGTTCCATGCAACATTGCTGGAAGTGTCTTAAAGCAAGGATTAGCAATGGTTGGGATTTGCTGGGATACCTCTTTGGTGACTGCAGCTTTGCTCAGCCTGACATCCTTCATACATCCTTGGCTACACATCATACCATCCTAAGGAAGCACAGACCTTGCTGGCTGAGTACGGTGGGAGTTGCAGCCCAATGCATCTGAAGAGCACGTGGTTCTATCAGAGAAGTAGAGTCATTTTATTTTCACTTGAAACATGTTTCTTCTTTGCAAGATTCTAAAGGGCAGGAGAGGTTGAAAGGAAAGAAGAGGTGTGCCTCTTGACATTGTTCATGAGAACGACAGACAAGATAACATAGGCAGCCCGTCCCTAGAATCAGGTGTGGCTGTGGAAATACTACTTTCGGGGCGAACGGATGTGGCCATCTTGAAAGAAGGGAGATCTTTGGTGCCACAACCTCCCTTTATCTTCCTTTCTGGGCTGAGAGAAAAGTTATCTGCTATATAAGAGAGGGCTTGAAAAGAAAAGGAAAAGGGGGAAAGAAAATGTACACATCGCTTTGAAAATGTCATTCACAGCATGTATTCCACTACAGTTTCCTTGAATTAAGACTTCTTTCTTTTGATTAAATCCCAGGGCTTAATGCTAGTAGTTTCAGCAGGCCTTTCATTTGTTCACTTATAATACACCACTTGTAGGTCAAGATGCTGGAGAGGAGTTTTTCTCTCCTCAGCTCTCATTTCTGCCCATGTCTTTTGAGAATCCAGCAACACTACAAAAAATTGCATTGCCAATTTAACCTGTAATTGCCAGCTTGAACCTGACAGCCTTCCTTGCAAATCTTATAGTTGTTATAGATATATTTTTAAGCAGTTTGTTTTGAGTGTTCCCCTTGTTTCCTTCTTTGGCTGTGTAGATGGCAAATGCACAATGAAAAAAAACAAACAAACCACCTGACAATGCAAAAGAAACTTTCAGAGAATTGCACACAAACATGAGAACCAGAAAGGGTTTTTACTTAATGGAGGTGAGGAGGTGGGTTTCAAAGCTTTTGTCAGTTCAGTTTCAGTTCAAACATTCCAAATAACAGCTGCAATTTTAACTAATTACTTAGCAACAATAACAAAAAGAACTGTTAGCTGTACCATAAAATACAGCCTACACTGAACATCAGGCCATAAGTTACACTTTGGTGGCCAGTAAATCTATTTGTGAGGAATAACAGAACAAATGTACACACTTGCTGCATTTGTACATCATGTTAAGTCTAAACATGGTTTACTGTTATGAAGATAAGCCACAGTAAGCCTCAAATCATCCTTCCTCTTCCTCTTCCTCTTCTGGTTTTGCCATGAGGAGAAGGTCAGAATCTCTAATTTCTAAACTGCTGCTTGAGGTTTCTTCTTAAAGACAGGAACGTGAAAGATTTGTACACACTTTAGCTGATAGTCTCTATCCAATCCACGGTTTGTTATGATGTCTGAATTCTCATAAACTGCACTTAGTGGTATGGTTGGTGAAGACTAGTCAGCTGTAAACAATGGCTTAAATCCTGTTGGTATCATCTTGTACATGCTCAGTTCCCCTATAGAAGGGTTGAGTATTTTTGTCTGATGGAGTACAGTAATATTCCAGTCAAGGTTGCAGAAGTGGAGGTGTACATGTGATGTCATTTACACAGAGGTGCACATGGAGCATTGATGCACATTGATTGTGCATATTCATTTGTTTGCACATTTCATTGCAAATCTGGTATCTTGGTACAGTTGCATAATAGTCCCATTCAACCCAAAGGTAGTGCATATCTCTGCACATAGAGATTTATACTATGCAATCTTGATATAGGATCTCAACTGAAGTTGGCTTGTTTCACTAAACAGAGTTAAGATAACCACTGTTTAGGTTTTGGATATCATGCTAAACTGTGATTAACCTAAAACAAAGCAGAAGCTTCCACTTTGCAGACATGACAAAAGAGTGGGAGGAGACTGTGATCCTGAGTTTCCTTGTGAGTTGTTGTCATAAAGTTAAAACAGCCTCCCTGAATCCCAGTCCTTCCATATGTGTTGGACTCCAGTTTCCGTCATACCAATGGGAGCTGATAGAAGCTGGAGTCTAAGAATATTTTGAGAGCTGCAGGTTGTCTTTCTCTGTAGTCAAAGAAAGGAATGAGGCCAGTCCTAACTAGTCTTCTTGCTTTTTGATGATAATTCTTATCTGTTTGTCTTCAGAACATGATAATAAGAGAAAGAATGCT
The DNA here is from genome assembly GCA_948472985.1 of Iguana delicatissima. Lineage (NCBI taxonomy): Eukaryota > Metazoa > Chordata > Lepidosauria > Squamata > Iguanidae > Iguana > Iguana delicatissima. The sequence continues at coordinate 1,240,584 of CAOKZL010000053.1, forward strand.
TATAAACTGGAAGAAGTGATAGAAAAGAAAATTCATCTTAACCAAACCATTCTATAAATTTATCTGTCAGGTGATTGGATAAAGACTATCAGCCAAAGGATGTGCTAAATCTATCCATTTCTGTCTTTAAGAAGAAATTTAAAGCAACAAAACTTTTTTTTTATTTTCAAATTGTATGGAAATAAATGTGTACAACCCAAAATATACATCTTTCAAAAATGTGCATGGGTAGACCTTAGTCAGTGGGGGAAAACTGCATACAAAATGTATAAGGAGAGTGCTTACAAGAATACATACCAATTTCCATGTGAAAACAAGACAAAAGACCTCTCTGAGACATTGGACAAGGTATAGAGAATTGGGCACCATGTTCCACATGTGGCTGCATGACCCCAAAGTTGACAATTTCTGGAGCATGGCTGTATTGTTACTCTCTGTACTTCTATAAATTTATCCAGTCCATGACTGATAAAGACTATCAGCCACAGTGTATAAAAATCTTTCAGTTTCTGTCTTTCAGAGGAAACCGCAAGCAGCAAAATCTTTTTTCCCCCTCCATTTTCAAATTCTATGGAAACATACCAGGCCACTGAATTTTGACAAGAAGATCACCAAGGCTCTTCCAGTTCCAAACTGATGATGTTATAATTCAGTGAGATTTCTGCTTTTATAATTCAATTGGCTATTCACCCAAGTCAATGAGAATAGGCTTTCCTATTTATGTTGAAGTCTTAAATCCAATTATTGGAAATTAAGTTCTGTTGAAAACCGAGCAGAAATGTACAGGGTTGCACAGATCCATGAACACTTATGTCTATGTCTCACATGTTGTGCAAGGAAGTGTTTCTTCATGCAATGACCAATTCCCTGAAAAAAACATCTGGCAAGCCCTGGGGCCACTGTCCAGAGGGAAGGGAGACAGTGATCAGGAAGCATCCTTCCTGGCTGTAGTTCTGTAGCTGAAGAAAGAAAAATGAGAAACAATGAAGACACTGTCCCATATCTCCAGCGTTTCCCTGCCAGCATTTCACTGGAGATTGGAGGGCAGGATGTAATTCCTCCTTCCCCAGCTGTAGAACAACAGCTGGGCACTGACTTTCTGCCTTTCCTCTCCCTTATCTCCCCAGTCAGTGGACAGTCATGGCAGCCCCCCCAGGGCTTGACTATAGTGGCTTCGGGGGGGGCATGGAGTTATTTGTGTAGAGCGTTACACTCCAAATGCCTAGATGCAAGATTTTGGTCACTGTGATTTTTTTTTAAAAATGCAGCTTTTTTAAAATGAAAGTGACCAGTGGTTCCTTTAAGGAAAGTTTTGTCTTATTTCATGGTGGCTTGTTCAAATTGCAATCAAATTATGCAGCAGCAGAGAAAATAACACTGTCTAATGTGTCATACATTTAGAGTACGCCATTTAATTCCCCCCCTCTCTTGCATGGCCCAGGTCACCATTGTTTGAACCTCTGTCTCTCAAGAGCTGACACTTAAAGTGCAAATGAAGCTAATGACAAGAGACAATATTTTAATGTTAATTAGATATTTCATGTGTCTTAGTTCATCAGAGCAATATTGCTCTTTTATGTATTACATGAAAGCAGAGACTTTTGCTTGGAGGAAAACAGGGAGCACAGCCAGTCATCAAAAAAGCATTCCTTTTTTTTAATTATTAAAATTATTGTTAGATGCAAGGAAATCTCAGAAACTTTGAAAGAAAGATTCCGTTTAACAAGAAAAGAGTGACTGCTCAACAGGAAGCCCTAGAAAATTTGCTTCAGTTTCCATTACCCTACCCATTTCTCAGGAAGAGCCAGAATTGCTAAATATGTAGCTGGCGCTAATCAAAAATAGAGTTAGGGTTTCTGGATGTTTATAGGAACTTGAGTGAGGTTCAATTTACAGCCAGCTAAGAGGAATATATCCAGCTAACTATGGCCATTTCCTCACAGGGTGAGAGAATCGCCCCCCGCCGCTACTTACCAGATCTTCTGGCTCCCCAGTCCAGTCCAGGCTGATCCAGAGCAGTGTGTGGTTGTCAATCCGCTCTGCACTGGTGTCCAAAATGGTGGCTTCCAGTTGGTTGTGGGTCTCAACCAGCCACTGAAGCTCGCCAGCCTAAAGCCCGCCCTCGGCAGATCGCAGGTTTGCATTGGTGCGAGCCTGCGAATCTGCACAAGGGAGCAGGCTCTCAGTGGTGCACTCCGTGCTTTTGAAAGACTGGAAAAATCAGGTCTTTCAAAAGCACGCTGGAGGACCACTTGGGGTTGTTCTGGAGTGGACTGAGGTGTGGATCTACAGTCAGTAGTCCGGACCCAGTCCACTCCAAGGTGCAGATGTCCTTCATGGAGGACACACTGCACTGTTTTTATTACCCCATGTGGAAATGGCCTATGTATGGACAGAGGCTGCTTAATAAACCTCCTGGTTCTATCACTTCCCAAGAAATTAAAACAAGTGCAACAATGGCTCTGTGTGTGTCATCAAAAACTTGGCAAACCACAGTGTTCAACCCAGCATGATGAAGGAAGGATGGATGGAATACTCTTGTTATTGTTGCCAGGTCTCCAGCATCCTAAACCTAGAGATCCAGAGAGAGCCTTAACCATATGAAAGGAACTGGGTCATACCTGCCATTCAGGACTTGAAGCTGGATGAACATACTGACCTGGCATGTATCGCAGAGATTTGGCTGGATGAGGTGGTGTGTGTTGTGTCGGCAGGTGGGTGGGCAATCTCTTTCAACTTTTTCTACCAGGGTTCTTTGTGCATGATGACATGGTCTGTGCGTAGATGACATGGCCTGAAATGACATGGTCTGAGTGTGTGTATCTAAAGTGGGTGGCTAGGACAGAATAAAAATTCTCTTGGTGTACTCTTCATCCATAGCTCAGCAACTAGCCAGGATGATCTTGATGTTAGCTGTCCCTTGTCTTGTGGTGCTGGGAGACTTTAACATCCATGCTGTGACTGACCTATCAGGAGTGGCTCAGGACTTCATGTCTGCTAAGACAACCATGGGTCTGTCTGATTTGGCCCTACTCATGCTGCTGGATACAATCTAGACCAGTGGTTCTCAACCTGTGGGTCCCCAGATGTTCATGGACTTCAGCTCCCAGAAGCCCTGAGCATTGACCACAGTGGCTGGGGCTTCTGGGAGCTGAAGTCCACGAACATCTGGGGACCCACAGGTTGAGAACCACTGATCTAGACCTTGCTTTCTGTGCTGGGTGGGATGATGATGGTCCAGGAATGAAGAAAAAGTTTATATTTCCCTTTCCATGGACAGATGACTATTCAGTGGGGTTTAGAGTTGCTGGGACTCATAACCTTTGCAGGGGCAGGGCACCAATTAAGATGGTCCATCTCAGGAGACTTATGGATCTTGGGAGTTTCCTGCTGCCTCAGAAGCCAATTATGTCCTGGTTGACACTTGAATTGGGGCAATGAACAGGATGGTAGACACAATCACTCTTGGATATCTTCTGTCACAGAACAGAGCTGGCAACACTGAACAAGTAATCCAGTGATAAGCACTATTAGCAGAAAACTCAGAGCAGGTCTGACTGAAAATGGACTAGAGCAGTGGTTCTCAACCTGTGGGTCCCCAGATGTTCGTGGACTTCAGCTCCCAGAAGTCCCAGCCACTATGGTCAATGCTCAGGGCTTCTGGGAGCTGAAGTCCATGAACATCTGGGGACCCACAGGTTGAGAACCACTGGACTAGAGTCTCTCTGAGGGCCTACTCTGTGGTAATGCAGGTAGCAAAACAAAACAAAACAAAACCCAAAAACATACACAAAAAGAAAAAGAAAAGAAAAAGAATTATCTTTGTCTGCAAAATATGAGCCAGTGGAGCTCTTTTGAGTGGTCAAGGGTCTGTGGAGTGCTGGGCAAGTTGTTCACAGTGGGCTGTCAGGTGGTCTGAATTCTCCTCTTACATGTAAAATTCACCCACAACAAGAGAATCCAGACTACTTAACAGCTTACTGTGAACAAAATTTTGCAGATGAAATCATTTGCAGATCATTTCTGCATTTTGCAGATGAAATCATTTGGATTTGTTATGACTTGAATGCTTAGATCCAGTGGATGTAACTTTGGCCCCTGTTAGTCCAGTGATAATGACTATTTTTTTTTTAATTTGCACAATCCAAGAATATGAACAGTATTCTTGGAGGGGTAAGGAATACTACATGTATATTAGACACTTGTCCTTTCTGGCTCTTTAAAAAAGTCAGAGGGGACTGACTCAGTAGATAGAAGGAATGTCAGTGCTGTGCTAAAACAAGGTAGAGTACCTTCATGCCTAGAGAAGAGAGTTCCAAGACCATTTTTAAAAATCTCTTTCTGGATTCCACAGTATTGGACATACTAAACAGTTTCTAACATGTGATTTGGGGCAAGGTACTAGAGCATGTTGTGGCCACCCATTTCCAAGTGTTTCTGGAAAAGATGGATTGTCTAGGTCCATTTCAGTCTGGTTTCTGTCCTGTCTTTGGGGGAGAGATAGCTTTAGTCACCTTAATGGATGACCTACACTAGCAAGCACGTCCCTGTTGGTTCTACTAGACCTCTTCGGTCATGGTATCCCTCTAGGCCACCTGGCTGAGATGGCATATGGGGACACTATTTTACAATAGCTCCATTCCTACCTGGACAGACAAATCCAGAAGGTTGACTTCCTGGCCTCTTGGTCTAGGGTCCCTCAAGGTTCAATTTGGTCACCAATGCTGTTTAACATATATATGAAATCACTGTAAGAGGTTGTCCAGAATATTGGGCTCTTGTGCCATCAATATGTGGATGACACCCGGTTCTTTTATTCCTTTCCACCTTAATCCTAGGAAAATGTCTTGGTTCTAAACTGGTGCCTATCATCAGTAATGGACTAGATGAGGGCAAACAAATTGACAGAAGTGCTCCTCGTCAGTAGAAAGGTAAATCAGGAAACAGGGATTCCCTGTACTGGATGGGATCACACTTTCCAGGAAGGAGCAGGTTCAGAATTTGGTTGTACAGTGGGCTCGCAGTAACTGCTGGGGTTTGGTTCCAGGACCCACTATGGATACCAACATTTATGAATGCTCAAGTACCGTTATATAAAATGGCATGGTAAAATGGGGTCCCCTATATGAAATGATAAACAGTTCAAATGAGTGTCAAATGAGTAAGCCTGAAAATTTGTGAAATGGTGGGCAGCTACAGCAGTATATGCTACACATCAGTTTAGTGCTCAGTTCACAGCAAAACCAAACTTTCCTTTTTAAATTTTTTTAAAATATTTTTGAGCTGTGGCTGGTTGAATCCATGGATGCAGAACCTATGGATATGGATGGCAGACTGTATTCCTGGATTCAACTCTGACCCTGGAGGCCCAGGCTTCTGTGGTGAACAGGTGTGCATTTACACACTTAAAGCTGTAGGCCAGCTCCACCCATTCCTCAAGACACTTGATCGGGCCATAATGTCACATGTTTTAGTTATATCCCATTTGGATTACTGTGGCACAGTCTTGAGGAGTGTTTGAGGAGTGTTCAGCTGGTCCAAAGTGCTCTTAACAAAGTTGGCTATAGGAAGCATAAAAAATCTCTTGTTTCAACAGCTCCATTGCCTGCTGGTGTGCTGCTGGGAAGAATTCAAAGTATTGGTTGTGGGTTGTAAAGTCCTTTATGGCTCAGGTGTAGGTTATCTGATGATATTCTCCAATATGAGCCTGTCCATGTTTTAAAATCTTCTAGGTAGGCCTTCTCTCTGACCTCCAAACCCTCAAATGTCTGAAGAAAACGCATGAGAGGGTCTCCTCAGTGGTTTCTCCCATGCTCTGGAATTCCCTTCCAAGAGAGTTTAGACTGGCACCTCTTTCCATAGACACATTATTTCAGCAAGCTTGTGAGGGCGGATTTCTTAGGGGCAAAGGGCTTTTTGTAATGTGTTGTATTGTTTATTTTGATTGTTTTTCTTTTGTTGTCCTCACTATGGGATAGATATAGTTTAGTCACCTTAGTGGATGACCTACACTGGTAGTGGACAGGAGGAACACCTCCCTGTTGGTTCTGCTAGACCTATATGGCTCCGGTCCAGGCTATTTGGCAGAGCGTATCTCCCTGTATGAGTCAGCCCAGGTGCCCTGCCTTGTTCCCCTTCCCTCGGCAGGCTAAAACCATTTGATACAGACAGGATTTTAAAACAGAAAGTTTTTAAAGAATGGGTTGGGGGTGCTGCATTCTTTCAGTTGTTTTAATTGTGGTTTTTCAGAGCTTTTTTAAAATCTTTCTTTAATTGAGTTTTTATTCTGTACTATGCATTTTTTTAATACTGTAAATAATTTAATTCTTTTTTAATTATTCATTTTGTATATTTTTAACTCTGTTGTTTTATAGGCCAGTTCCGCATGAGACTGTTATAACGCTATGATTCCACTTTCAATATCCTATGGGATTCCGGCTGGCCCCTCCTGAAACTGCAAACCTCATGATTCCATAGGATGTCGAAAGTGGAGTCATAGCGCTATAACATTCCCTTGCGGAAATGGCCCTGAACTGTGAGCTGCTTTGAGTCCCAATTTTGGGAAAAAGTGGGATATAAGTTAATATAATATTAATAAAAACAATAGCAACATTTTTTACTGCTCATGTTTTTAAACGCTTTTAATTCTATTGAAACTTTAAATATATTGTTAACTTTTGTATAATGTGAATTTTTTTAGCTGTATTTGTTTTAACGTTTAGAAGCAAAGTGAGTCCTAGCCTGAGAAAATGGTGGGTAAAACAACAACAACAACAACAGAATGTAATATGTATCACATAGCTCATGCCTCCCATGGCGTCCATGTGCAAAGAAACACCTATAGAAGAGAGAATTATAGTGAATGCAAACTGTCAGGTCAGGAGAATCCCAGGCCCTGAGATTTAAACTCCAAAGTTTTTCACCTAGTGATGCCACCTAATGATGTCACAGTGGTCAGACCCCAGCGCTGTGGAAGATAAAAGCCCCCAGCAGTGTCATGTGAGGTTGGTTCTGGTGGTGTCACAGAGCTTGATACATTAAACCTCAGCCTCAATCGCTCAGAATATATCATTCTTTTGTTTTTTTTAAAAAATCTAACCAATGAGAAAATATTTTTCTGTTTGGAAATTAAGTTTTCCAATTTCTGAACTGAAAAAAAAGACTGAATTTCTGAACAGTTTTTAACAACTTTGCTAGCTCTGCTTTTAAGAACTCATGTCAGCCAAAGCCTGTCGCAGAAAGTTATAAAGATGTGCTCTTAACAGGGAAAGAAAAACAGCAACACCAAATTTATCCTGCTCTGTTTTTAACATTTTTCCAGACACAAGTTTTAGCACATGGGAGATGTAGTCAAATATTTCCAAGGACAAAATGTTTTCAAAACTCTGCTTTTAATGGTCATTTACTAATGAACTTTTGCTGGTCATCCATCTATCTTTCTTTCTTTCTTTCTTTCTTTCTTTCTTTCTTTCTTTCTTTCCTCTTCCTCTTCCTCCTTCTCCTTCTCCTTCTCTGCAATCCTCCCTCATCACCAAAACAAACATGATAATGCTAATAATCCTCACATATTTTGAGTCTTGGAAGTGTATAACAGTGGTCAGTGATATTACAGCTTTAAAATGCTAAGAGTCTAGTATATCTCAGTTACAGTTTCAAGGTTTTCTTTTGGGGGGCAAGAAAAAGAGCTGGAGAAGCAAAGAAGAAAGGACAGAGGAGGAAAAGGGTGGAAGCGGACAGAAGTTTCAAGTGGGGGCCGAAGATTGAGGCCTCTGCTAAGCCATGAAATACCCTCAATTTGAGCCACTCACTATCTCTGGATTTAAGTTCCCTCACCGGGCTGTTCTGAAGAGCAGTATCAGATGGGTGTAGATTGGGGTGGGTAAGATATGGCCCATGGACCACATGCTACCCCAGGGCTATTTTTGTGGCCTTCAGAACCCCGAGGGCTCAAAAAATGCCATCACAGGGTTTTTCACCATGTTTTGAGGGTCTCCTGGGCCATTTTATACCCAAGAGAGGCCTTTTTTGAAACCACAAGGAAACAAGAAGTGGTTTCCAATCAATGTTTTTCAGAAAAGGTATTTTGTGGGCCTTAAATGGCCCAAGGAGGCCTAAAAATATAGCAAAAATGGCACTCACATCTTCTTGAAGATGTTTGGGGGTGCTGGGGGGTAAGTTTTTGGAGGAGTTGTGGTGCTCCAACATCTCTGAGGAGCCAATGTGGCCCCTAGTTTTCCACAACAGTTCACCCTCGTCTACAGGCACCCCTCTCAAAAATAGGTGCCTGTAGTTGTTGCTGTAGTTATATTAGCTCCAGATTTAGGCCTCAGTTCAACATCTCCGCAGCATACTGTAGCAATCTGCACAAGGCCCTTCCACTATGCTGACCGATATACCAGCCACTGTACCCACTTTAAACCTCAAAGCCACTTCATAGAGGAATTCCATTCTTCAATGTGATCTGGCAGGACTGGAGAAGATCTAGTAACTCTCCCCACACCCAGATGCACAAAGATGACATCAGCAGTGAGATTTGTGGGGTTCCTCCACGAGTTCTCAGTGCTTCTGTAATTATTGTGCCTTCAGAAGTTGGAAGGAAGGATTGCCAGATGTTTCTCTGATCCTCCCTGTTCACATAGAAGCACAGAATGCCTTTGGAGCTTTAAAAATGGTGGCTTTGGAGCTATAAAGTAGGTTGTGAGGAGGTCGTTGACCACTGCACAGAGAGAATGGGAATACCAAGCTCTGCAACAACCCCTAGAAGACATTTACATGCATAAGAGATACTTCCACAGGCACTGTTCATACCTGAATTCTGGCCTAATTCTTCTACAGACTTCCATGGTTGCCCACCTGTATAATAGATGGAAGCATGCATGGTGTTCACTGAACCTCTTAAAGGAAGGTGGGGTGGGGTTGTAAAAAAAATATGTATGATAAATATACATAAACAGCATTAATTAATTAGAACTTCATCCATATCTTGTTGCTCAAAATGTTCTTTACAGCATGGGTTTCTCTGGGTTGAACTTGCCATGTTTTATTTATTTCCTCCTCATTCCCTTGTTTTTGTCCTTTCCAAAGAAGTGAACTGCAGACAGGAACCCGCAAGAAGACCGTGAGTGTTCTTGCTTTTTAAAGTTTCAAATATGGGGGGGGGAAATCACCTTGCATCTTTCTGGCATAGTTTTCATTGCAAGATATTTAGAAATGAAACATGGACTGACTGGTTCATTAATATACATTAACCAATTGCAAACACACTGACTGAGAAAGAAAGCTGTTTGCTTTTCTACCGAATGCCAGTCCCTTTTTGAAATCCCTGGTTCCTGCTCTTTTGTGGCATAGCAGTGGACAAATTCAGTGCTGTGGCAGAAGGTTAGCGATACTGTAAGTTATATTTAGCTAAAAAACAAGCCGGCACATCCGAGGCACTTCTGCTATGCTATAAAAAGACTGCATATGCTTGGTGCAGGTTTTCTTAAGGTAAGGGACAAAGCATTGGATGCTCCAAGGCAGATAGATTTGCCCATATGGGAAGGCGGTCTTTCGCTGATGATTTTGCAGACAGAAATTGCCCATCTGCACTGTTTGCAGGTGTTTTGAATGATTATATTATTAGCTCTGTCTGTTCAACTTTGCTTTTTTATGGTGGCTTTAGTATTGCAGTAAATAAAAAAAAAGGAAATATATAAGCAGCCATCTGCTTCCCAGTTTTTGACTAGCGTTCTTTGTCAAGAAAGAAAAAAGAATTTGCCGATTTTTATCTTGTAGTTTTGAAATGCTGGCAGATGAGTAAACACACACAAATATGCACACACACACACACACATGCCCCAAACCCCTTCTCTCTCCCCCACCCCGTAGCCCAAATTTGACTTGCATGTTAAATGGAAAGAGAATTTTTGTCTTATTTATTATTTATGTGTCTTTGATTGATCTATTTAAATATACAATCAACCCAGTTCTGCATTCATTTAAATGATGCCAGGGTGTTGAAGGCATTGCTGCACACTTAGATCATGTTTTCTAAAAATCTGATTCTCATCTTTGGCAAATTAGAGAGGATGTGAATGATAGAGGAGATAATCCTTGTTCAGTCATTTTGCATTAGTTGAAACCCTACCGAATGGGGGGCAGAGAGAGAGAGGTTTGTTTTTTGCCATTCTTATACAAACTTTACTGAAATGCCAAATAATAGTAGTAGTAGTAGTAGTAGTAGTAATAATAATAATAATAGGCTTTATATGAAATTGTGGCAAACTGGTTAGCAAGGCTTTAACATTTTCTAAAGGAAGTATTACTTATTTGTTCTACATATTTACTTCATTTATTCAGCCCTTTTGAAAATCTTTCTCTTTACCCAAAAAAGCATCCCAGAGCCACCTATAAACGCCATAAATGGAACTCTCCCTACTCATAGACATACAAAAGCAGAGGGACTGGACAGAAAAAGGAAAATGACTGGATTCTTGTTACAAAGTTCATCATGTAGGAAATGTGAGTTCATTAAGTACATTCAGCTGGTCAGAGACCTTTCATTTTATTTGCTCTTTTTCTTTTTCTTTTTTTTAAACCAAAGGTTAGTATTAAAAAAATCAAAAAGATATGGACAATCAAGCACCATATATTACATGGTCTCTATTTTCTCCACAGAGACCATGTTTGACTCCACACTCATACTCCTTAGTATTTCTGAGATGTTGCTCTTTCTCAACCAGTTGAAAACAGAAATAAAGCCATCATTCTATGCAGAATTTCAGTTCATATGTTGTTATCAGGAAATGTCTTTCCACAGAGTCAAGATCTTATTATAATATTTGCTTGAAAATCCTGTCCAGAGCAACTTTCCTGTTATTTAAAGGTATCTCCATGCAGGGGAAAGTTCTCATGAAACTTCACATTTTATTCATGTACAAACCAAGGTCCACAGGATGTTTCCCTCATCTTGAAATATTTCCTGGGAACTGCCATTATTACTAAAAACTTTTTGTGTCTGTATCCCAGATTGGTTTCAATTAACTCAGTACATTTTGAAATGAAATGTAATGGTTGCTTGCTGTGTATGTTTCTACTGTCTCAGATCTAGTAAAGATGGCTTCCAAGTAAACACAGTTATTGTTTCCAGAGTACAGATTCAGTAGAGACCATGGGAATGAAATATTAACACTACAACAACATGATTGTAGTGCTCAAGCAGTGTAATTTGCTAAAGCAGTTAGCAATTTGACTATAATAGGGAGAGAAAAGGCTCAGTGTAAATCAGTGAAAACCAGTTTTTTAAATCTTGCATGAATCTGGATGTGGCATGTGATCAATAAGAGGAGTAAGGGGGAAGACGCAAACAAGGGAGGGAATTGCATTGGCTTATGGCAACCAAGAAAGCCAACGCAAGTCTTGGCTGCATCAACAGAAGTATGGTGTCTAGATTGAGGGACATAATGGTACCACTCTATTCTACTTTGGAATTCTATTTTTGATATTCTGCTTTGGACCTCATTTGGAATACTGTGTCCAGTTCTCGATGCCTCATTTCTTAAAGGATATCGAAAAGCTGGAATGTGTCCAAAGGATGGCGACCAAAATGGTGAAGGGTCTGGAAGCCATGCCCTATGAGGAGCAACTTAGGGAGCTGGGTCTATTTAGTCAGCAGAAGAGAAGATTAAGAGGGGAGATGATAGTCATGTTTAATATATTTGAAGGGACGTCATGTTGAGGAGGGAGCAGCCTTGTTTTCCACTGTTCCAGAGACAAGGACAAGGAGCATTGGATTCAAACTGCAGGAAAAGAGATTCCACTTAAATCTCAGGAAGAACTTCCTGATGGTCAGAGCTGTCCAGCAGTGGAATATGCTGCCTCAGAGTGTGGTGGAGTTTCCTTTGGAGGTTTTTAAGCAGAGGTTGGATGGTCATCTGTCGAGAGTGCATTGATGTGTGTTCCTGCATGGCAGGGCTTTGGACTGGATGGTCTCATCCAACGTCCAATTCTATGATTCTATGATTCTAACCCCAAACATATTTCTAGAGAGGACTAGATGGAAACCCATGAGTACAATCATCTTGTTTACATCTTGTTTACTTTCTGAGTTTCTTCTTTCCTGTTGAAATTGCCCATGTTTTTATGGATTTCAATGGCCTCTCTGTGTAGTCTGACATTGGAGTTGTCAGAATGGTCCAGAATTTCTGTGCTTTCCAAAAGCATTCTGTGTCCAAGTTGGTTTATAACATGTTCTGCTACTGCTGATTTTTCTGGGTGGGTCAGTCTGCAGTGTCTTTCGTGTTCTTTGATTCGCGTTTGGATGCTGTGTTTTGTAGTCCCTTGTAGACCTGCGCACAGCTGCAAGGTATGCGGTAAACTTCTGCAGAAGTTAGAGGAAAGTGAACAAGATTTGGCTACCAGTACTGAAGAACACTAAAATCAAGACTGAAAAATATGCCAAAGAACACCACCCAGACTCTGGAGGTCCCTCTACAGGGAACAATACAATGGGTTGCTAACGTACTAAACTCACTGTTATGCATATCCCCTGACTAACAGTACACCCTGCGGGATATCCCATTTAACATAGGCCATCACACATGCCAACTGTAACACATGCAAATTGCTCCCTCCCACCGGGGGACTACACAAGTATACATACTCTGTCTTATTTCCATGCCACTAGATCCTCTGAAGATGCCAGTCACAGATGCAAGCGAAACATCAGGAGAAAATACTAATAGAACATGGCCTTAAAGCCTGGAAAACCCAAAACAACCTAATTTTGCACTAATTGTGAATTGCAACATTGTGCAATCAAATGTGCAACGTGCATGTGAAATAGCACTACATGTGTAGCTCTCCTTCTTCAACTTGGAATTGAATGTAACTTTTCTGCATTGGACAAAATTTTCAAACTGTTTCTACAGAGGAACTTATTCATGCATAAGACACCAAACAGTGGTAACTTCTTCCAGGTCCAAATTCTTCACCTCTACAAAGAGTCCTCGGGGTCTGTAGGTTACAGACAACACACTCCAGGAGAGCCATCATTAAGTTTGACTTTGGAAAAGAGTCTAACTGTCCTGATTTGGCAGGGTCAGTCCTGATTAATTCTCTGTCATCCCTCTTTTTCAGCTGCTTTTAAAATGCTTTCTCTCTCTGCTTTCCACTTTCCCCTTCATCCTTGGCTTACTTCAGCTGCTGGAAACTGGGTTCAAAGTGCAGAAGCTACTTGTACTCATTCATTCAATGAGGAGCCTAAATACCTAAATGCACAAGGTCCTGTCTGATCTTGGAAGCTAAACAGAGTCAGTCCTGGTTAGTATTTGAATGGGAGACTACCAATGAATATCGGGTGCTGTATGCTATATTCCAGAGGACAGAACTGGCAAAACCATCTCTGAGTATTCCTTGCTTAAGGAAATGCTGTGAAATTCATGGAGTTACCCTAAGTCAACAGGCAACTTGAAAGTACATATACATACACACAATTCAGTTGGAGACCAGAGAGAAAGTGATGGAATCTTCTACTTGCCTTTGGATTCAGGCCAAAGGAAACTGCTGCAGCCTCTCATAGTTTTTCTGTTCTTCCTCATTGATAGCATCTGGCATCCTGAGCATACTCCAATGTTGCTTGGCCACATGTGTGCTGGTTTTCACCTGTTAAATGTTGGGGAGTCTGTTAGAACCCCTTGGAATGCCCATCTGTTTGCCCTGCTGGCAGTGGCATTGATTCAAAGAGCATGCCAGTTCATAAGCATGTGAGAAATTAACATGGCATAGTCTGAGACAGATTGGAATGTCAGATCCCCAGGGTTCTTTCACACTACACAGTTATAGCATACTTTAACTGCCATGCCAACATCCTATGGAATCCAAGGGTTGGTAATTTGGGGAGGCAATAGAACCTTCTCACTGAGAATTCTAAATACCCCTCTCTAAACTGCAGATCCCAGGATTCCATAGGAAGGGACATGCTGGTTAAAATGGAATCATAGTGCTATAACTGTGTAAAAGGACCCCAGGATATATTTTTAAGGATGCCTAGGATAGACATTGATAGAGAGGCCTCTTACAGTTCTCAGACCCTTAAGGCTTTCCTAAAATTCTGCATGCTGACACCAAGCCTACATTCTGAGTGTGGATTCAAGCATGACCGTCATGGCTACAGCCTGAGTTGTCAATATGAATATTTTTATTGCTCTATAAAATGAAAAGAAAGAAAACACACACATATACTCCAAAAAATAGATGTTATTTTTAAACTGCTGCAAATAATGTTAGTCATAATTGTTATTACTTCTCCTTTGGGGATCAATTGTTATCAACGCTCAACTCCTTTGTTTCTCTTCTGCAACTCAAGGCAATGAAGCAATTTAGAAAAATACCAGACCATGGGCTGAATCTTCTTCCTTAGGGTTACGCAGTGTTGCTAAACAGCAAAACAAAAATCCCAGTGTTCCAGTTCCTTAACTTCACTATGTATAATTAGCCACTTCAATTAACCTTCCCTTTGTGTTCCCTTATGTTTAAAGGCTGTATCAAAAGTAATGTCAATTTAAAGCAGTTGAGGGAGAGGAGTGCAATATATTATTCCAGGATTTAGAAAAGTATGTTACAATTCAAGGTCACTAATGAATGTGGGGTGGACAGGAGACCGGAGGACTGAACATCTGCAACCACAGAATAGTATTGCATGTTGTACATGTAAAAAAGTTGCACCACACCCTTGCTGTATTAATTTTATTGTATTTTAAAATCGACACATGGGAAGACATGCTGAGCCTATCTATCAGAAGTACTTTTCCCCTCCCATGCTTATAAAAAAAGTGTGTTTGTGTGTGTGTGTGGATGTGTGGAAATATGTGCAGTAGAGTTGCCAGATTAGAAAGTGAAGAGAACTCCTCCTGCTGCAGAGACTTGGACAAGGAGCAGTGGATTCAAGCTGCAGGAAAGGAGATTCCACCTGAATCTCAGGAAGAACTTCCTGATGGTCAGAGCTGTCCGGCAGTGGAATATGCTGCCTTGGAGTGTGGTGGAGTCTCCTTCTTTGGAGGACTTTAAGCGGAGGCTGGAGGGCCATCTGTTGGGAATGCTTTGATGGGTGTTTCTGCAGGGCAGGGAGTTGGACTGGATGGCTTCTGTGGTCTCTTCCAACTCTATGATTCTATGAATGGTTGTGTACAAGCGCAAATTTTAGCAGGTGTTGGTTGTTACCTGGTTGTTTGCAAGGGAACAAGAAAACCCTGCTCAGATTTCTTCTACACTATTATTAGAGGTAATGGAGCTCTCTGCAATTTTCGTACTGATAGTTATAGTGGCATGGTAAATAGTCTCTCCTCTTCTTAATATTAGACATAGTGAAGTACCCACAATGGACAGCTTATTGTAGATGTCATTAGAAGGCAGCATGAGGCTGTCTTCTTGTGGACACATCATGAGATGACACAGCTTATTGGAAAAGATGATAATGGCCAGCAGAGTGGAAGGTTGTAGAAAATGAGGAAGATTGAACCAATCTATCTGTAATGCAATCATGGAAGCCACAGCTCTGAGTTTACAAGACCTGAGAAGAGCTCTTAATGGTTTTTCATTAATAGGGTTTCCAGATGTAGAAGCCATCTTGAAGTACATAACAACAACACTTATTACATTTTTACTGGCAAGGATAGTGGACTTCTTCCTCAGGTGTCAAAATACCTTGTAAGCAGCCTTGGCTAAATTGTGCTGTGTCCTGGAGTGAGGAGAACAGCACAGAGAGGAAAAATGTCCATTTTTTGACCCACTGCAGACACTATCTCAGCTAGAAGGATAGAAAGTTCTAGTGTGAGTCACACTCATTATCTGAAGGACCATCAGTGGTGATTCAAGGTTAAGTAAGCATGGCAAATCTCAGTATAGTGTGGGAAGTGCCCCTATACTTGGCCCATAAGCTTCCCATGGAGACCATCAGATGGAAAGTAATTGGTTCCATGTGGCCTGCTAGTCTTTCATGTTATGTATCCTACATGGCTTTCGTGTGCCTTCTTCTTTTGTGAATGCTCACCCTATCTGTGAGTGCCCCTAAGATTTGAACTAGAGGGTGAGAAGAGTAATCTTTTAGGCAGGTTCATCTTCCTCTTTCTTGACCATACTGGATCATTATCTAATGGAAGGCAAGAACTATGATTTTCTTGAAGGCTCTTTCTCTTATCTATCCCAGGAGATGCTAGGGAAGAGTTACAAGAAGTATGAGAAGATAGAAGTGGATGTGGAGGAACTGTCTCCTTGCCTTCCACTATATCTCAAACATTGAAGGAAGTCCAGGGAAAGAAGGGTAGCTGTGAAAAAGGCAATGGTGGCATAAAACACGACAAGAGAAATGGAAGGAGGCAGGCAAATGACAGATAAGAGTAATGGGTAAAAGAGATGAGATTGGAATGAGAGAAGGGCATAGAGAATGTACCTACTTGTACCTCGAAGATTGTATTCTAAGAGTCCCTCCCAGGTGGGCGAGGCAAATAGCGGGAGCCTTGTTCTAGATCCTTCTTTGTCACAGTACCCTGAAGCTGTCTTTAAAGTCTTTTATTTGGTATATTCAGTCTTGCCTTTTAAATAAGATACATATTTTATGCAAGGCCTCTTGGTTTGAACTTTATTTTGTATTGTTTTTTATGGGTTTCATACTTTACTACTGTAATTTTGAAAATGTATTTCTTAGTGGGCTGAGAAAGAGAATGAAAGAGATTGCAGGTGGACACTTTAGGCCCTTTCCACAGGACATGATCATCCTGCACTGGGAATGGGAGATGGATGGAACCTGGAGGACAGTTCTGTGTGATGTAGCCTGAGTTCTGTCCTTCTCCTCTCCTAGGTAGTGCAGTCATGCCTCGAGTTATTGGTGGATTTTCCTCATCAATGACTGGTGATCGTGCAGCCCTCCCACTGTCCGCCCACACTTACCTGGTGTGTGGAAGTCCTGGAACCACAGTAGCTGCACTTCCTGTTCCAGTGCAACCTAGAACGGTACCCACTGTGCTGTGGAAAGAAGAAGTGGTGCCATTTCACTTCCCCCATTCCTGGAGGCAGCCGGTGCAAAGGGGAGCACTCCTGTCATGCTCTCCTCCTGGCAGAGACAGTGCTGGGACCTCTACCAGATGTCTCTGGAATAAGATAAGCTGCAGAAAGGGCCTTAGTGAAGCTTGTGGCATAAGAGAGAGCAACTTATGCCTTTTTGACCATTCCTTTGTATATTGACATGCAGTTATGTATGCAGCCAAGGAGTGTGTGTGTGTAAATGTGTGCATACACAAGACACGGGCATTCATGAGCACAACAGGACTGGCAAGCACAGGCCTATAAGAGAGAGGTGTAAAATGTAGTTTCTTCAAAGAGTGTCCATGGAAGAAATGATAAGGCCACATGCTAAGAAGTTAACTCCTGTTTCTTTAGTGGTACTGCAACTGCATTTGGTAAATAAGAAATAAAAACAACCAAAGCACATTATTTTCTGTGATGTTTTGAGATGCAATCAAATTTCATAATCTACAAGTTTAGCTTAAAATATATGCCTAAAAAGTAACATAAGAGCCAGAATCCTAGTGGTGTCTTACGCAAGTGTACTTTCTCCAATGGAAGTAGCTGGATATTTTTGTCCTATGAGGAATGTCCACATTCAGTTCAGGGATGCAAAAGTAGAATTGTGCATACCATGTTATTGTGCATGTGAATGCTCATTTGGGTTTGGCTATGCAGTTGGTCATCCCATGTTGCCATTCAAAATAGGAAATGAGAAGTACAGCCAACTTCAGTGTATGATTTTGGGCAAAAGCTGTCTGCAATTCTCTTCTCAAAATTCTCCTCTTTATTTGTGGACAGAGAAACTGGGAGGTTCATTTCACCCAATTTCTCAAGGAGGCAAATTGTCCATCAGTTTCTCAGAGTTGGTGCTCAGCAGTGGGCAGTGTGATAGCCAGAAGTACGGTGGCTTCCACTACTGCCATCTTTTAAAATCAGTTGGAATGATGTAGTACGCTAGCCATTCTGGGAAAACAAGATGGCAGACATCATTTGGAAAAATTCCAAGTTTAAATCAAGAATTTGAGGCATGTTCCCACTTCTTAATTAGTGACAAATGAGTAGGCTCCATTTGATTCAATAACCAAAGTAAATGCATTCCCCCGCAACCTGTTTTCTGTCTTGTTTACTTTGAATCCTTTGTCATGGAGCTCCTAAACATCAGGTCATCTTTGGTGTCTTGCTACTGGCACAGTGGCATCATATGGTACAGAAACCACTGAAATTCTGTTGAGCTGAAGGTGATTCTTCATAGAGAATAGCTACAAATTTGAGCTTGAAGAACATCTGGCATCTGCTAAATGTCAAAATCCTTGAAGATCCAGAATAAGCCCATATTGTAAAAGAGAAAACTCAAGCGAGAGAACAAGAAAGATGGGGGGGGTTAGAGAGAGAAGTGAATAATCCTTTGCTCCAGGCTTTGGCAATACACTGGATTAAGCTCATTACTAATTAGACACAATTGTGAGGCACAATTATTTATGAACTTTCAATGGGATGAATTCATGAAAGGAATAATGAGTACATATTTTCCTTTTGTAGAATATTAATGAACAAGTGGCATTGCTATTCATTATTAATTTATTTTCAAACTGTAAGTAATACTTCCAGTGGCAAATCCCAAATTTCTATATTTACAGAAACAGCATGTACATTGAAGATAGAGCAACACTACTATAGCTGTAAATGAGGAAACACAGTGATTGTCCGTAAAACAATTTCATGAAGCTCAGAAGTGCTAGGTGAACTTGCTTAAACAGGTAGGTTTCTGGTTCATTAATATGTTCCAAGATATTTTTTTTTAAACAGCTGTGCTCCATATAGATTCACTTTTACAAATCTGACACTTTGCTCTGAAGCAACAGCAGTAGCAACAACAGAGGTTTTGACTCTGGGAGAAAATGAGTTCAAACTCCACTTTTGTCACCTGGTTTTATGAAGTCTTAGTAGAGGTACAATCTTTACTGTGTTTCCTCACAAAGGAAGCAATGAGTAACTCCCACTGTAAATCTTTCCAAACCAGCTTTTGAAGCCTGTTCACAGTTCAGGACTTACTCTGTACAAAAATTGCATGTGGTTGTTTTGTATAGCCAGCAGCATTTTCTGCACAGAAAGCAGACTTTTCTGTGTAGAAAATAATAGTTCTATGTGAAAATACTATTTCTTGCATTGAAAATGTTGTTACGTGTGCTGAAAATGTTTTCTATGCAAATCAACCACTTGCAAATTTTGCACAAAAGGAATCCTCAATTACAGAATTTTATGTGGAGGAAACAGCATTTTCGGCACAGGAAATAATATTTCTACTTAGCAAAAAACAAGTATGTGCAAATTTTGTGGACAATTCCCAAGCTTTGAAGATTTTTGTCATTCTAGGATTCTTCTCATCAAGGACTCTCAATTTTTGAAAACATGTTTTTGACCATTCTGCAAAATTTCTTGATTGTTCTTCCCATCCCTAAGCCTCAGACAACTCAACTATTCTCAGCCTCAATGGCCCAGAATCAAAATGGACATAGCACCACTCTATGTACCGATAGTATTGCAGAGAGAAGAAATGCTTTCAGGACTATAGAGCAATTTTCAGCTTCCAGGTTCTATAGAGATGATAAGCAGCCCTTATATTTGTCACTTGTACAGCAGTTCAGGCACTTCTAATATCTGTCTTCAGTTGCAAGAATGAAACCAGGGAGAACCATCATTCTGGCTTAATTAATCTGGAATAAAAGCCTGTGATCTTCAGCCTGCGCCTTTGGTATAGCGTCGGGCTTCCATTTGTCAGAAACAAACTTCTTTATTAAACACAATAGTGCTGTGCTTAGCTGCTTTTCGAATCCTTGGGGAGCAAAGGACAATAAAGACAAGTCACACAGAGAAGGCTTAATTGTATATTTGAGGGTCAGCGGAAATTCCTGGTTATATCAATCATGTGTAATATTCGAAATTCGTTCTCCTTCCAACTTTTAGGCATGATTGGAATGAATCAGGCTTCCCAAGGGTTTCTATTTCTTCTTTTTGTGTATGCGTGTTTCTTTACTCACACAGCAATAGGCCTCTTACTGTAATTTTATCGTCTAGTGATGTATTTGATCATTAGATGGGAATATTTACCCCTCGCCTTGCCCCAAGAATCAGAAACCTTGATAAGTCTCACTGAGTTTTAAGATTAATATAGAGGAAATTTGATTTGTTAGTCATGACTTCTTTTATCAGTAGCTTGCAATGTGATTCAGTCAGGGAAGCAGAAAGGGTGGGGTGGGGGAATTGTTTACCAATGGGACAGGGAAGGGAAAGGTGAGTGAAAGAAATACACTGCTCTTTTAGCACTTCAACACAATTCATTACTAAGAAGCAGTATCTCACCTAGTGATGGGGATGGCAAGGCAGTAAACAGGGTATATGCCATTGCATTAATGAGTTCCAGTCTTCTATCCAGAATCTAGAAGCATATCTATATCTCAGAGTTACAGCTTCTCCACAGCAAACTCTGGGAACTGTAGTTCCGTGAGAGAAACAGGCAGACACAATGTTATCTCACAGAGGATAATCTGCTTCCTTGTCAACTGACGGTTCCTATGATTCTTCAGGATAAGTCTCGAAAACTAAGCTGGCATAACATCAATATTTGTTTGCTGTATAAACATGCCTTTGCTGCATATTGACATTACAATTGTAAACCATTGTCAAGCCTGTTTACTGGCCATGGCTCTCAAGCAGAATATTTTAGGACAGTAAAGAGAGCAGAGCACTCTTTGCACAGTCCCGTCACACAACCAGCCTCATATCTCCTGACCTTATCCTTGATTTGTGTGCTGTCCTGGCCCCACAACTGAGATCTGTCCATTGGCACTCCTTTATAGGTATCTGCGCTCAGTGCCCTATTCCATCACAAACACATTAGTCCTAGATGTGAAAGGAATTAATTTGTTTGTAACCTTTGTATCTCTCTGAGGGATAGTGAACCCCAGGCTCCGAGTTAAGATCTTGGACAAAAATCAACCTAACATCTCTCAACTCAAACACTTTATGATGAGCAAGTCTATACATTAGTAAGCTGCTTATGGTTCCTTACATAGGGGAAACTAATCCATTGCCTACAAGTTGCAACATCTTTAAATACAAAGTACCCTTAGTTGAGAGCCAGTGTGGTATAGTGATTTCAGCATTGGACTATGACTTTGGAGACCAGAGTTCAAATCCCCACTCAGCCATGGGAACCCACTGTGTGACCTTGGGCAAGTCATACTTTCTCAATCTCAGAGGAAAACAAAGGCCACCCCCTCTGAAAAAAAATCTTTTCAAGAAAACTCCATGATATCTTCACCTTTGGGTCACTGTAAGTTGGAAATGACTTGAAGGCACACAGCAGCAGCAACAAACCATTAACTTACACCACCCAGCAGGCTTTCAAATAGCAATAAGGGACAGTCAAAATTTATGACATGCAGTGTTGACAATCAGGAAGTCACTCTTTAATATGCTAGTGTTCTACCTAAACATGGAACAAAAATATTGACTTCAGTTAACTTAGCCATGTATTTCTCTGTAAAATCAACTTATTGTCTGCATTCATAAATTACGTGAAGCACACATTTCTGTCTTTATGAAGACTTTCACACTCCCCAAAGAGGGCTTTGGGAGGGGCATCTTGTTCAGTCTATATAAAGGGAAAAGGTTTCCAATGCTTATATAGGGGGATAGCCCTTGTGATAAGGGACACCTGACCTCCCTTATGATAAGGGACACCTGATCTTCTAGCTTAATAAGGGACATTGCTTAGCTTAATAAGGGACATTCCACTCCAATAGAGGACAAGCTTTCTGAACCACAAACAAGGGACATCCCTTACAATAAGAGACATCTGGCTATCCTACCTTCCACTAGTTTCATAAAGTTTTTTTAACGTGATCTTAACCTGCATGCTAGCAGCAGTTGGTGACTCCCATGTCAGTAGAGTGAGGAATCCAATCCAGGTTCCAAGAAACTATCCAAGGTTCTGGGTCTATTTTAGGGATAGCTTTCAGCACCTCAAATAGCTCCTTTAAAGTAAATATCATTGTCTCAACTACTAGAATTAGCAACAGCAGCAACAGTTGTGGTGCATTTTCTGACTCAGTGAGAATTCCACTGCCACTGAGGTTTATTGTGAGGATTTAATACTCTCAAAATTTCAAGATGACCCTGCCTCAATGTGAGGAAGTTCCATGTCCCCTAAAGAAGGCCAATCTACTGACTACCAGAATTTGTCATTTTTTTGCATTGCTGCATCATGATTCACTGGGGAAAAAAGCATGGGACATTTCTGTGAATTTATACTTACAAAGAATTATCCCTCCGTCAGAACAGTTATAAGCTCTGCTGATTTTTTATCTTTTGTCTTTTAATGAATCTATTGTGAAATTGTATTTTAATAATAACTTTCCCCACATTTTTACTTCTCTTTTTGTAGAAGTTTGCAATTGTATTTGTTTGCATATTGTCAACCACCTTGCATCCCAATGTTGAGGAAAAGGCAGGATATAAAATCATTGTCATCATCATCATAGATCTTGTGAAACTTCTTTTGTCCCAGCTTTGTGTGTTTCTGTGTGTCTGTGTTTTGAGAAAACTGAACATGGCAATTGATTGTAATTTGGAGTAATTTGCTATGCAAGTGAAAACAGGATCCCTAATCATGGGTCTATTTTCTGTCACAAGATGTGACTTGGGGACGACAATGTCTCATTCTGGTGCATGGAGGTTAACAAGGGGATGGATGTGCACATATGTGCAAATTAAAAGAAGAAAAGAAAAAGGAGGGAGGTTTTTGCCTACCCCTTTCCTTCTAGCTTATTAGGTCCTGATGGGAATCTCCTTAATCCCTCTCATTCTGACAGCATCACCAGCCAGCTGTTCAGGTCTTCTCTTCTGCAGTCACATCCAGCTGTTCTAAAATAGCACACGTGTGTGCACCAGAGAGCAATGCTAAGAAAGAAAACATTCCTGCCATCTGCTGCTGTAGGGAAGGATGCCATTGCACACTAATGTGCTGACCTAGGCACCCACTTTGGGCTGAAGGCTGGACCACCAACCTCCTGTAAAGGTTAGAGCCTGATTGTCAGAACATGTTTCCTTGCAATGCTCATCTCAGTCCATTTGTTGTTGCTGTTGTTGCTGCCCAAGAATTACAGGGTTTTTTTCCCCCCAGCAAACTATTTTCCTTGAGTTTTGCTTTTCCTGTATGCAACATTCGAATGCTTTTTCAAAAACCAATTTTACACTTAATAAAGTTTAACTATTCTATATATTTTTCATTTCAAAACTAAATAAGAGGCATTTAAGAGAATATTTGTCTTTTTTTTTTTTAATGTCACACATGGTAGTCTTTGGAAAAACCGTCTGGCATCCACAATAGGAGATTTCATTCATTTATTCGCAAATGCTCTGTTTAGTGAAGTTTGCTCATATTTACAAAATTGTCCTTCTTCCCTTATACCCAGAGTGTTTTACTGCTGCCCTTAGAAAGTAACATCTGTTTCTCTGGAATTTTTTTTTTTTTTAAAGTTGGATATATCTACTGCAATCACTATTTGAGATAAACTACTGTGATGTGAACACACCATGTGTGGAAGATTCATCCTTGGGTGTGGTTGCTTTTTAAATCAAGGAAGGAAGGAAAACAAAGCTTAGCTCTTGATGCTCATTTTGCTGAGGAGGTCCTTTAACTTAATCAAGGGCAAGAGGTGAAATGAAGCCATTGCCCCAAAGAGAATCCTGCCCCTTCAAAGGAGAGCTTCCTTCATTCTTTCAATTTCTAGCATTTTGAGAAACTTCTAGAAGTTTCTAGAGAGGGGCCAGGCAAAGTTCCCAAGTGGATGTGGACATATCAAATGGAAGAGTTCTAGGTCTGGATGATTTTCAGCATCTCACTCTTTGCAATGTTAGAAATTTGGGAACTGGAGAGAAATTTCATGAAGGGACAGGAGTCTTACTGGGAGGGCAATGCCTTCATTTTGCCCCTCATAACTGGCATAAGTTAAGTGGCTACACAACTAGCATAGCTACAGTTATAACTCAAAGGTCCTACTCAGGAGAACAGGAGGGCCTGTAAAGGCAGCAGGGCTGGCATACTACATTTTAAGGAAAGTGAAGGAAAGCACTCAACTAAGGCCCTTATCACACCATACCTCAATATCAGGTTGTTCTGTTTCAATCCCAGCATTGCTATTTCCATGATAGTGTCAGGTTCTGATAGCTCTGTACCACACCCTTTGGAGTTAAGTGGGTGAGTGGGTTATTGCCAGAGGTGTTCCCAAAATATTACAGTGTCATTGGCAAGTCCTTTCCCTGCCTTTTCCCTGCCCCACAGCTCGTGATTGGTTGAGGGTTTTTTTGTAAGCTGTACTAAAGCAGCAACATTGTAATGTCATGACACAGCCATACACTATTGTGTTTTTGTGCTATAAAACTAAAAAATGTATGATGTATCAGCAGTGTGATGCGGCAGCCAAGAAAGCCAATGCAATTCTCAGCTGCATCAACAGGAGTATGGTGTCTAGATCGAGGGAGGTACTGGTACCACTCTACTGTGCTTTGCTTAGACCTCATCTTGAATACTGTGTCCAGTTCTGGGCACCCCAATTCAAGAAGGACATGGTCAAGCTGGAGCAAGTCCAGAGGAGGGCGACCAAAATGGTGAGAGGCCTGGAAGCCATGCCCTATGAGGATAGACTTAGAGAGCTGGGTATGTTTAGTCTGCAGAAGAGAAGGTTAAGAGGGGACATGATAGCCATGTTTAAATATTTGAAGGGATGCCATGTAGAGGAAGGAGAGGGCTTGTTTTCTGCTGCTCCAGAGACCAGGACAAGAAGCAATGGATTCAAGCTGCAGGAAAGGAAAGGAGATTCTACCTGAACCTCAAGAAGAACTTCAGGGCTGTCCGGCAGTGGAATCTGCTGCCTCGGAGTGTGGTGGAGTCTCCTTCCTTGGAGGTTTTTAAGCAGAAGCTAGATGGCCATCTGTCGGGAATGTTTTGAGGGTGTTCCTGCATAGCAGGGGGTTGGACTGGATGGCCCGTGTGGTCTCTTCCAACTCTACATTTCTATGATTCTATAATTCTATGATTCTATGATTTTTTAAAAAAATAACTCAAAGGAAGAGTTTAAAATAAACATGGAGAGGTGATAGATTTCAAACTTACCATGGGAGTAGCTGAGGGAGGGATAACCTGGGAACACCCACACCATGCCGACTCCTCGATCAGTGGCAACAGGAAGCACTATCGAGCACTATTGAGAAATTGCACTCATCCAGCTGATGGGATTGTGGAGGGAAAGCAGGCCATTACTGGATTTTTCTTGGTAATGAAAAAGGGCTGATTTGCAACACATTGGGATAGGAAAGCAGCTGTTTGGGGACAATGTTGTGAATATCATGGGTCCTGGACCAGAAACAACGTGTGGCTTTGGTGGGATGACAACGTGTGGTAAGGGCCTAAGACTATAAGGTCCAGAGCCTAAAATTACCTCTAATAGTACCACTAATCATACAGCAGCAGCGACAGAGTTGGGTGGCAGCAGCACTCTGGCTGCAAATTTCCCATAACACCCCTCATGTAGCACTGCAGGTGCCACTGAAAATTAAAATGGTGCTTCCCAGAGAGCAGGAAGTGATTAAAACTAAGAGCAGGGGTGGGAAACATCCAGTTTCAGTTACCCGCCCCCCATTGCAATTTTCATTCAATGCCCAGGTTTCTAGCATTACAGTTTCCTTAAAATTTCAGTTGAACATTTAAAAATCTAGGCCATTTCCACACTATACTGTTACAGTGTTATTATTCCACTTTCAACCTCCTGTGGAACTCCGGGGTTTGCAGATTACTGAGGCCAATGAGCTCTCTGGCTGAGAATTCTAAAGGCCCTTCCCTCAACTTCCAATCTCAGGATTCCATTGGATGTTGAATAAGAGCCCTATAACAGTGTAGTGCAGAAATGGCCCTAGTTTAGGCATCCAAAAAAGATGGGCAGGCAACGTGAACAAAGGAGTGCAAACACAGCAAATAAAAGAGTTCTGGGTTTCATCAGTTTTCAATACCTTATTCTCTGCAATACTGGAAATTTAGAAATTGAAAGAAAAATTCATTTGGGTGGGAAGGATTCTTATTTAGAGGGATAATGTCCTCCTTCTCTGCTACCCCCGCCCACGGCTAGACTGCTGGGAGAGAGGTATTCAGCCTCTTCATTCACAGTGACCCAATCCTATACTCTTAACAACTTGGTACCAGGACATCCTCCATGCCATTCAGATGGAAGAAAAAGTGGGGCAGCAGTAACTGATTGTGTTTAGCAATGGATCATTGGAAGAAAGAGGCATCAAATATCAAATACTCATCATTTCTCAATAGGACCTACTCTAATTGGGATTAGGACTGGGGATTCCGGACTAGGAAAAATACGTAAAAATGTGTATGAACCTCAGTGCAGGAAGAAAAAAACTAAATCTCACAATCTAATCTGAAGTAATGATGGGAAAAAGATTCAGGTGGAATTCAGTCTTTATTAAGGTCTGTAAAAAAAAAAGCATACAATGTGATTAGTTAAAATGAATAGACAAGATAAAAAACAGAGTAGATTGTACTGCCCCAGTGAGGGAGGGTGATGACTTGTGCACAGGCTTATTGAATGGTGCATGCAGCTGCACAAAAGTTAGTGACACCAAAAGTACCATATATACTCATGTATAAGTCTGCCTCAGGTATAACTTAAGGGCAGGTTGTGAGGCCAAATTTATGGATTTTGATATGACCCATGGATAACTCAGGGGCCATTCTATGGAGAAGAGAAAGTGCTAGTACCCCCTCTGGTGGCCAGCCACCTCTGGCCACCACCACCATCACCATTTTCCCACATGGGCATTCAAAAAGGATGTTTGCCACTCCACTCAGAGAAGGGGATCGTTCTTGTTTTGATATAGTTTAAGGTTAATTCTTATAAAATAAAGGATATATCCCCCTTTTACTCTCTTGGTGCTCATTGGAAGGGAAGCACCTGCATTTTCCCACCGACGCGTTCAAAAGGGCCAGACGTGGCACCATGGCAGAAAGAACAGAAGGGGTGGGTGCTTCTTTTAGGTTCTTCTGAGATGGACCAAGCTCTTGCCTTTTGCCACTCCACTCAGAGAAGGGGTTAGTTCCTTTTTTGAAAAGAATTAAGATAGGTTATTTACATTGATAAGTCAATCCAGGTTTTGGAGACTGATTTTTTTTTTTACACTAAAACCTCCAGACTTACATATGAGTATGTACAGTAACTGAAGCATTTTCATCAGAGATGAGGGAGGTGGAATTCAGAGAAACACAATGGACAGTGAGGCACAGATTGGCATCCCTGAGCAATGACTGATCCCTGGTTAGCCAGTCTGGGTCCCATATAAGGAGAAAAAAAAAATTAAATAAAGAATAAGTTAAGGGTTGAAAATAACGGGATGGATTTTTCTTCCCTGCCCCCACAATTTACAAAGAGTGGGGCTTAGGGTGGGTCAGGATGATCTGGAACTTATAACAAGCCAGGTCCTGACCCTGACTGTAAGAGTTTCCCTTCCCTACTGTAAAATTCTGCAGTGTCTCTACACTTGCTGTTTTTCCATAGTCTCTTGAGACAGCAGCTTATTTTTCTTTTCTCATTCTTCCTGTACTCCCCTCCCCCCTTTTTTTGTTGGTCTGGGAAAAAAAAAGTCCAAACAAAGTAACTGGGAAAAGAAAAAGACATTTTCACCAAGTGGTTCTCAATTATCGCATCAACAGCCATACTCTTGTGTGTAAATTGTCTTTTTTTTTATATTAAAAAATGCCCTCGAGTGTAAGAACTCTCTTCGGGATTGTTCCAAATGAAATATCTTATTTTTCTTGAAAGAATGATGGTCTCTTGGGAAGAGAATTGCCAAGAGTTGTAAGAAAAGCAAGGTGTTGCAATGTAATGGAACATTATGATTTAAAAGTGTTAAAAGTGTCTGATTATCATTTTTTTCTTAAGTATTGTATGCACTGTATCCCTTCATCCCATCCACTGTCTGAAATAAACCACAAGATAATTCTACAAAGGCGAGACATGATGTTTCTATATTAATGCGTTAGCCTTGGGCATCTTCATAAATTTGTCTGCAAGCATAATTGTAAATATATCTTTTTATGTTTGGATCTGTTACAATATTTCTTTGGTTGGTTCCCTCCTCCCCAGTGCGTGTGTATCAAAATATGAACAGAACAAGTGCTTGCACACATAAGAAAAGTGGTTTAGAGTAGTTCTTTTTATTTTTAGGAAATGA
Organism: Iguana delicatissima; assembly: GCA_948472985.1. Lineage (NCBI taxonomy): Eukaryota > Metazoa > Chordata > Lepidosauria > Squamata > Iguanidae > Iguana > Iguana delicatissima. The sequence continues at coordinate 1,268,922 of CAOKZL010000053.1, forward strand.
TAGATATTTAATTTGGGCTTCTTCTTGTGACATCTCAAAGCCCTTTGAAGATCAGCTTAGGACAACCCAGCATGTTTGAATGATCACATGGATAATCTGGAGTGGCCATATGTCCTACTATAGAGAGGGCAGTCCTCTATTTGCAAATAGTTCAAGTTCATTTTAGTGGTAAAGAATGAGAAGAAGTGAGAGCAGAGCTCTTTATCTGTTTCATCAACATTTGGCACCTGATCAAGACATGAAACAAGTACACAGGTCACTTGGTCACCTGTCTTCTCTGTTATGTGCTATACATCATTTTAAACTGAAATAATTGTTCTTATATTTGCATAACAAACTTTATCCTTTTGTTCTTTTGGGCAGAGGTGGTGGTGATACATTTCCTCTTCTTTGCTGATGCCTAAGTGGCTACACTAGAGTACATTAAGTCTAACAATAGAGCAACAGTGAGTGAGACTTCCACAACCCAAAAAGGCACCCTAAATTCTTTTAGTGTGCTTCCACCACGCAACTATGCAGATCCAGACCTGTGTGGCACAAGCTGCTGAGGAGAAGGATCTGTTTTTGCTAGGCTCCAATGGAGGAGAAGGCAATGTTGATAATGTAGGATGTAATAAACCATAATGCCAGTCATTTGGGGGTGGAGCTAGGGTGTGTATAAGCTTTCTCCACCTTTCATCATTTTCTCTTTGGATAATGCTTCAGAGATTGTAGGATGGAATGGTGGCAATGGAAGACAGCAGAATGGAATGATGGCAGTTTTGTTGGGAGAGATTGTGTGGGTGGACTGGGCAGTCAGCTCATGAATCACATTCTCGTTGTGTGATTTAGCTGTGTGAATTTATAACAGAAGTGCTTGGGAGGAGTAAGCTGGTTAGTGGATAGTGGATCATTAGCATCTCTACCACTATCTTGGGCATGTTGAGTGGACCCTGCTAGGCTCTCCTTTTTTTCTAGTGGGATGAGGTGGCATGTGTAGACCCTCTTTACAGACCAGATGGACATAGGTGGAACTGCTAGGCCTGGTTTCAACCTGAGTTGTCATGGGTCAGGACTTCGCTTCCCCAGGTGAGCAACAGCCTTGAAAGAGAACAAGCAGACACAAGTGCACCAGGAGCCAATCAAGCTCGAATGACAGCCACTTGACTCCAGCCTTCTTAAGTAAGGCAGAGGGTGGTGGCCCGATGCCAGAAACAATGTGTGTTTTTGTTGGCCCTTGCCTTCATGTGTGCTACAGATTCCCTGCTGTCTGCCTTCTCTGACCTTTGGACTGTCTGACCTTGCTCCCTGTGGAATCCCTGACCTTTGGACTGCCACTACTTGATCCTGACCAGACAAGCTTTATTGGACTACTAAGCTGTATACATTTCCTTACTCAATATCTTGGCAATGTGCCCTTCACAGTTTCCCCCTTCTCTAGTTCTGTAGGTTGCACTAGGTCTCTGCATTTTGGTATGCCTGCGGAGGCCTTATTGCATGAGACAGTAGGCTCAGGCTGAGGATACCACGTGGCCCTTGGTGGGCCAGGTAGGCCCCCTGTACCTTTTCACATGCCTGGTAGGCCCCGCTGGGCTCTAGGTTGGCTCTGAAGGTTCTAGTGAGCCCCCCAGGTCTTGGTGCACTCTTCATGGCTCTGAAGGCTAAGTAAGCCCTGCTGGACCTTTTCATAGGCCTGGTAGGCCCAGATTGGCCCTGGTAGGCCTAGGTAAGCCTTGCTGGGCTCTGGTAGCCTCCACTAGGCCCTGTTAGCCCAGGTAGATCCCGATAGGTCAGGTAGACCCTGCTGGGCCTTTTAATAGGCCTGGTAGGGTCTTGCTGGGTATTAGTAGGCCCTGCTAGGCTGCGTGGAGAGCCAGCAGGCCCCTTAACAAGCCTAGTGCATTGTTTAGGCTGGTAAGCTCCTCTTCAGGCCTGGCACTCAGCAAGTTCTATTGGTTTGGGGATATACATTCATGGACATTGATGTGCCCAGTTGTGGTCTCATGAGTAGGCTGAATCAGGTTTGTTGTCAGATTTGATATTCAAAGATATTCAAAAGATAGTCATTAAAATGCAATTAAACTATCACCAACATTTAAAACAGTTTAAAACATGCTATTAAAAATAACACAAAGCAGTTTAGAAAGACAAGCACCATAGTCTTGAAAGTCCTTTCTTGGACAGCTTCTGTTCTCAAAAACCTGTTTGAATAGAGAAGTCTTTTCTTGCTGATAGAAAACAGCAGGAATGGCCCATGGCTTTCCTAGGATGTGAGCTTCAGAGACTAGGGGCAGACAATTAGAAGGCCTTCTTTTACCTCCCCAGCAGCCATCTCTTGAGAACATCTTTTGAAGATTTCAGAGCCCACGCAGGCTTATATTGGGAAATACAGTCTGACAGATAGCCTGAACCTAAGCCATAATCAGCAATTTGTATAGTGCCTGAAAACAAAGCAGTAGCCAGTGAAACTGCCATGGCAAAGGAAATGTATACTTCTTGTAACTAACCTCAGTCAACAATCTGGTTGCAGCTTTTTGCACAAACTGAAATTTCTGAACATTCTTCAAAGGTAGCCTCACATAGACTATATTATAGTAATCTAAACAGGATGTAACTGAGGCATGTGCCACTGTGATGAGACCATGTGTCTTGAGGAATGGGTGCAGTTGACACACCAGTGTTAAGTATGCAAAAGTGTTCTTGACCATTACAGAAATGTGGGCTTTTACTCAAGTATGAATCCAGGAATCCTTCCAAACCTGTGTCTTCAGAGGGAGTGCAACCTCATCCAGTACAGACTGAATCCCTTGACTCTCCCTGATGTTCTTGATCATCAGTTGTATGTTTTCACAGGTCTGGTTCATGGCTTGATGTCAACCCCATGTATGAATAGCCTTGGTTCACGTGCATGAATAGATAACAGATCCTGCACCTGGGGCATGACATCACAAGATATATTGCCTGCTCAAAGTGGGGACCTCCACATATTGTTTCAGTGTAGTTCCTCACTATTGACTACAATGGTTAGGACTGCTGGAAGTTGTGGTGCAACAACATATCAGGACTAGACTTCCTCTCCTCTGTTATCAAAATAGGTCCTGTGGGCCATAGCAATAGCAATAGCAATAGCATTTATTTCTATACCGCCTATCAACTAGTGTTATCTAAGCGGTTTACAATGTATTTTTTAGCTAATTGCCCCCAACAAGCTGGGTACTCATTTTACCGACCTGCGAAAGGATGGAAGGCTGAGTCAACCTTGGAGCCTGGCAGGATCGAACTCACAACCTTGTGGTTGCAGTACTGGCATTTAACCACTGCGCCACCAGGACACCATAGACATCTGTAAAGCCATTTTGTGCCACTCAGGGGTCAAAATCTTTTTGCAGAAATGTGTTTTTGGTCAATCTTCCTACCCCCACCAAATACTCTGTAAGGTTTATGGGGGCATTATCACCATGTTTATTTGCCCCAGGCCAATTTAGACTTAAGAATGGGGCATTTGAGGGTATATATATGTATATGCATGTTTTTATATTTGTGGGGGGGTGTAGATGGGGATTCAGCCCTGGGGGGCTAATGTAGCCCCCTAGATTTCCACAGTTGCCAGCCCTGACCTATAGGGATCCCTCTTAAAAACAAGTACCTATAATACCTACTGTAGTTAAGTTAATCCCAGACTTTGGGCCTTTCTGCTCTACACTGTTATAGTGCTATTATTCCACTTTCAACATCCTATGGAATCTTGGGTCTTGCAGTTTAGGGAGGGGGCATTTAGAATTCTCAGCCAGAGAGCTCCTTGGCCTCAGTAAACTACAAACCCCAGAATTCCACATGATACTGAAAGTGGAGTGATAGTACTGTAACTGTGTAGTGCGGAAAGGCCCTTAGTGTGCTTAGAGCAGGTACAATGGAATTGATGGCCTCAGTGCTATTGGCTAGGCTGAGCTGGAGTAGATCCACTGAATCAACACATAGGTAAATCTTATTGATTCAATGGGTCTCCTATAACTGGGAGTAACAATAGAATTCAGATCAATAAGACCTAGGCTAAAATCCTATTGTTACTTTGAACTAGAGCAGATCTGTTGAAACAATGGAATTCACTTATGTGGTAACTCTCTATTCAACAATAAATTGAATGGATTTACTCTAACAGAGACTAACTAATAGGATTCCAGACCTTTGACTAACATAGGTAGCATTAGTTTCATTGTAATAATGACTCTAATCATGAATCATTTCAGTTGGAATCATGACTCTATTTATGACTACGTGTAAATCCAACATGGGAAAAGAAAATAGCCGTAATGGTTCTTTCTCTTTTGGCAACCTTTTGATGATGATTAAGGAGGTCCTTTAGTTCTTTCTGAATCTTGCCCTCCCTTTCCCCATCATCTCTTCTTTTCCCATTGAATGGCACCAACTATGCCCATGGTGTCATTCCTTGTTAATCTCTGAGAAAGAAGGCAATATGCTTGACCAAGTCAATATAGAATAATCTATTACCTTCTCATCATAAAGTATGTGCGCAAAGAGACAGGAACCATTCTGAAGTCTCCTCATGAGTAGAAGCTGGTAACTCTGATATCAGTGAGGTAATGAATCTCCTTTAAGTTCAAGTTTGATTTCAATAGCATCTATCTATGGAACTGAATCTATTTGGATATGGGGTTCATTTAGCTCCTTCAAAACGCAGAGTGAGATCCCTGCTCCACTATAAGATCTATCAAAGTTTCTGAATATATTTGGAGATAGGTTTCAGCACTTTGGCTAGCTAGAGTGGAGCTATCCACTCATCCCATTGATACCAGAGCCATAAATCTCCATTGAGTTCTGTTCCCTGTCTCTTGTCTCTAAGGCCCTTTCTGCATCCTACCTTTTCTCAGTGCTGGGGTACGGTGATCGTGCAAGCAGCCTCTTGTGAGACACTGTCGCTTCCCTGCTTCTTCAGCTCTACACGAGCTTCCTGCTCATGTGAGAGCCCTGCCTCTTCCTTTCGCAGTGCAGCCTGGGACCTTCCCAGGCTGCACTGAGACAGGAAGTGCAACTGGCCCGGCTCCCGAGGCTCTGCACGCCAGGTAAGTGTGCACGGGGCCCAGGAGCAATGTGTGATTGCGCAGCATTTTCGACTGAAAGCCGAAAATGCAAAGGTGCACGATCATTGCCCGCCGGCCCCTGGAGCCTTGCGCAATTGCGAGGGCATCATGCAGATTGCTCCTCGCAATCGCGCAAGGCTCCAGGCTCTCTTTCACATGGCAGACACTATGCGAAAAGGGCCTAAGTCTTGTGACATAGGCTAGGCCTGGCATTGCCATCACAATCACTTTCAACTTCTATAGAATCAAAGGACATCTGTAGACCAACACTACCACAATTCACCCCATCCCATGAGCCAAGCTACTTAGGTAGGGGTCTTTGTAAATTTGAAAATGTTTTATTTGTACCCAGTAGTCCTCCTTCTGTTTTAAACTAACATGTTCATTCCACAGTCTGTTAAAAATAATTTTCTCTTCCCCAATTGTGTTCATTTCCACCACCACCCCACATTCAGTTACAGTTGAAATCTTTTTGCTAGACAGCTCTAGAACTTGATATTTTTGATTATTGATAAAACAACAAGAATGACATAAATAACAATAGCAACAGAAGCAAGAAAAAGTAACAGCAGCAGCATCCATCCCTTCACACCACTGAAATTTTGTCCTTAATTTTTTTGTCTTTCAAATGTATCTGCGTTTGTATATTTGGAAATAAAACAAATATAAATTATGCATTTTCCAACTTAATTTAAAATGCATTATGCATTGCGATGTTCTCTGGAATTAATATTATTAAGGGGACAGATCTGTATGGATTAATTTTGAGTCCGTCCTTTGTAATTCAGAGGCAAGGAACATGTCCCCAGGTGTCAAATTAATTTTTTTAACTGTTAAAAAAACACATACATAATAGGGTTCTTTTTTTCTGTATTGGATTATTTGTGTCTACAGTTTGTTTACAGAATTCATTATTTCACCCTTCCACCTCTTTAAAAGTTCACTACAAAATCAAACTTTTTAAAGGCTGTATAAAAAGTAAGCCCTTAATGTACAGTTGAGCATACTTTCTCAGTTATTTTCCTCTCTCTCTTTCTCTTTCTGTCTCTCTCTGGATGATCCAGATCTGCATCTCGTGATTCCAGTTCCCAAAGATGGAGAACCATCTGTGAACACCTTCCTAATGTTTTGTGGATACATGTGATCATTCTTTACTTTTAGTTTTTATTCTCTTTAGGGGGGGAAAATAATCCAGGGATTCAATGAAGGCTGGTTAGTAGCTCCCATGTCAATTATGATGGTAAAGGTCATCTGGGTTTTGGTCCCAACTTGCTATCCAAGATACTGAACCTGTTTGGGTATTGGATTCAGCATCTTGAAGATCCTTGAAAGTCCACACTAAATCCCAATAAAGAAGCCACTCATTCACTCATATTGAAGCCATCACATGGATTCAACAATTATTTGAACTAAGGAAAGAATTCTGTATGCCCTATTTGAAGGAAGTTGAGAGACCAGTAGATGGTGAGCAAAGAGGGAAGTACACAGGTGGATGACTCCCTGGTATGGTAGTGGAAAGGCCCACCTTCATTGCTGTTTTGACAACAGCAGGACTGAGAATGTGGGATTCCAGGTGGAGGGGGAAGAGAGGCCAAGGCTCTTCAGAATATCATTCCCACAATACACCCCCAAAAGGATATGCTAACTGAAACAGGTGTGCTTCCCTATCCTTGTCTATTTAATCTAAGGGACTGAGAGTTCTTGGCCATTTGTCAGCTAATTTGTATCCATCTGCAGTTACCTCTAGTCACCATCTGGTTACCTGATCTTCCAAATCATCAATAACCTGTAACACAATCCCTGAGTTGGCAAAGTTCACTTTCCTCACATTATTATCAAGAGGATGGAATGAAGGTCAGGGTGTTACCCCAAAATTTGGGTGACTCAGGGGTCCACTCCCAATACCAGTACCCCCATGAAACAATGGTCAATTATTAGCTCGGCATGAGGCCTGCAAGAAGGGGGTAACCTAACAAGATCTTTTACATTTGTGTTTACCAGTACTTCTGCAGAGAAGAACCAGCTAGAGATCCAAAAGTGAGCTTAATTGTGTTTTATTAAAAGAATTGCAATTACACACACAAGACCCAAGTAGTCATGCAATCACACAAGGCTAACTGAAGGAAAAGGGAGGAAGGATTTGGATAGTGAGATTTCAGGGTGAAGTGGGTGATATTTACGAATCCAGAAGACAGTGAAGAAGCAGCAATGAGGCTTAGGCACAAGTCTAAGGGCAGTACACAATTGAGAATCCAAGCAGCAGAGTTGCAGACCAGCAATCAGTGTACTGTCAGTTGACTGGCTAAAACCTGGAGTTTAAATACCCATTTTCTGCCTGGAGAGCAAGGGTGTTAATGGCTTTCTGGCCAAGTAAACAATAGATTCTCAGTAAGGACAGTGAGGTCCAGAACAGACTAACAGTCTTAGCATTAGATGACAAAGTGCTAATGGACTCTCTGATAGCTTGGCACTTGTTGGACAGGTTTGAGAACAAAGGAGAGGTTTGTTTGGTCAGAGGAAAAGGCATTAAGACAATCAGCAGTCTTGTGGGAATCTTCCAGACACTGTTGTTTAAAAGGTTGAGTTGTTAAGGCTAACTGCAAGCCTATTATCCCATGACTTTCCTAGTGATTTCCGGACTATGGCCTGGCTCCTCCCGGAGGTTTCTTCTGAACTAATTCGCAACACATGTGTTTGGCCAGCCTGTTCCTCTTATCCAGCATGGTCATACAGCCATAGCAGGGCATGTTTATGTTTATGCCAATTAATATATTTCACCAATCAAGTCATATTTCACCAATTAAACCATATCAAAATGTGGGGGGGGGTACAGCCTGGTAAAATGGGTTGGTAAAATTGCCCTGTTCCTCTCATTCTGCCTTGGCCTGCACATGAAGGCTCATAGAAATTTGTCTTACCCTGTGTCAGGACACTGGTACATGTAGCCCACTACTATCTACCAGTAGTGTATCTATGGGGGAGAATTAGGGCAATGCCCCACAGAATATAAATTCAGTCCCCCAAATTTACCAAAATTCTAGCACAGAAGAGAGTAGGGCTTCAAAAATTGTTCAAACCTACAACTTTTATTATGACACTTGCATGGCAGTGGGTTGGATTCTGCACGGCAGGACATTGCACTTGATGGTACTTGTAGTCTTTGTCAGCTCTGTGATTCTATGTTTGTATTCCTTTGGTAACTCTGCCTCCCCTTTTTCTTTTGATGCTTAAATGGTATCTATAAATGCTGAGCTGGCATTTTAAGTATCTGCAATGCTACAGCTTTGGGGAATGGTAGAAAATTTCATTTGAGGGTACAGAAATCTTACTTGTGGGGCATTGTATTCAGTTTGCCCTCCCTGTCGGTACACTCTTGCTATCAGATTTGTAACAGGCAGAATTCTGTTAGGATTTTTTCCTAAACCTGCCTAGAGACGCCTGGCATGTCCGGGTGGGTTTTGGTCCAAGTAATAATCAGGGCCAACCTTGCTTAGCTTCCAGAATGAGACAAGATCTGGTGTGTTCAAGATGGTATAATTAAATTCATTGAGATGCCAGAGTTTGGATATGGTGGTTCCTCAACAATGGATTCTCTCCCCACCACACACCCAGTAAGATTTTTCTGCCCTTGTTCCAGGGAAATCACTCTTTGATTTAACTGTTTTAAATCTCCTCTCCCCTCTGTCTCCCCCACCATCTTTTCCTTTAAACTGGGTGAGAAAATAGAGTCTGCATTCTTAATTAGTCTTCCTTAAACAAAATATCCTTTCATATGCACTAATAAAGACGGAGGATCATTTCTCTCTGGTTTAAATAACTGCTAGCTGTTGTATAAAATTGTAAGAGACATGATGCAGATCAAGATGCCGGCTTGAAGTGGAGAAGAAGAACAAGCAGTGCCATAATAAGCAGATTTTAATGATTTACTATAAATCAGCATTTTTGCCCTGTCAGGGAGATTGAAGAGGCAGACAGCTCTTCACATGTCTGCCTAGCAAATGCCTTCCTGATGAATCATGTGCTTTGAATCACTGATCACAACATTCAAACAGCACATCCAAATAATGAGGGAAACATTTCTTCGGGTTCCTTACGGCTGGCCTAAAATGCCAGGAATATGTGTTTTTTACTGGCATGGTTGTTAAACTCTCATGTTGATACTATGTCTGTTTGAAGGAGGGTAATCATAGGTACCTCTTCCAGGTTAGCTCAGAAATAGCATTCCGACATGCTCAGTTACTCCCAGCCAGTTTTGTTCTCTTTAATAGGACTCTTCTGGAGAAACAGCAATGTGACTTGAAACCTAAGGATATACGTGGAGCAGGTGGAAATGCGTGGGCTACCTCTTCAGGTAATATGCCTAAGACAGATAAGTGACCTTCTTCTGTTCATGGCCATGTTCCCCCAGGGACAATCTCCTGGAGCTTCTGTGCCAGCATTGAGTGAAACTGCCTTTGGTGGACAGTGTCAGAACCAAAAGTAGATGAGCCCACCATTCTTCTCTTTCTGTGCTGCCTCCTTCTTTTCCCCACTCTCGCCCCACCTATCAGGCTGTTGGGAAAAGGGAAGGTGGTTCTTGCACAGGCCTGAAGTGATTACTTGCAGAGGACTTTTGAAATTAGCACAGTGGTCTAGGTCTTGAAATAAAGTTCTTTCGGGACTACAGTTCTCAGAATCACCTCCCCAGAGGTCACGTGATCAGGAGGTTCTGAGAGCTATTGTTCCAAACAAGTAACTTTCCCAAGCTTTGTGACAGATTCATGAGACCAGTTCAAGGAACACAAGTGACCAGGATCATAAACTTGGATTTTCAGTGCCCTGGAAGATGAAAGCAGAGTGCAGCTTCAAGAATGAGGAGGGAGAATGTGAGACTCATCCCTGGGATAATCAGGTAAAAATGATTACTATTGTAGTCAAGTGCCAGTTGGTAAAATAAGAGGGAACTAAGGACAGCTTTTTAGTTCCTGTGCTTCTTGCCTTGGGAGCAGGGTTTGCTATGGAAGGAGGAAATGAGCCAACTTTGCGAAGTTGAAGAGTGGGTTTAGAAAGAGAACTAGAAGCATAGAGCTGAGGCTGAGGAGAGAGGGTGCTGATGTAATGGAGAATGCTTTGTATCAACATAGAGTACAGTCCCAACTTCAAGATGACAATAGACCTGAGGAAGATGTACTGAATCCAAACATTTTCCTGGTTAGAGGCTGTTGAAAAGTCTTTAAGACTACTTTGCCACAGGTTGAATTTACACAGGCACTGTGACTGTATTCCTGGGCTGAGAGAGGTTTGAATCTAGTGTAATTTGGTGCTCCCTTTTCCCTCTCCCCCTTCTCCCCTCCTCCTCTTTCTGCCAGCAGATTTTAGTAAGTGGAGCAGTCCCACCAGCAGATTGCTCTGTCAGCAGATCTCTGAGATCATTTGGCAAAAGAGCCTTCTGCCTCATTGTAATGCCTTATATCATGTGCATCTTTGAATTAGGATTGAAGTGCCCAGTTACAGGTGGGGAGATCAGATTGTAACCTCTGATCATTCCAAAATGTGATCTCCCAACTACAGTCTGACGTAGCACATCCCACTCTACAACTTCAATATTCCACCACCTGAGTCTTTGTCTTTTTATAAAATCCATCTCGACACCAGAGTGCATAAAGAACTGAGAAGGACCCTTTTATCTGGATGGAATTCAGTTAGTTGATTGCTTTGTTTTGGTTTTTAATAAACATGAGGGAGGGTCACAAGGCTGAAAAACATGTGCGTAGAAATGGAGACTCGTGTCTTCAGAGCCTCTGGGATGTCTCAGTTTACTCATTAGTTTGGTCTCCCTGAACTTAAGCAGGACCAAGATTAGCAAATTTTAAACCCAGGCATGACCAGAACATCTCTTCTTCTTTCACAGAAAAGCCTGGTGTGGGTCACAGGGATTCAAGTGTGCATCAAAATGGGTTAAGTACCTCCCCAGACTTTCATAGCTACCCACACCTCATCTAGACCCAAGCAAACAACCTCTTGTCCCTCTAAAAGCACAGGAGCAAGAATTTTCGTTCTAAAATCAGCTATGTCTCCCAGAAAAACCTTCAATCATGGTTTTATATCCCTTGAAATTCCTATAGACTTTTCATGTAGGTGCTCTCATTCTGAACTTTGGTTTCACTAAAACATGTTTATTTCTTTACTTTCAACATTTAGATACCACTATTCACTTTAAAAAGTAACAAAGTGGTACACAATAAAATTTGGCAGAATAAAACAGTGTGTATAAAGATAACATGATAAAACAATATAAAACAGTAAAATCCATTAAATCATTCTTGTAAATACAGGGGTAACTGATTGAGTTAATGAACAGGAAAATTAACAGGAAAAAATGCCTGGCTAAACAGATAGCAGTTCAGTTGACAGCAGAAGCAGCCAACACTGAAAGCCTGCCTAATTTCAATATTCCACATAGTGAGGGGGCTACAACAAAGAAGGCCCTCTTTTGAAACCACAACTAACTAGGCTGTGGTACAATATGCAAAGCTCCCTTCCTTCAAATGTAATGACCAGGGTAGTCTATATAAAAGAAGGCAGTCTCTGAGATAATCTGGTCCTAAGCTGCATAGGCCTTAATAAACCAAAAGTAACACCTTGAACATAGCTCACTATCTAACTGGCAATCAGTGTAGCTGTTTCAGTACAGTTGTTATATGTGCACATTAGAAGGAAGCAATAAGCAGCTTGGTTGCTGCATCCTGCACTAATTGCAACTTCCAAACCAAGCCCCATATAAGATGTGTTACAGCAGTCCAATCTTGAGGTTACCAAAGTGTGGGCCACTGTGACCAGGACATTCCTGTCCAGAAATGGTCATAAATGCCTTGCCAGATGAGGTTGGTAACAAGTGAGACTGGCAATGTCTGAGATGAATCCAAGTCCATCTCATTCTCCTCGGGGGAATGCAGCTTCATCCAGGACAGATAAATCACCCAACTTCTGAAGCAGGGAACCACCTATCTAGGATTAATTCTTAGTGGGTTCATTCTCAACACTCAGCCAGCCCACCGCTAATCTAGAGCCCCACTTGATTCAGATATAACAGAGAGGTGAAGCTGAGTTTCATCTACATATCACAACTTGACTTTTCATGTTTTTCCCAACACAACATGGAGATATCACAGAGTGAGTTATCTTTCTTTTCCTATTCTCCCAACCAGAAGTGTTTGAAACCCTACTTGCAAGAAAAGTTACTGATCTGATCTGTATTGTTTTATAGGAACATGAGAGAGGCTATATTTGTATATGTGAAATATAATGCAATATGTATGAATGCAAACCAGGTTATCAGAGACAGAAGACATAATTTGTATACTGAAGGTTGCAAGCTCAGTCCTCAGCATCTTTAGGTGGGTGCCTGAAACCCTGGGTAATGCTTTCCATGAGTGAAGACAGTACTGTGCTAGATGGACCAGTGGCCTAGTGTAATAGAAGGTAGCTTTCTTTGTTTTTCTGACAATGTCTTACCTGGCCCAGGCCTTCCAAAGTATGTGGGAATTATGTGGCCCTCTAGAATTCCCAGCAGCCATAGGCAGCATAGCCAATGGCAAAGAGTATAGAGAGTTGCAGTTTCAACAAGATCTGGAGGGCTACACAGTTTCCACATCTATCCTACAACTAGCCCATTCTTTCAAGCTAATTTGGGAGAGATACCTGTAGAAGATATAAACATTCAGTGCAGCCAAGTGCAGATACTAAGACACCATATGTTATGTGAAGGAGAAAAGACCTTTGAAGGCTAAGAAGCAGCATTGGCCATCTCCAGTCCAAACTATGTCAGTTTAAGATGCTCATTGAATTAACAAAAAACGTTATTCTAACAATGATGTATAAAAATTTATAAATACTATATATAAAAATTGAAAATTAATTTTATTCATTTGTTGCATTTACAAACTTATATCTTGTGGAGGCAGTCTGCCAGTGGTCTTTAGCAAGCAGTTCTCCATTCATCCACAGCACAATGGACAACTGAAAGGCAGATACAACTTTGTTCTTCTGTCAGAACCCAGAATGGCCTGGCATGGTCTTTGGAACATCATCTAGATTCATGTGTTATATAGGTACAGTAGTGAAAGTTCACATTCGACCAGCGTTGAGCAGAGTCTCATCATCTCAAGCCCCAACCTGTAGCTTACTTTGTGGGTAAATTGGAACTGCTTCTGAAAAATTCCTGCTTGTTAGGTGCGGTCTTAAGCAGGTATAAACTCTTCCTGGGAAAAGGCTGGGTATTTTTGTCTGATGCAAAACATCCACCTTCAACCTATGCATTGGATCATCCATTTGTTTCCCCATTTGGTTGTTCATTCAGTTGCACATCTGGTTGTGCAACTTTGTTTTTCAACATCAGGGTTGTACAGGATGCTCAACACATCACTCTGCATGCAGAGATTTATGCTATGCAACACAGAAGTAGGATCTTAGCCATTGATTCATTTGCATGTCAATAAGACTAAGCAGAATGAAACAAAACGGACCATTTCTGTTTGCCAGAAGTGCACAGCAGCAGTTGTGGCATTAAAACAAAGTCAGTTCCAGGTCAAAGGGTAAGGCCGTTTTCAGGTCAGGGTAGAAGAACTCATTTTGCAATAAGCTGAACTTCAGTGTTTAGAGATAAAATGGGGAGTTTATCTTCCAGGACTCTTTGTCCTTTAACCTTTTATTAGCTCTTGCATTTATTCAGAAAATAAACTGCCATGTGCATTAGAAGCCATCCTATTTATTTTTAAGGGTTATTGCGTGTTCGGCTGCAGCAATTGTGGTGGTGGTGCTGCTACGAAAGACAGTGACTTGTTATTTCCAGTTGTAGCCTGTAGCTTTTGCGTTCGCTGCTAATTTTTCTGTATTGCTCTCAATCCAACAGTGCATATATTTTTCTTGGAATTAGTTTGGTGTCACTCGAGCATATTACGCCAGCCAGCCAGTTCATCCTTTTGAAGGGGAAAAGAAGGACCAAGAGGAGGAAATAAACATACAAAACAAAAAAAGGGGGAACAACAGACTTCTGAGTACCCCTCCATCATCATCATCATCATCATCATCATCATCATCATTATTATTAATATTATTATTACTATTATTGGGAAATGTACAAAAAAAAGAAAAGAAAAAGAAATAGCTTCCTTTTAGCAAGGCACTGGCAGGCTGAATGGGCAGAAATCTGAAGAACTAAAATTAAATGGTATATTTTTCCTCACTCAAGAGGAAGAAAAATAATGGTATTTTCTCTCTTCCTTTTTTCTTTTTGCCCTCCCCCAGCAGCAGTGACAATATATTTAAAACATAACACTGTCCAATTCAAAAATGCATATTCCAAAGCAGATCCATTTGTTTAATTTTAATAGGAACATACTTAATTTCATGGTCATTTGGTTAAAGCCGTTACATTTATTAATGTGTTATTGAGTTGAGAGTGCTGGTCACTTTGCAAGGGATAGCTCATTGGCTTGTAGTGGAGAGAGGGAGAAGGAGGAAAAAATGCAAGTAAACAGGAATTTTTTTAAAAAGGAGAGAAACCTCTCTCCTTTTTCTGATTTCTCGAGGATGGAGTTGATCTTTCTCTCTCTTATTTTCCCCCTGTTTTGAAAAAAAACACATATTGCTTCTTTCTTTGGGAAAGAGAGGATCTGAAAACAAACCGTTGTATTCGCCTGAATGGTACAAAAGTCTTTAAAATCTCTCTCTCTTCAAAAGCATAATTAGGTATTTATTTCAGACGTACTAACATCTTTGCAGTAGCTAATAAGATGCAGCCCATTTGAATATTAATATAATAAATGATTAAATTAAACAGCAAGATTCAGACTCAGAAATAGCCTTTATGGGTCCCAGAGGGTCAGTAAAGCTGTATTCCGTTCCTTCCTACAGTTAACATAGTACAAGGGACATGAATGCGTAAAGCAATATTTGTCTTATGAAACATGGAGTTTTATATTGCGCTATTCGATTTTATGGCCCCACAGTTTGAATCGGAGGCCTGGGATGGAGCTGCCATGCTGGGCCCCGACAAGCAGCGCTTCCTGTTTCAGTGGGTTTGGGGGCATCAAAGTGATGCATTGCCGCTTTGGCAAAGAGGCAGATCTGTGGCAGGCGACACCAAAATAGGTTAACAACGTTGGCACGTGAAAAGCTAATAACGGAAGGAGTTGTCATAAAGTAAGCAGCCTCGGAATGTGTCGTTTGGAGATCACAATGTATTTATTATTAATAATATATACCCAATGATGAGTGGAATCATGGCAACACAATCGGTTGGACTTTTCCCTCTTTCTTCCCTCTTCCCTCCCTTCCCATGGCCTGATGAAAGCAAAATAGACAAAGATAGCAATTATAATTGGCTATTATTCCGAGAAAGGTGTTTTCCTTTTCAAATCAGTCCATGCAAACTGTACATGAGCCAAATCCTGTGAACCTAAGAGGTGTTAATAAACATCTGGTCGTGGGCATGTTTCTTTTCTTGTCTTGTCTTTTTTGCTTAATTAGCATTCTTTCATTTGGACCAAAGTCAGTTGATGCAAAGCATTAAACACGTACACACACTCTCTGTCTCTTCAATGTACAGCAAAGTTGGCGGAGCTTTTGTTCTTTTTATAGGTTTGTATTTTTGTTTTTCAGAGAGAGGGGGAAAAAACTTGTAATCCTGCACACAGTAAGGCTGTGTAAATGCCATTGGTGTCAAGGGGATTTAAGCAATTTTACTGTGTACAAGATTGCCACCCGAGAAGAGAGAGAAAGGGGAGAATATTATGCACTTTGAATATTTACTGTGTTATTATTACATTAGTTCTGTATTCCTTTCCATCATGTGTGTTGCCCTAAGTGGGTTCCATTCCTAAAAGACAGCTTAGAAATAAGAATTAAAACAGAAATAAAGTTCATAAATAGATATATTTAGTTTCTGAATCAACCCACATGTTGGATTTTCTTTCCTTTAACGTTTGGAAACAGAAAACTACATTATAGATCCCTGTTTCTATTGTTGTTTCTGCAGTGATTTGCATACTCTTTATACTTAATTGCAGAAGTGCCGAAAAATGGAAATTTTCTATAGAAATGAAACGATGGGTCATAGGATATCCAATAAGCTTTAGTCTTCTGCAAGTTAGTGGGGGGGGGGGTCTTTTGAATGTCCATAGACTATTTTATTATTCCTAGCAACCAAAATCTCGCACTCCAATCTCTCTAAGGAACAAAGTTGGCAGGAAGGTAATGGATAAACATGCAACTGGGTTTGCTAGACTATACTGTCTAAATTCGATAAAAGAAAAGTAAGGCGAAAACTCAAAGATAAGTGGTGCAAAGTAAATCAAAACAAATCATCTTACCAAACTTTATTCACATCTGATACCATTTTTAGAAATTAAGGTCAGTTTTGTGGAACTAATAGGGAGTTATACCTATATATCTTGGACACCATGACAATGCTAGAGAGGAAGATTTATACACTATGGTTGCAGATGCAGAAGAAAGATATGAGAGATCAAATGGAAGTCCATGATAACAAATGAAAAATGGTCCCAGCAGCCCATAAATTAATTGAGAAAAGAAGGTTGTCATTATTTGAACATGCTTTAAAATAAGGTATGGGGTCCAGATGGCAGAGAATAGATAGGCCAACAAAGTTTGAGTAATTGATGACTTAAAAATAAAACAAGATCTTAAAGAAATGAATCACATTGGGAGAAATGAATCACGTTGGGAGAGTTAGAGAAGGCATATTAGATAGGGAAAAAAGAACATTTTTTAAAAAACTGAAAAATCAGAGTAGAGGGAAGCAAACACTTTTTATAGTTATAAGATCTCAATAAATATCAACAATAAAATAGCTCAGCTGGCAATTTTATCTCTATTAGGGCCATGATTTCAACTGTAATTTCATTAACCTCTTCACTGTTGACTTTACAGTTTTTGGCAGTCTAAGGCTTGTAAAGAATGTACTCTGAGAAATTAGCAAACAGCTTCACCATAAAAATCACAATTAGTGTTGTTTTAACCTTTCAGGCCACTGAAAAGGACTTTAATCTGAGAGTCATTTACACAAAAATCCTTTCTTTTTAATTGTCTGCTGTGATGGTGTCATATTTATTTCCAGGACAACGTCTTATTGTCTAACTGAGAAAGTGCTTCTTTTACTAAATTTGACATGCTAAATTCAAATGTGTTGTTGAAAAGTGAGAAAATGTGTTAGTTCCTCATGGCTGAGAAAACCTTTTCCAAAATATGGAATGACCCAGAATGGTAGCTTTGTTTATAAAGAGTGGCCATGATTAATTTTTTTAAAAAGTGAATTTTAAGTTTCCTTTATGGATATGTATTCTTCCCCCTTCCCCAAGAAATTTTTACTAGCTATGGATATAATAGGATATTTTTCCAATGGTACACACATAAGATTTTGCCAAAAATTACACTCATTTGATAACCCTCAAAAGTCAAGTTTACTACCTAAAGTGGTGATGGACAGCCTAGGAATGAACAAACTTTCTAAAAACTGTTGTTAGTAAAAAAATTTCAGCTCTATCAGCTAGGGCGTATATGTATTTGTTTTAAGATTCACAAGGAAGCTAATCGCCACCTCAACAAAACAACAACAATGTGCTTTAGATGCAATGTACTCAACTTTACGTGCTATGCAGACTGCTTTAGGACATATAAACTCACAAGGTTCTATTTTTAAACCTTTTTGGAATGTTTCCAGTAGACTAAATGGTTCATTCAAGTAGAGAACTGATTTTCATAATCTGGAAATGTAGGTAGTGCAGACTTTCTAGGAACTGTACCGTACCAAAATGTTGATTTGAGGGTTTCATGACCAAAAGAGTTCTCCATGCTCAACATGCCCTGCATGCAGAAAGCTAGCACTTCAAGGAGAAGCTTTGGCATCAGCAGCTTGGCATGCAAAAGTTAAGCAGCTTTCAAGACAATTTTGCATATGAGAGGAAAGTTCCTGCTGAATTTAACAGGGCTTACTATCAGGAATGTATTACTAGGCTGACACCAAAATTTATCTCTTTTCTATAGACAAATAAATAAATCATTTGCTTGATGTTTGAGCCCTAAATTCAGAAAAAAAGTGGTAACATTATATTTGGCTTATTGAGGAAGGGTGTAGCTTATAGAAGAACCACGATACGTATGTGTGTGTACTCCATTTTCCTTTTCCTTTTTTCTTTGGCTTTCTGAAAAATCATTAACCAAGCTGAATGAAGCTTGCCATTTTGATCAGTTTAGGTTAGTGTTGAAGAATCTTTGGTCCTTCAGATCATTTAGATAGAAGTCCAATAATCACCTACCATTGACCATGTTGAGAGACAGCATGGTGCAGCTGTGGGATTATGATCCTGGAGACCAGGGTCTGAATCCCAGCTTGGCCATGGAAACCCACAGGGTAACCCTACACATGTCACTTTCTCTCAGCCTCAGATCTTGCTGAGAAAGCCTTGTGATAGAGATACCTTAGGGTTGCCATAAGTTAGATGACTTGAAGACACACAAGACACACATTGACTGTAGCTGAAATTACAGGAGTTATAGACCAAAATACCTATACCTCTGGCTTATCCTGACACATATTTGACAAAGCCTTCCCTAGCCAATATTTGCAAAGCCACGCACATAAGCAAATACTGTAAGTTTACTGAAGCCTATGAGGTTTGTACATTTATACAGAGAATATAGCTATATGATCAGACTGATGGTTCACAAGCACTGGGTTATTGTCCTTCTGCTCAATTAGATCCATATATCTTATAATTTCTCCAGATATTGTTTTGCTTATCTTAAAAGCTTCCTGTAGAGAGGTCCAAACAGGCAGCTTGCTGTAAAATCTGGTTTTAATATTTTGCCAAGGATGTTTTATCTATTTTTTAAACTTTTGTTTTCACAATGATTTTAGACTGTTTTTATATGGTTGAATTTAATTGTTTATATTTTTTTTATTGTAAATGCTTTTGACTGTTCTGGAAGATGCCTTGGATTCTACTGTGGGAAAAAGGTGGAATCCAAGAAATAAATAAATAAATAAATAAACAAACAAACAAAGAAGTGTAATTTTTGGCCATTTCCGCCCTAGACTGTTATAGCACAATTATTCCACTTGCAATATCCTATGGAATCCTAGGAGTTGCAATTTCGGGAGGGGCTGGCTGGCCCCTCTCAAAGCTGCAAATCCCAGGATTCCATAGGATGTTGCAAATGGAATAATAGCACTATAACAGTCTAGGGCGGAAATGGCCTTTGTTGCATTATCTCCTAATCCCACATGTATATTCTTCCCACCCTTCATTTTTATCAAGTTGTAACGCTCTGAGGGTTTTTTTTTCCTTTCTTCTCTCAGATTGTAATACTTTTTCTTAATGTGTGCATTGGTTTATGCATTTTGTCTATGTACAACTTTTAAGTGTTCATATATTAAATGCTGTACATTGTCTCTCTCCCTGCTCCCCATTTTAGCACTTTGCTCACTTTCACATTAGACCATTAGACCACTTCGATGGCATTTTAAATGTCAGGTTTGTGGAATCTTGGGGTTTGTAGCTCAAGGAAGTAGATTAGAACTCTGTGGCAGAAAATTCTAACTCTCTCACCAAACTACAAACCCCAGGATTGCATAGGATGAAGCCATGGCAGTTAAAGTGGAGTCAGACTGTCTTCTGTGAAAGAGACCTTTTATTTCTTGGAAGGAAGGAAGGAGGGAGGGAGGGAGGGAGGGAAGGAAGGAAGGAAGGAAGGAAGGAAGGAAGGAAGGAAGGAAGGAAGGAAGGAAGGAAAAGAATGAATTCTCAGGGAGACAGGCCCATGTTTCTTTTTACATTATTTGGGAGATCAAAAATACACTTTTGTGGACATTGTTAAATCCAGTGAAGTTCTTTTCTGTCCCTACCAAATATTAACCTGCAATACTGTATGCAAAGTCAATATTCTTCCATTGCAGAAAGATCTCTCTCCCAGTTGAGCTAGCATTTACTGTCAACATGCTACATACAAATGTACCCAAGTTTGCAGTGAGTGAAAGACCAGTGAAATATAATTTTGGTGCTAAAAACATTTTCTGTGTAGGAAACAGATATTTTTTCTTCCCAGAAAATAATATTTCTCCACAGAAATACTTTTGTGTAGAAAATTCTGCTTCTTGTACAGAAAATAAGGTTTTCTGCACAAAAATACCCCACACAAATTTTGTGCAGAATAAATGCTTTGAAAACATCACAGTTTTCAATTGGTACAAGGACTTGCAGTTTCCTTCAAGAAGAAAATGATATCCCTAGGTAGGTCACGCTGATGGAATGTAAAGTTATGCTATGTGTCATTCTAATTCCTTTCTCTTGTCCCCATTTTTATCCTACTCATCTGGTGCTAGGATGTCCTCCACTCCTTGGCCATTCAGTGGCAGGAGAACAAGGGGAGGCAGCCAAGCAGATGTTTTTTGTGTTTCCGCAGCCCACCACATGATCTCTTCCTCTTGGACATCTGAAAGAGCCCTTGGGAGCTCCAAAAGGATGCCTTTTTCTTCCTACAATCAGCTAATGAAACACACCCTTAGTCACCCTCTTTGTCTTCTTCACAGCTACTGGATGGCTATGAGGGACCTGGTACCCAACAGGTAGGTAAGGAGTTCAGGGGTTGGAGGTGAAGATGCTGAATATTTCATAGAATCATAGAGCTGAAAAAGACCACAGGGGCCATCCAGTCCAACCCCCTGCTATGCAGGAACACACATCAAAGCATTCCCAACAGAAGGCCATCCAGCCTTGGCTTAAAAATCTCCAAAGAAGGAGACTCCACCACACTCTGAGGCATCCTATTCCACTGCCAGACAGCTCTGACAGTCAGGAAGTTCTTCCTGAGGTTCAGGTGGAATCTCCCTTCCTGTAGCTTGAATCCACTGCTCCTTGTCCTAGTCTCTGGAGCAGCAGAAAACAAGCCCTCTCCCTCCTCTACATGGCATCCCTTCAAATATTTAAACATGGTTATCATGTCCCCTCTTAACCTTCTTTTCTGCAGACTAAACATACCCAACTCCCTAAGCCATCCCTCATAGGGCTCATTCCATGAGCAATGACCATTACAAGGCACACATACATGGAATGGAATGACAGGTTGCAGGTTGGCCCAGCTAGGCCTTGCCTCCCAGCTTTGCCCCCCACAACACTCCATCTCAGCCTCTGATCAGCAATGTGAGTAGCTAGGATGTTTTAGTTAGTTGTATTGGGTTTTTCTGTTCCTTTTAAAGTTCTAGCTGATATGATGCAGCTATCTGTAACTTGTAACTACTAAGTGAACCTGGGGGAAGGGACTCCCAAGTAGAGTGGCACCTTGTATTGTTATATTGCCTGTTCTTAGAATAAAACACTTTCCTTTAAAGAACTCCCTACTCTCTCTATTTCCACATGCTTGTTAACTACACTTGTAAACAGAATTCCTCTCTCCCAGAGAGGGTGAGGGAAAGTAAGAGATCTCTAGGTTTAGAGTTTGTTGGATCCCCAGTGGTGTCCTATTGTGTCACAGAGCAGGGATAGTGGTGCTTAATCCGATAGGTGGGGGCAGTGATTTTTAAACCAAGGAACATCCAATCCAGTGGATGTATATTTAATACTTTGTAGTACATTACAAGAGAACCAGCATGGTTTAATGGTTTGAGCTTTGGCCTATGACCCTGAAGACCAGGATTGAATTCCCTCCTTAGCCATAGAAACTTAAAGGATGACCTTGCACATGTTACACACTCTCAGCCCCAGAAAACCCTGAGATTGCAGTAAGTTGGAAATGACTTGAAAGCACACAACAACAGCAACAGCAACAACAAGTATATTGCAAAGCACTTAGCTATGTTAGAAAACACATGTCTGGACATGCAACACAAGCAAAAATGTCATGGAGAAGCTTCAGAGAAATCACAGCAGATGGTTAGAAGCTTGTAAAGCATGCTTGGTTAGAATAGGATCCCCTTCCCCATTTCAACTGCTTATGTTTTTAGTGTAATCCAGAATCATATTATGAATATTCAGACAGAAATACAAAGCACTGTTGAATAATGGCACAAATGAAAGGAGACTTCAAAGAGCCTATTCAGCCTCTTGTTGTTGTTTACATTGTAATGGGAGATATTGCATGATCAAAGAATAGTGGCTAGCTTTTGCATTAGATGTCTTGGGAGCTTATTGTGAACTCCAGAGAGAGAAAGAGAGAGAGAGAGGGAGGGAGGGAGGGAGGGAGGAAGGAAGGAAGGAAGGAAGGAAGGAAGGAAGGAAGGAAGGAAGGAAGGAAGGAAGGAAGTATTTTATGGAAGGAAATGGCTCGCTAAAGTGTTAGCAGTAAACTTGATTGTGCTGAAGAAAAGCTATAGGCCTACTACCCAAGAACTAAATTCAATGTCTCACCCTAACTAGCATGCACTCACTGAATCAACAGGAAGTTTGTATACTAATACATTCAAATGCAAGTAATTCATAAGTTTTACTCTAGTTTGGAAAGCTGCTACAGTTGGATATAGGTCAAAGATTAGTTTAGGTCAAGAGTGGGGAACCTTCAGCTCTCCAGATGTTTTGGAGTATAACTCTCACAATCTCCTGTCCTTGACATGCAGGATGGAGCTGATGGGAATGCTGAGTCAAAGCAGCAAGGGAAGCAAGGTTCATCAGCTCTGGCTTAGACTGATATGCGCATACTTTTAGTTTGTCTCACTGCAACGACAGTCCATGAGCACATTTCTTTTTTTCAAAGGATTTTAGCTTAGTGATAGCAACCATGATTTGCATACAGTAGATCCCAGGTTCAGTCACTGATATTCCCTGGGTAATGTGGCTGGAGTTCTGCTGCCAGTCACGGAAAGGGATTGAACCAGATGGGCCAACAATCTGATTCAATATATTGCATTTTGTATGATAAAGGACTGGCCTTGGCTCAGTGGTAGCACAGATACTTTATATACAAAAGGTCCCAAATTCATGTCCTTGTGCTTATATTGAAGGAAATGTGTAGCACAAGTGAGGTGGAAGATCTCTGTCCAAGCAACTAAAGAACTATTGCAAGTCAGAATAGACAAAACAATCTAGATTTTGTACCCATATGCAGATACATTTGCAGACCTTTACGAAGGCTAAAGTTGTGCACTTGCAAGCCTCACTTCAATGTCCTCAGGTGCCTCACGGAAGAGCTAAAAGCATCCCTCTCTCAATGTCTCAAAGCACCTCATTCTTGTGGAGACTTTCACAGTGACAGATAATGGCTGCCACATTGAGGATGCAATGAATCCACTCCAGGTTTTATTCTAAACTTTAACGGAGTCTGAAATACTTGGGGGATGGAGTTGAGTACCTTTGATAGCTTCTTGGATTCATAACATCTCTGATATGGAAGATACCTGTTGCCACTGAATATGTTTAGTGACAGTGCTAAGAATGGAAAGGCGATTACAAGTAACAAGAAACAAGAAACAACCAAGGCTATGGTCTCATTTGCTCAATATATGGGAGAACCTGAACTGAAAGTTCCTGATTCTAGCCTCAGCAGGTCCTTCTAACATTCCCACTCTCCTATAATAATAAAATAGTTAATCCAGAGGTTTTCTCATTTCCACCACTGCCACTACCAGAGGGTTTTTCATTACATCATGGTATAGAAGCTCCCAACTTATCACTAGTTTTGCTTTCCTGAACACCTCTCCTCTCATCATCTTCCAAAGAGCCTTTGTGTGTCCAACACAGACCCATAATGCACTACAGAAGATTTTGGGACATGTGGCAGGCACTCATGAATGCTCAATATGTGGTATGTTTTAGGCATTCCCTAGAACCATAGGTCTCCACCTCCAATCTTGCAGAGGTTTGAAACTTCACATCCCTAAGTCTCTGACCATCAGCCACGCTGGCTAGGGCTTCTGGGAGCGGAAATCCAAAATATATGGAGAAGTTCAGAACCAGCACTGCAGAGCACAGAAAATTCTTCCTTAGGGATACAGTTCTTCACTAAAGTTTCTTCTTGATGGAAGCACTGAGTTTTAACAATTTTCTTCCTTCTGCAAGAAAGTCATTGAAGCCTATGTACAATTTGGAACTTATTCTGTTCAAAATTTGCACATGTTTGATTTGCATAGAAAACAAAAATTTATGTACAGGAAATACCATTTTCATCACAGAAAATAATACTTCTGCGCAGAAATATTATTTCTTGTGCTGAAAAAAAAACTGTTTTCTGCACAGAAAATGATGTTTTCTTTGTAAAACAACCATATGTGAATTTTGCATGGCATAAATCTCCAAGTTCCTGTTTTCAATACAGAAAGCAATATCTCTATCCAGAAGTATCATTCTCTGTGTGGAAAATACTGTTTTTATGCAGAAAATGCTGTTTTCTTCACAAAATAACCATGTGCAAATTTTGTGCACAATATGTCCCAAACTGCAAAGATTCTCATCAGTCCAGGATTCTGCTTGTCAGTGTTTCTCAACTCTTGAAAAATAATTATTATTATTATTATTAAAAACCATTTACAAATATTTTTGAATATACTTTCCAGCCTTATACTTCACAGAAAATTGCAGGAAGATCAGATTCTTCTGAGAGGGAGATATTGGAAGGGAAGCTGTCTTTCAAACAGCTTGTCAACCATCACAGATGTCATCAAGAACCCCCTGGCAGGCTTCCAAGGAAACCCAAACAGACTTCATGGAAATCACACTACCTTAGAGCATTCCTCTTTACAGACAGCACAGAAAGAAAGAACTGACACATCATGATAAAATAGGAACAAAAAGGCATGCAACTGAATAAAAATAAATGGAAAACGTAAGGACTTTTCCCATTATAACCTATAATGGTGTAATATTGATCAAAACTAAATGATGGCTAACAATAAGGACAGCATACAAGAAAGCTTGAAAGATATTCTTAAACCAGAAAGGCAACAAGAGCATTTCACCATTAATAGGATGGTGGTTGTTGTGTGCTTTCAAGGCATTCCCAACTCATGGCAACCTATCATGGGGTTTCCTTGGCAAGATTTGTTCAGAGGGGGTTTGCCTTTGCCTTCCTCTGAGGCTGAGAGTGTGATTTGCTCAAGGTCACCCAGTGGGTTTCCATGGTCTCCAGGATCCAACACTCAAAGCATTACATCATGCTGGCTCTCACCAACTGGGTTACCACCATTATTTTAGTGATCCCTCTTCTTT
This sequence comes from Iguana delicatissima, assembly GCA_948472985.1. Lineage (NCBI taxonomy): Eukaryota > Metazoa > Chordata > Lepidosauria > Squamata > Iguanidae > Iguana > Iguana delicatissima. The sequence continues at coordinate 1,294,192 of CAOKZL010000053.1, forward strand.
CTTCTCATAAAGATTTGGTATTTTTTTTCTCCTTCTCCCTCTCGTTGCCTCAGCCCCAGGATGATGGAAAAGATGGAATCTCTTTACCCATTTAGAAATGGGTATTCAGAGCCAGTGTGGCATAGAGGTTTGAGTGTTGGGTGATGGCCCTGGAGACCAAGGCTTGATTCCCTGCTTGGCCATGGAGACCCACTGGGTGACCATGGGCAAGTCACATACTCTAAGCCCCACAAAACCCCATGATAGGTTAGCTTTAGGGTTGGCATAAGTCAGAAACAACTGGAAGGTACACAGTAACAACAACAACAACAACAACAATTCAGAGATACTGCAAATGAAGATGAGATAATAAACCAGATGTGGGGAACCTGTGGCCCTCCAGTTGTTTTCAATTTCAACTCTGACTAGTCTCACTGAACATCCTTCCTTTTTCTCTATTCTATCACTTAGCAGCCTTTCACAGTACACAATTACAGCACGTTGATCCCACTTGAACTGTCATGGCAACAGCCTATGGAATCTTGGGATTTGTCTTTTTTTGAGGTATTTAAAATTCTCTGCCAGAGAGGTCTAGTGCCCCTGAACTACAAATCTCAGGATTCCACAGGATATAGCTATGCAGTAGCATAATGTCAAATCTTCCTTAGGTAAACTCAGATCCATTGCTATTATTAAGGCAATCCCACTAACAATGAGGATAACCTTATCAAGAGAACGGTAAGCAGTACTTTCCCCACCTCAGATTCCAACTGATTCAAATGCATAGCTTGATTTTTATTGTGAGCAAAAAAATGGCATATCTCGGTTCTGTCATTACGCATTGCAAGAAAAATGACAAGAGACAAATATTTACCAATGCATCTCTTCACCTGGGAGCTTTCCTTGAAACAGACAGCTAAAAATCATGACTTTCCTGCTCCTCTGTCCTAAAACTTCAGTCATTTTCTCATGAACCCAAGCTAGCCTACGGCATCATTAAGGAATACTTTGCATTATTTATTCAGAGTAGGGTCCACTTTTAGCGGCACTTCTCTCTCCTATTTGTTATTTAACATGTGTTTAATGTTTTCTGTCCTACTGTGCACAGCTGTAAGCTTCTATTTTTTTTTGGCAGTTTGGGGGACGGCCAGGTTGATTTGTGTTTTTGTGCGTCACCTTTCTGTTCTATAGCCTGCTGTTTTGATTCCTTCTCTCTGCCACTTTTTTTTTTTTTAAAAAAATAAGTTATTCTTTCCAAAGATGACCTTTGTTTCACACCACTGAAGTAAACATGGAATTGTCAGGGCTGAAGGAGCCATGTCACTCATCTTTAGAGAGCCATTACCAAGTTGATTCAACCTTACAAACATGGACCTATAAATCAAATAATTTTGTTTTTCTTTTTACAGAAGAACACACCTAAACTACAATGCCCCCAAGATCTGTGGCATATACCTACCAGTTACAAACACTTTCTCAAGGAAGCATGTATACATTTATAATCCATGTCCTTAGAAATCCTTCATCTCCCATCTCAACCTGCTTCTGACCCCTTGTCAGTTTTGCTTTATAGAATATGTTTCTCTGATTTTTTAAAAATTGTATGTAAACTATATGCATTACATTGCTCTGTTTTAACTGTTTTAAAATTGTTTTTTGGGGTTAGTTTTGAACTGGTTTTAAAAGCTGTTAAAGAACACTTTAATGTGTTTTTAACAATTTTTAAAAATCTTAACTGTTTTTTTATTTTTCATCTCCTTGGGAATCCTTGTGAGGCAATATAAAAACATCATTCATATACATATATGTGTGCGTGCATGCATATACATAGTTAAGCCACATCTTTGAGAAAAGCTTTTTGGAAAGCACAGTGCTCAGGGTGAAAAAGCCAATCCAACATTTCCATTGCTCAGAAATCACAAGATACCATCGTATTGGTACTTTCAAAATAAGGACAATTCTTTGACCACCTCCAAGAACCATGTTCGTATTGCATCTGTGCAACAGGAATGAGAAAATCAGTCACTTTCCATTTCTCTTAGTTTCATATTTAACATTCAACTTCTCCCTATCCCAAATATAAATTAATTTGTGAATTTCAGCAAGTTCTTCCAAGATAAAATTCTTCTTTTCTACCTGCTGTAGTTGGTGGGAACTACCATTCCTGACACAGAGAGGGCCATATCATCACTGCATACCACGTATCTGTTAAAGTTGAGAAGAAAGGAGATGGTAGTCCATATTCAATAATAACAGGAATATACCAAGAATTCAAACCCAGATTTTTAAGATGTAAGGACTCACAATCCTGGGTCTGAATAAATGGGTATATCTGTTAGTTTTGCTTCCTCCCATGTCTATTTTTTTTAAATCTCGTATTGTTAATATCATAAATAGGAGGATATGGGCAAATTATAGCGAGTCATATCAAAAATGAATTGATAATCTTACCCATTTCCACTAGACACACAAATAAAAATAAAGCGTGTTTCACTGACTTTATGTCATTTGAATCAAAGAGAAATCCCCCTCCCCCGGATCTTCACAGTGCTAGAAATGCCCTGATAGGACACCAGTTTAAGAGAAATCTACTTGGCAATGGCAACCAAGGGGTAAAATATAATCTTTGCACAGGCCTACAGAGCTGCAGTGCCCAGATGCAACTGTGCAATCATTGTCATCCAGTTTTACAGCGTGCAGTAATATCACAGCATGAATGCTTTTTTTTTTTTTTGGTACTGCAATTGGCTCTTGAAAAGCAAAGCACAACGCAAGAAGCATTGTCAAGGGATGTGGGGGGGGATCTATTAGGGTCTCTTAAGAAATGGACCAGCAAACCTTCCAGTAGTCTGAAGTAAGGAAAGTTTGCCATGGACCAGTTTACTTCATTTCTAATCACAGTATTCATTCAGAATCTCTGCAGAAAGTCAGGTACTGCCAATATGACTCTATGCATATGTATGCTGCAGTTGCTCGAAGGATTCTCACCATTCGTCAACAAGCAAAAGACTGTCACAAGAAGATTATGAAGTCCACAAGTGTGCATCTTGAAAGCAAAATAACATCTTGGCTTCAATAAAGGGCTTGGAAGGGGGGAAATACACACACCACACTCTGTATTTTGTACATAGCTTAGATTGAATCCTTCTTGAGTGTCAGTTCACAGTTGGTTTCTCCTTTTTTTACACATGCAAATGAAATGAAGGGCAGCAGTAGGCCAAAGACCAGGTTTTGTATTCACAAGAGGCCTGAATTTGGGAAATATCAGGTGGAGATAAAGTCTAGGTGCCACAGTTCAACTCTGGTTAAAGCAGAACTGAAGAGCAGGTGGAAAGTCACAGAAGAGAGGACACTTCTTGGTACTAATGGGACAAATCTGTGCTACTTGGTTTATGGTGAGCCTTGTAAGAACATTAACAAGGGCTTTGATAGATTGGCTCAAGGCATATGTTGTTGTTAATTGCCATCAAGTTGGCTTCAGTGTAGGGCAACCCTATAAATGAGAGACTTCCAAGACTCCGTATTATCAACAGCTCTGCTCAGGTCCTACAAACTCATGGCTTTGGTTTCTTTGACTATATCTGTCTACCTATAAGAAAATCTCCCTCTTTCCCTACTGTTTCCCACTTCACAAGCATTATTGTCTTTTCTAATGATATGGCCAAAGTACAATAGCTTCAGTTAGGTCATTTTGGCTTCCAAGGAAAGTTCAGGCTTATTTGCTCTAGGATCCATTTATTGGTCATTTTTACCATCTATGGTATCCACAGAACTGGTTCTCTTCCTGTCAGCTTTCACAAGCATAAATGGAAATTGGCAATACGATGGCATGGATGATCCTGATTTTGGTATACAATGTTATATCTAGAGCATCCTGTATGAGCACTGGCTAGGCAGATGTGTTTTCCTTCAAGCCCTGTAGAACCAAGATATTCTGCTTTTTCCATCAATATGAGAACCGAGAGTCCCATCAGAGCAGGCCTTTGGGAAATCGATTGATGTCCCCCTCTACTGAATGAGAAGTCTCTCCAAATGCAGACTGCAAATATTGAAGAATGTGAAATGAAAAAGACACCCCCTTGTCCCCAACACACTGTAATTCCATTAAGCCCACAGTTTAAAATGACCCAACTTTGCCACTGTTAGCAGCAGCTAGGCCTGACTGTCAAGTCACCCATGTGTTAAAAAAAAATCAGCAAGAACTGACACCTGCATGCATACAGGCACGAAGGAGCTCCTCTCATGAGATCTGCCTGCCACAAAAACAAGATTCTTGTTGTTGTTAGATTTTGCAATAGGTAGGCCAAAACTGTGGGCTCTATGCCATTTTCCATCTATAAATAAAATTGGTAGGGGGAAAAAACATTTTTTTGTGTGAATGTTAATTGCCTTGTATAGTTTTCTATTTGCATTTTTAACATTATATTCCCATTTTGGGGCTGTGGGATAGGGAAAGAAATGCCACTAGGTACCAATGACGCCCATAAAACTCTCATTTATCCACCCTAGAATGGTCACCTCATTTAATCTATTGATTATCATTTCCTCATATAATCTTCATTCATCAATTCTCTCTGCCATTGGTTCCATTTTATTCTCTCCTGCTTTTGAAAGTGAGCTCATGAGCAGCGTACTCTCATAAAATGTCTGCAGAGAATATGTAATAAACAAAAGACAAAGATTCAAAAGGGCAGCCATATAGAGTTAACATATAATAGTATGTATTGCAAAAATAAATCTAACACATGATGAGGATTGCTCAATTAGAATATCATCCTGTTTATCCCCAGAAACATATTTTAATCAGAAGAACACTACTTCTACCTTTGGAAATTTTAGGCTAAGACTTTCCAACAGGAGATGTATCATTAAGTTCCACTCTGGCAGAACTACAATGTGTCTCTTCAAACCCCTCCTGTAGGATTCACTTTCCTCCTTCAGATCTCCTCTCCACAGCCATTCCGTAGGTGGTCAGGAGTGGGAGGCGTGGGAGGACCAACTGACTGTGTGCCTATAAGCAAAAACATGATGACAACATGGTCCTCCAGGACCGCCAAAGGGCTTCCAGGAGAACACACAGAATGCCTTTGTCATTCTGGGCCTGGTTATAGGGACTTGGGGACTTTTCGGCCTACACTGTTATAATACCATTATTCCACTTTCAACATCCTGTGGAATTCTAGGGTTTGTAGTTTCCTGAGGCCAAAGAGCTCTCTGGCTGAGAATTCTAAATGTCCCCCACGAAACCGGTGGAAGTTGAATAACAGCACTAAAACAGCGTAGGGTGGAAAGGCCCATTGGCAGATACTTATCTGATGCTCCCTGCTTTACACTGGCCCCTAAATGGGAGCCCCAACAGAGGAAGGTGAATTCTATGAGGGGTTATGTCAAACTAGTGATAGTGAATTCTTCCCTTCTCAGTTATCAAAAAAAAATTAATACACAGACTTGGCTTTCAGTTATACCTGTGCTTGTTACTACCTGAATTTGCCTTGTTTGTTCCACCACAATCCTATCTGTGCTACAGATCACTGCATTTTTCCCCCCAATGGATTCCGTATATGAATTATGCCTTGTATGAAGAACTACTCATATTTGTTTGACCTAAACTAGCTGCCACTTAGGAAGCTTCCAAATTCTGAAGTTTTAAGAGATACATCTAAAAGAGAGACAGAGAGAAAATGAGAAAGGAACAAAGAGACACAGAATTGTATCAGGACTGAAGCACTGATGAGGGAAGGATGGATGTTAATGTTGCTGATTAATGTTGTTAATGTTAGCCCAAATTGCCAAATTAATGTGAGTTTTAGAAGATAAACCAAATGAAGATTTTTTTAAAAGATTAGAAAGTTTTTATGGATTTTCTGAGTAGTACAAAATCTAACAATTCAATAATCTGTGGCCATGGTTACTAGTGAATCTAGCAGGATTATTCTGGTGGATCTGTAACATAAGAATAATTTTTTAAATTTTTTTTTATTCATTACAGTTTATCTTGGGGTTCAGAGCTCTTTTGTGTTTCAGTAAATTAGTGTTTCGTGTTTTTAGTTAATGTTCAGTGTTTTAGTTTAGTGTTTTAGTTTTACAGCAAGGTCAAAACTAAAGGTTTGTGGTGACATGAAGAAGTGCCCCAACACCTACAATGTGCTTTAGGCCATTTTGTGGTAATGGCACCACCAATTTTATTGTACTGTAGCACTGCCTCATTTACAGAATTTACAGGGTCTTCCATGTCTTCTTACCATAAAAAATCTATTAAAAATAGAATAGCTGCACAATGCGTTTTGACAGGTAGCACAAGACCTTCTATCTGTAAGTATCGCCCAGTGATTTCAATTTAAGGTTATTCCTTTTTAAAAAAAAATATTTGTATCAATTTATGTTCTTCCTATAGTAGTCATAATCCTATAAACATGATATTCTTCCTGACATTTGTCATCTAGTTTCTCATGTAAAATGCAGACAGGTACCTGATGTCTACGAGCATCCAATGTGGTTGTAATTCTGTGAAGAAGACTAAAATGAAGAGATCATCAATGCATGAAAAGCAAAAAGATTGCATCTACTGGTGCCATTTCCTCCTAATATATGGATGTTGCTTGCACCTTCTGTGTGGAAGGTCTAGTCATTGAGACAGAGAGAGACGAGGGGCAAAGCCAATGTGCCAGTACAATTTAGAACCCCTCTTTGACTTGATTATTCCTATGAATAGAAATGGTTAAGAAAGGTGCTTAAATGGAAAACCAAAATGATCAGGGAGCTAGAGTCATTCCACTGGGAAGAAAAGTTTCAACATTTGGATCTATTTTGCTTAGGAAAAGGGTTAAGTAATAAGAACAGGGGTGAACAGTATAATAATTCACAGTGTGGAAGAAGTGGGTAGAGAGCACATTTTCTCCGACTCCCATAATGTTAGAACTTGAAGTTATCCAGTGATGAAGCTGAACAGCAGGAGACACTAGGACAAAAAGAAGGAAGATTCACAAGGTGAATCCTGTATTGACAGAAAGATAGGTGATATGTTTTTTAAAAAATAACGTAAATTATGACGTTAAGCATCACAAGATGCCATGATAGCCACCAATTTAGACAACATGGAAAGACAGTCAGACAAATTCACAGAGGCTAAAGATATTCATGGCTTCCAGGCAGGATGGCTATATGCTACCTAAGGGGTCACATATAGGAGACTTTCAAATACCAGTTGCTTTGAGGCCCATCTCTAAACTACAAACCCCAGATTTCCATAGGATGTTGAAAGTGGAATACTCTGGTGCAGAAATGGCCCAAGATAGAGAAGGGTAGTGGCCATTCTGGGAAACAGTACAGTATACTCTAAAAGCCTTTGTTCTGATCCAGCATGGCTTTTCTTGTATTTTAGCGTTCTTTGGTTGTCTGCATAGAAGCTTGTGTAGAATTCAAATGCTCAAACTCTTTATACAAGATAGTAATCAAAATGAAATAATACATGTAGGCTGCTCATTCTCTTCCAGTTATTTCACTGGGAAATTTTCTCTCCCTTTCTATTTGCTCTTCCAATCTTTCTGAGAGTACTTAAAAATCTATAAAAGGAAAAACAAATACAGGTTTTGTAAGAAAAGTTGTCTATCTGATTGGATATATCTACCTGCTAAGTAGCAAACTTTGTAACTTCATTTATCTGATTTCTATGAACATGGAAAATCCATTGCAAAATTATTTAAGTGAAAAAAAAATACCTAGGTTATTACTACTTGATATATGTTTCCTTTTCCTTTTTCAAAATCTCTCAGAGGAAAAAAAAGGCTACATTGGAATAGTTTAATGCAATGCATTTAACTTATCTAAAGTGCTTTCGCTGACTGCTCCAAGAAAATTGAATCTTTTCCTCACCATCTTAGTGACATGAAAAATATATAATACAGTAAATGATTAATGCAGTTATAAACTATACCTGAGATAAGATTTAAGTATTCATATTTCTATCATGTTAATACAATATGATAAACTCACAAAGCAAACTTGACCATGGCATTTGTTATTCTGTCCAGTGTTCAATTATTCTTTGTCCAAATACAATTTAGGGGTTCAGGAAAGTACGTTTGCCTGGCGCAAAACATTATGTGTTACAGTGAGATAATCTGCAGCAGTGGTCAGTGAGTGTCAATCTCAATTCATGCACATAGGATGGGAAAACAAAGCTGACCCTTGGCTATATTACATGCACTTTTGGATTGTTGTTGTTGTTACATTAAGGAGATGAACTTGCAACATATAATATCCTTATAATGTTAACAACATGGAACAATTATTTATTTTGAAATGCTTTGCTGAACTGACTCAAGAGATGAGAAGCAAGCTTAACACAGAATAAAGTTGTTCAAGATCATATTTACAGGAGAAAGTTTATGCCAACAGAAAGCACCTCTTTATGGCGTTAGGAACAAAACTGAAACTTGCTTGGTTTATTTAGAATGAACCCATCTAATTCTGACTTCTCCCATGCTAACATGAAAATTGAAATGCATTTATCCTTCAAATGACTTTGAATATTGTGACATAGTTACCCAGTTTAAACACACACACACACACACACACAAACCTCCCATACCTTAGGGAAAATGGTTCACAAAAAGAATATATTAGAAGAAAATACTTGCAAAAAAATGTGTGTATAAAAATTCATTCACATGTTTTTGTATACAATATTCCCTAACATACACATTTATGTTAGGTAATTTTGTGTACAAAAATTGCATATGATTTTCTTTTTTGCAGATTTTTTTAAAAAAAATTTGCAAATTGATACAGAAATAAAATGGAATGATCTTGCCACTGAAAAAAAAGTACAGAAAGCAAGAAAGGTTCATTCCTTCCAAACGGTATTTTTAAAACAGAGCCAGCTGGGTGTGCCGTTGCATCCCACAATGGATATCCGCTAGGGCAATGGTTCTCAACCTGTGGGTCCCCAGATGTTTGTGGACTTCAGCTCCCAGAAGCCCCAGCCACTATGGTCAATGCTCAGGGCTTCTGGGAGCTGAAGTCTAAAAACATCTGGGAACCCACAGTTTGAGAATCACTGCACTAGGGAGATTTTTCAAATGCCTCTGGAATACCAATGTCCTTTGTTTATAAAGTGGGACAAGTGGATTAGGGATCCTTCATGCTTTTATTAGCTATTTCAGAATTTGCAAGAAGCACTAGTTATGTGATGGGACCCAGTTTCCACTTTGTTCAGATTATTTCCATCTCTCTCTGCTTTTCTCTGGTTGTTATACACATACAAAAGTCTGATGAAGACATTTTGCTGCCTGAGGCCACATTCAAATGGGTTGCGAACACTCACAACTACACACCATTAGGGGCAAGATTTTTTTTTTTTTAAAAAAAAACCTTCCTGCTCCAATTGCTTCTTTCATCTGTCATCTTCTCATGATTCTGTACAGCCCATCCACAGATATTATCATTGGTCCCAAGAAACGGCTGAGGTAAGCAGGCTCAACAACAGAGAACATCCCAGTACAGAGAAGATTGACAACAATAACGAATACCAGGCAAGAAACACTGTATTTGCATTCCAGATCACAGAGAGTGTTACAGTATGGCCAAATTACCCAATACTACTGCTTAGCAAAGTTTTGAGAGGCTGACTAGGAGAGTCTTTCTGCAAACTCCACCCTCCCAGATGCTCTTTGTAACTGTTAGCAGGGCAATGTCATTTCCTGAAGTCATTAGCTTCTGGGTGGGATTGTGTGAAGAGGGGAAAGGCAGAGTTCCTGTACCTTTAACTGTAGTGCAGAAATGGAAATTTCAGCAGGTGTTGCTTGCCACAAGATTCACCTGCTGCAAGTCCCTCTTCCATGCAACCATTCAAGGTACAGGACCGCTGTCCTGTTTTCTTCCTGGCAACCCAGCTTCTGGAGCCGGGCAGGTGAGGGTACTAGGAGTGAAGAGTGGCTTGCAGAAATAGTGTTTGAGGTCTCTGTGGCTGCTGAGATGCACTCTTCTTTAAACAGAGATTCTTTCAGGAGCATTGTAGTTCATATTCCTGTGTGCAGGGCTTGGACTGAATGGCTCTTGTGGCCCCTCCCAGCTCCAAGATTTTGTGATTCTATGCCCATTTCTGCACTAGCCTGTTATGGTGCTATTATTCCACTTTCAACATCCTACCGAATCCTGGCGCTTGCAGTTTAAGGAGAGGTATTTAGAATTCTTAGTTAGAGAGCAAATTGGCCTCGGTAAGCTACAAACCCCAGAATTCCACAAGATGTCGAAAGTGAAATAATAGCACTATAACAGTGTAGGAAGGAAAGACCCTATGATTCCGAAGCATCAGAGGGCTCTGATCCAGAAGTGGCCATATCTTTTAGTGTCAATGGAAGCCATCCTAAGCCATTACACCCTTAGCTGAGAAACAGCCTTGGCTTTATTCTCTACCCTTGGGTCCCCAAGCTGAGAAAGCAAGTTTCAGGGCATGCTACAGAGCCCTCCAGCTGCTCATCAATTCTGCTTGAATCCATATGTTTACGTAAAAGTAAGTCTGACTGGAATCAATGAGATGTACTCTCTGGTAAGTGGATAAAGCATTTGAGTTAAAGATGGTAATTGTAAAGATTGTAATGCTAATGACATTTGTTAGGGAGTATGTCCCCACAGAACACTGTGAAATTTACTTGTGAGTAAGCAGTGGTAGGACTACAGTTGCTCCAGATCTGCAATACCGTTTGATGTGCTTGAAATTTTTATGAACTTGCACAGAGGAACCAAACAGACAATGTTTCTCTCACACACAAGGTGTGATTTGATTTTAACTATTTTTTTAAAAAATGTGATTGACAATGCTCATCTGATCGTCATAACAGCTGCTAAGGAGGGATTTCTTGACAGAGAAATGTCACAGAAGGTGTCTGCTAGGAATACCATGATCCAGAGAATTTTTACATGATGCTTTTGGGTACTGGATAATGACTCTACATCTTTTAAACATCCAGATGGTGGAGAGCAAGAAAGAGAGAATTCAAACTGTATCAGAACAGGTAACTTCCAAAAGAATAATGACAAAAGTGTTTGAGCAGATTAACACATGACAACAGGATCAAGTGCTTTTCTGGGGGATTTTTCAAGGCATTCATAACGTTTAGCTTAAACTGCCAGAACTAAGGTGGAGAATGGAACAAACTCAATTGCTAGGCTTTGCTCTTAGATTCTGTTAATCTGCATTCTTCCATGGATATTTGGAGTTCCAATGTAACCATTCCCCCCCCCCCAAAAGTGGAATCAATGGATTCTAATATCCCTTTTTACATTCAGGGCTGACCCAAAATATTTTTCTTCCTAAGGGAGAGCAAGTTATTTTGGCACGGAAGGCAGATCCTTGGGCAGCAGCTCCCTATTCCTCACAGCAAAAAAATACAAAGTTTATGTCCTTGCAGGGCATCCTAAACCTGCTGCTAGAAGTGTCCACCTCATTCTGTCCAGCAGTAGAAATGAAGACTGATAGACTATAGAAAACCCAGTCTTTCAATGGAAATGTTCCTCAGCAGTCAGTCTGGGTTATTGTCACCTAACTATTGCATTGGGGCATGTGAGGCATTGCACACTGGCAAGAAGACATCAATGCTACTAGAGAATGGATGGGAAAATCTGTAGTTTCATTCCATTGCTAGCACTCTTGCCCGGTTCTGTACTGGGTTGCAAGTGTTGTTGTTGTTTTAATTTCCTATATGGAAATGTATGCATATTTCTGGACATTTTAAAAAATACATTTCCCTTCATGACCAAAGAATGGCTGTGTGAACTTTCCAACTGAAAACATTTTTAGTCCTGTGGATTTGTCAAACATCCTTTTATGGATGTTTTTTCTTCATTCAGACACATTGCACACCTCTGATTTCTGAGGCTAGATGCTCTTTTGTCCCCTTACAAATAATGATATCTCATAGGGAAATGTGAAGGTTAATTTCTTTTCCATCCAGAGGCCAGAGCAAACATGTCTACCTATTTTATTCTCTTACAAATATTAAACCTCTCTCTTGTATTAAAGCTGTTTGAGGAGAGAAATAGAAAGTTAAGTGACTTTACAATTTGTGTTCCCTGTTGCAGTGGTGGAGCTTGGACTGCATGGAGGGGGGCCGGGAAGGGACGTGGCTACGGCATGAGGGGTGTGGCCACTGTGTGCAGGGCATGGCTGTGATGTGTGGGGGCATAGCTATGGGCCAGGATGCCCCAAAAATATTGCTGCCTGGGGCGAATCGCCGCCCTGCCCCCTCCATCCCTACGCTACTGCCTTGTTGTCAATCTTAATTGTCTTCAAGACAACTTCAGTTTACAGTGACTGAGAGATATACAAATTATCCTGTCATCAACAGCCCTGCTCAGGTCTTCAAAATCAGGGAAATGGCTTCCTTGATTGAGTCTATTCGCCTATAATGGAGTGTTCATCTATCTCTGCTACTTTCCACCTTACCAAACATCATTGTCTTTACTAGTGAGTTGTGTCTTCTCACAATATGCCCAAAGTACAGTGGTCTGTTTAGGTATCTTGACTTCTAGAGTCATTTCAGGCTTGATTTGCTCTAGGGCCCATTTATTTCCCTTTTTAGCCGTCCATGGTATCCATAGAACTCTCCTCCAGTACACTTCAAAGGAGTTGATTCTCTTCCTATCAGTTTTCTTCACTGCCCAGCTTTCACAACCATACATAGAAATTGGAAATAAAATGGCATAGACCATTCTGTCATTGGCATTCAACGGTATATCTTTACACTTGAGGATTTTATCTAGTTCCTTTATGGCTGCCCTTCCAAGTCCTAGTCTTTTTCTGCTTTTTTGACTAAACTCCCCATTTTGATAAATAACTTAGACAAGGTATAGGAAATATTTCACTATCTCAATGTTCTCATCATCTCCTTTAAAGGTATGTAAATAATATGTAGTCATTATTTTTATTTCTTAATGTTCAGCTGTAGACCTGCTTTTGCACTTTCTTCCTTGATGTTTTTCAGTAGTTATTTTAAGTCTTCACTATTTTCTGCTAGTCCTAACTCCCCGTACAAACTTGCCAGAGATTTATGATCAGGAGGGTAAGATTGTCTCTCCATCCTGCTACTATACCAGGCTCACTGGATGGGGATAAGGGAAAGAGCTTTTTCCCTTTAAATATTTTTTTTTATTGAATCTAACTACTTAAAAACATAAAATAGACTAACAAACAAAGTTGAAGTACATCGCATTTCATTTTACATCCAATACATTCCAGTAATGTTAAGTTCCTCTAATCCTAACTTAACCTTTTACCAACTTCCTTATCTAAAAGTTCTAAGTGCTTCCTTATTTTTTATTTTGCTTCAGCATTCATTCTTGATCTTATATTACATGTTTTTCTACTTTCATGCGTCAGTATTTCCCCTTTTTTAACACACACACACACACACACACACACACACACACACTTCCTGTAACTGAATGCAGTAAATAAAAGTTTTAATCCATCCAGAAATACGTATGTTGCTTAACCAGAATTTCATAAATCTTTAAATCTCAGTAAAGGTTGGGGTAAATGCTAAGCATTACACCATATCCATAATACTTAAAATTGTAAGACTTCCACTGTTGCAGGTTCCCCCTATTGCTTTTCCCATAAGGGGGCAACAATCTTCCATACATTGCGATATTGATTTCCTTTTTATCCACCAGCATCATTGTTAATTTGTCAAGTTCGGCTAAATCATATAATTTCATCAGCCAATCCTCAATGCTTGGCATTATAACTGATTTCCAATATTGAGCTATCGTTAAATGAGCTGCTGTTATCATATACAATGCAACTTTCTTTTGAGAGAGAAAGAGCCTTTTCAGTGGATGCTCACACCCTTTGGAACTCCCTTCCACAGGAGGCTAGGCTGGCCCCTCCCCTGCTTTCCTTTGACCAGCAGTCAAAGACATTTTTGTTGGGGTGTTTTATTTACTTTTAGCTTTCATATTTTTAAAAAGAATTTTATATTGCTTTATGTGATTTTTTCATTGTTTTTAAAATTTCATTGTTTAGAGTCTTTTCTTTGACTCTTTCTGGAAACCACTTTGGATCTCACTCTGGTAGAAAGGTGGTATATTTATTTATTAATAAATAAATAAATAAACAGATGGTGTGGTGTCTTTATTGTTGATTTTCCTTCTTTCAGTTTTCACATCTCCTCCAAAGATTCTAATCCAGCCTTGTATACGACACATTCAGCATACAAGTTAAACAGACAGGGTAATAAAATGCAGTCTTGCTTGAGCCCCTTGCCAACTGGAAATCACTGTTTCTCTATATTTTATAATAATAGTGGGGTCTTGCCCTTTGTACAGGTTACGCATTAGAATAATCAAATGTTGTGGTACACCCATTTCTTAAAGATCAATCCATAGTTTTTCATAATCTACACAATAAAAGAGTTTGTTACAATCTATAAAGCACAGGCTGAATTTCTTCTGAAATTCTTTGGTGCACTCAATTATCCAATGCATATTTGCAATCTGATCCCTTGTCTTTCCTCCTCTTCTGAACCCAGCTTGGACATTTGGGATTTCTTGCTCCATATATAGTGAAAAGGCTTTGTTGTGGAATTTTGAGCATCATTTTGCTTGCATCGGAGATTAATGCAATGATCCTGTGGTTATTCCAATCCCTGGTGTTCGCTTTCCTGAGGATTGGAATGTATATTGAATGCTTCCAATCTGTGTGCCATTCTTTTGTTTTTGATATTTGTTGATGGATTTCAGTTATAATTTGAGTGGATTATTTCTCTGTTGCCTAAAACAGGTCTATAGGCATGCCATCTGTTCCTTGTAATTTATTTCTCCCAAGTGCTTTGAGTGCAGCTTCCGCTTCACTTTCTAAAATTGCAGGTTCATTTTCAAATGGATTTCCTCAAAATAATTGGTCATCCTTTCATCTCTTTTATATGGTTCTCCATTGTTTCCATCATTTATTTCTTCTTGATCATTCAGTATATTCCCCACTGGTCATAGGGCATCCCCAGTTTACAATTACCTTTGAATTCTTGGATCTTGTGGAAGATGTCTCTTCTTCTGCCTTTTTTGCTATCTTCTATTTTTCTGTATTGATCTTTAAAGTAGTTGCATTCATGGTTCTGACCTTATTGCTGTCTCATTTTCCTTTTGCTTTTTGTCTGTCCTTAATTGCTTGAAGAGTTATCTGTCATCCGGTGGAGTTTTTGTTTTTTCTCTTTCACTAGAAATATTGTCTTTTTGCATTTTTCTCTCACAATGTCTCTAGCTTCAGTCCAGAGTTCTTCTGCTTCCTGGTCAATTAGGCTTAATAATTCAAATAATTTTTTTTAATGTTACTTTTTAATTTAATACCAATTTAATTTGGTATAAGGATTAATTTAGTGTTCTTTAAGTTTACTCTAATTTTTGATATTAGCAGTTCATAGCTTGCTCCTGGTCTTGTTTTTGCACAGAGAACAGAACTTCTCCATTGTCTACTTTCAATGACATAGTCTATCTGATTTCTATATTGGCCATCAGATGGTGTCCATGCATACAATTGCCTCTTTGGTTGCTTGAAGAATATGTCTTTGATGAACAAACTGTTGACCTTGTAAAATTCAATTACTTGCTCCCCTGCTTCATTTCTGGACCCTAGGCCAGATTCTTCTGTTTTGTTCTGCTCTGTTTCCTGCTTTTGTGTGCCAGTCACTCATGATTAGCAACATATCCTGTTTTTATATATAATCAATTTCCTTCTGTATTTCAAGATAGAATCATTCAATTTCTTCTTCTTTGCTCTGCAGTTGGAACATAAACTTGGATTATAGTTATACCGATGGGTTTTCTGTCAAATCTTATTGAGATTATTCACATTATGTCTCTTGGCTGCTTTTGCTATGTATCTCCTCACTATTAATGCCAACAACTATTACTTTTAAAAATACTACTAATACTAACAGCTAATGGGCAGTAGCAATAATGGAGAGTGCAACACTGATAGAGGATCTCTCAGAGACAACAGCACTGACAAAATAGCTAATGCTTTATAGTAGTGCACAGAAGAAGGTAATAGCAAATCGCCCTTGAAGCTTTCTACCTTGAAAACCTTGTGATGAGACAATCCAAAATAATACAAGAAATAGTGTCAGAAGATGAGACTGCCAGGTTGGAAGACACTGAGTGAGCTACTGGGGAAAAGCAGAGGACAAGTACAAATAGCACTGTGGGTCATGATTCAACTGGACTCAAGATGAAAGAACATTTAGCTGTTGATGTGCTCAGAGGTGAAAGGAAAGTCCAAAGCTGCACAAAACGTATTACAGGAAAATGAAATGTAAGAAGCATGAATCGGGGGAAGCTGGACATTCTAAAACAAGAAATGGAATGTAGAACACTGCAATACTTGGGGTGAATAAAATCAGGAATGAGACATTTTCAGTCAGATGTTCTTTGTTATTCTGTGTCATTTATGAAGGCGAGCTTTTGCACACTCCTTGCAGAGAGATTTTAAAACGTCATTTCCAAGTATGAACCCCATAGAACAAGAAGTACAAGCCAATTATATTTCTAGTTCCTCCCTTTATCATCACGTCCAAAATGGTTCTCAGATCATTCCTTTGAAGCCACTGGATAGTGTTTCTATCATTTTCCTACTCTGTCAGTATCATTAGGCTGTAACCCAGACTTCTAAATAAATTCCCATCCATCCTCTTGGTGGTCATGGCACCAATAACCTCTGGGCAATGCTTATGTATGAGTAATAACTATAACTTGTGGGACCATATTCCCTGCATGATATGGAAAAAGGCAGTCAGACAATTTCTGGCTGAAGTAAATGTTGCATGCTGGAAGTGTACATACTCTACCAGATTGGTTTTGTATTATGAAAATAATAAATCTTACCATTCTTTTACAACAGGTCCTGATAGATGTCTGACTGCTTTGTTCCTAGATGGTAGGTTTTCTGTTTTGTTTTTATTTTAAAGTTGAGCATTTTCATTCACAGGAGGAGGAGGAAGAAGAAGAAGAAGAGGAAAAGGGAGAGGAAGAGGAAGAGGATGAGAGGAGGAGGAAGGGGAGTAGGATGATGAGAAGAAGGAGGAAACAGTAGCAGCAACAACATCCCACAAAGAAGAACTTGGTTAATCAATACATGTAGTAGTATAAAAAGTCATTATTAGGTAAAACCTGCAGAGCTAATAACTAGTATTCTTTCCATTGCAAAAGTCACTCTGCTCAGTATTTGGAATCTCATTTAACCAAACCAAATTAAAACATATAGTCCACATATGGAGGGTGACAGTCTGAAGATGACTTCCCTTACTAGTTCTGGAAGGCCAACGGCTCCTTGTACAACTCTGAACTATTAATTACCCATTCTAATATTGTAAGCACCTGCCACATTTTTCAGAGCTTCTAAAATTTGAACAATGCAGAAACAAGGAGGTTGCCAAGCACAGGGTTCTTTATATCATATAATGAAAGATGTTGGTAAACACTGGGATATTTAACTAATGTGTTAACTTTGGGGGTTTAACCAATTCTGAGCCATCACTTGAAATCTCACATTTTGAGGGCGCTGGGCAATATTGGGGATATAAAGAAAATTCACACATTTTATCATCCTCAAAACTGTGGGATGATTCATCCCTGCACAACGTTTAATTTCCCATCAGCAAAACCGAGAGCAAAAGAGAAGAGTATTTTGCATTAAGAAAACATACTTGCAAAAGTAATTGAAAAAGAAAGAAAAACATTTAATAATTTTGCCCAGCAGGGGGAAAAACATTTCAGATACACAAAGACTTACATCTTTCATGTCAGTAGGCCTCTTCTTTTTGAGTGCACCCATCTCATTGCCGCTGTCACTGCTCACCTTCTACTTACCTCTGCTTCTTGCCTCAGACAGAAGGTAGCAGGAAAATGAAAAGATGTGCGTGACACACATGCAACCCGGGTATCACGTTCTGTCCATCCCACTCCATCTTGCTTTCCCACCAAGTAGCGAAATCCTGAACAAGCTACTGAGGGGCAGGGGGAAAGACGGTTGCAATTCATTCTGCTCAATCATCCTGCTTTTTGTTATTTCAGCTCCTCCCAAGTAGGGATGCAATTTTTCCCAAAGTTTCTTCTCAAAGCAATTTTAACTGTTTACTTTCTGATGTGAAAAAGTCTTCAAAAACCATGCAGTTTTCCATATTCATTCACAATTCAGGACTTATTTGGCACAAAATTCACATGTGGTTGTTTTGCACGGAAAACAACATTTTCTGTGCAGAAAATAATGCTTCTAGGGAAGAAATATTTTAAACTACACAAACAGTGTTGTTTCCTACATAGAAATTGATGTTTTCTATGCAAATCAACCACATGCAAATTTTGTGCAGAATGTGCTCCCAAATACTGCCTTTTGTGCAGGAACCAGCATTTTCTATAGAAGAACCAGTATTTTCTGCACAGTTTCCATTTAGAAATGTTATTTTATGTGCAGAAAGTGCTGTTTTCTGATGAAAACAACCGTGTGTAATTTTTTTGTAGAGTAAGCCTTGAACTGGAAAGATTCTCATCAGTCCAGATTTTTTTTAAAAAAAAAATCAGGGTTCTCCAGCACCCCCCAAAAACATGATTCCAACCATTTGCCAAATATTTTCAAATATTCTTTCTACCTCTACTCAGAAGAGATGTGTAAGTAGGTGTGTATGTATGTGTGTGCAGGCATAACCTCAGTAATGTGATGGGGTATGTGCCCTATTTTTAAGTTTGTTATGCTTTTAAGTGATTTTAGGCTTTCAAAATAGTTTTAAACTGATACTTTTTAAAATGTGTTATAATTTTTATTTTCACGTTTTTAGCAGATATTGTTTTTAGGTTTATAAACTACCTTGGATTGCTGGCCAGGAGAAAGGGAGTGTATAAATGGAATAAATAAATAAATAAATGAATAAATTCTTTTTGTCTACCTCCTGCATTTGCAAAGTCACTCCCAAAGCTTTTCTTTCTGTTGAATTCCATCCCTACTGAAATCCAGCATTGCCTTGATCCCAAGGTAAGGTAAACCTTCAAATGTGACTTCTGAGCTTTTCTTTTTTTCCCCCATTCTGCCTTTTTGCCTGTTATTTCTTCCTCTCCTCTATTCCTTTAACACATCTCTCTACATTTTCTCTGTCTCTGTAGAAATTTCTCTGAGGCAGGACTAGTAATATTTCCCTTCTCGTGATACTTATTTTTTGGATGCCCTACACACAGTGGCAGACAGAAACCCAGGAAGCGGTGGCTGATCAAACAATGGAAATAGCTCCCTCCCTTACCAGTAACCATCAGGAGATGGCAGTGGTAATAAAGGTGCCCAAGTGCCACGTGTGGTTGCTGACTATCTAGTTGCTGACGTTGGTAGTTCACATGCTGGGACCCATTCACACTATGCAATTACAGCACTATGATTCCACTTTAACTGCTATGGTTCAGTCCTATGGAATCCTGGGATTTGCAGTTCAGGGAAGAGTATTTAGAATTCTTAGCCAGGAAGCTCTAGTGTTCCACCAAACAACAGATCCCAGGATTTCATAGGATGTTGCCATGACAATTAAAGTGGAATATAGCATTTTAATTATGTAGTGCTTTAATTATGAATTTGTATGTTCTGCTCATACCAGGATCTCTTAGACTGGCTGGTATTCTCCTTTTCAACCCGCCTCTCCAGAGACTTCCTCATTTCTAGCCTCCGTATTTGTTCTGTGCCTACTTCTGTCTGGTTGTAGTTTTATTTTTTGTGTGTGGACTGAAACCCATTTCTTCTTCCCATCTGTTTGAAAATATGAACTTTCAGAAGTTACATACACCTCATTACTAAATCGTCTTTGTTCTGTGGCTCTTCTGCTTTGCATGTTTAAAACAAGCATCTTTTATATGCACTTCTAAAATTTGCATATTTTATCAGATGTGCATGCAGATATCTGCCAGTGTACAGATGTTGGTATACAAAGTGCATTTGATCCACATCTAGCTGAGGGTGGGGGTACTGTGGAAAGAGGAAAAACTATTTTAAAAAAAAGTCCTCTGGAATAGATTCCTTGTCCGTCTCTAGCTGAATATTTCCTGACTGAAAACTGCTTTCTTTGTCAAGGGTGGAAAAATAGGAAGAAAAAAAAGTAAAGAAGAAAGAATGTGGAGGTGGAAGAGGAAAGCAAAGTAACTCGCATATTAAAACACCTTGCCAACAGAAGCAGGATGTATTCAGTGCAACCCTGCTTGTCATGATGGCAAAAGTTATTTCTCTTTTTGTTGTACGGCATCACATGCACCTACCCCAGAAAGCAATCCTGCAGGCTACTAATACAGCAGCAAGATGGGACAGGCAGTGAGAGACAGAACAGGGCAGCTGCAGATGAAAATCACCCTAGGGAAGGTTCCAACTGGATAAAGTTTTCGACAATAAGATTCCAGAGACTGCTGACTGGAGAGAAAGCTCAATATTTTAGTCTCAGTACAAATTTGCTTCAATCTTATACAACTCCCATGCAGCCGCAGCCACAGCTGTACGCTGTAAACAACAAACAAATCTATTTCCATCAGCCCTGCTGATGCTACGAGAAAAGTGCCTGAGCATAAGACATGCACAGATGTAGAGTCTCACCTGAGCCTAGTGATGCCCTCCATTTGGCCCCTCCAACTTAATATCGTTGTTACAAAGCTATTGGTCTCCTGGTACGGAGCTGGCTCAGTGCAAAGCCTCTTCTTCCAGCTAATCTGACAACTCCGATCCAAGAAGCATCAAGGGCCCAATTAAGAAGACACATCTTATCAAGGAGCTTATTTTGCATAACAGAATACAAATGACGAATAAAAATTTAATGTTTAATAACTTAGTACAAAGAGGGCTGTTGATATAGAATGGCTGGAATTTTTATGGCGGCTGTCAGACTTGTGATAAAACTGTTATATAGGAACACTTGGCAAAAAACAGCGTAGAATTTTTCAGTAATGGCGTGTGCATGATATTGCATTAATTCTTGATAGGAAAGTAACTGTAAACATGGGAATTGGCCAGTTTTTGAGTTTCTGTTTAAGATGTGTTCCTGTCCTCATTTTGCGCACTCACTCTGTCCCCCTCCTGCATCTCTTGCTCTTCTTTCATTAGTGAGGGACATCAAAATACATTTTAATGAACAGAGAGAGCTACAAGGACACTTGCTACTTCATAAAGGGTTCCTCCCCTTCTGCTCCCTCCCCAAGCATGAGTCCGTTGAAGTCCCAAATCAGCATAATCCTTTTTTGGATTCCAAATTAACTTTGTCCATCTCAGTGGAAGGGCAACAGTTGGCTAACCATTGCTAATGGGAATGAGTAAGATGGTTCAAAGATAAAGCAAAGGTTATTTCTAAGTCCTTAGCCTTCACTACAGAAGGGTGTTTCATCCCATTTAATTGCATTATGTTGGAAGGCTGCGGCTTTGGGATTTCCGAGTCAGAGTGGCCATGTGTCCTGGCTTTTAGAGGACAATCCTCTATATGAGGCTTCTCAAAGTCCTCTATTTAAAGGCTTGTTCTACAAAGACGGAGACTCAGTCCTTGTCTGCTTGAAAGGAGACGAACCATAAAGAATTGCTTACAGTCCTCCACACCAGGGTGAGGTACTCTTTACATTAACACAAGGCTATCTTTACACTAACACAAGATGCACAAAATGAGGCCTGTGGGCTGCAGCCCCTGCACCATAATTTTGTGGCCCCTGGAAGCTTCAAAAGTCTCCAGCCCCCTCCAGGTTTGGGCATGATTTGAGAGGGGTGATTTTTGCCTGAAAAAAAGCAGACAGCCCCCCCAAACATGCAAAACACCCCTGGATTCACACCAAACTCCTCTCCATCCAATAACCCTATTAGAGTCCTTCTCAAAATGGTGACAGCAAGAAATGTGACTTCACTTCTGGTCACCATTTTGGGAAGGACCAGGATGAAGATAAAGATTTTTACAAGCAGGGGGTTGTTTGGAAAGGGGAGATTGGCCCCTGCCCCTCCAAGGAATGGATTGGAGAGTGGGAGTATGAATCTAAAGGCTCACCTATTGGATGGTTTAGCAGCTTTTTAAAATTCCAGTCTCCTTCTAGACATAAAGTGGACAACTCAGGGGCAATTTTTTATGCCCTCCTCCTCCTCCTCTTGGTTTCATACAAACTGCCTAACATTCCAAGCAAACCAAAACCAGAGCTGGCTGGAAGTCCATATCTGGGCCAGAATCCAGTTAGTGATATACGCTTGGAATAGCACTAGCAATAGCAGTTACATTTCTAAACTGCTTATCAGTGCTAAGCACTCCCTAAGCAGTTTACAGTGTGTTAGCTAATTGCCCCCAACAAGCTGGGTACTCATTTTACCAGCCTACAGAAGGGTGGAAGGCTGAGTCAACCTGGAGCCCTGCAGAATCGAACTCACAACGTTGTGGCTGCAGTACCCCAGCACGCATGTCACATTACGCCTGCCTATGTCCTTTTATGGTTATTGCAGAAAGAGACACCAATGACCTCCTTTGTACAATTGCTCACACAATCTGCCTCCTTGTTTCCAGGACACACACCTATAGCCGTTTAGTTGCTAGGAGAAGAGGCAGTAGCCAGGCAGCTTCTGGTTTTGTTTTCTGAAGCTGGATGAATGAAGAAGAACGTATCTTGCTGGCCCTGTGTTTGGCTGCAGAAATACAGATGTTTGCTTTTTAACCGGCCCCCTCACCAGGCACCAATAGCCATGCAGAGTGCCTGTAGCGGGAAGGTAGAGTGCGCAGAAAGAAAACGGAGCTTTATGCTCCACTAGTTTGATGTGAGAGCTAACATAGTGTAGTGGTTTGAACATTGCATGACAAATCTGAAGAGCAGGGTTCAAGTCTCAGCTTGGCCACAGAAACTGTCTGGGTGAGTGGGCCAGTCATACTCTGTTAGCCTGAGTGGAAGGGAAAGGACATCCCCCTCCCCAGAACAAATCTTGTCAAGGAAACTCCATGGTAGGCTTGCCTTAGGGTTCCCACAAGTTGGAAGTGACTTGAACACACACAACAACAAAGTTTGATGTAGGACCTTAGTCCTAATTTTAGAAAATGTGTGCTTTGGTAATATTAAACAGTGCAAGGGGGCCCTGCAATCTGTTTAAAAAGTCATTTGCCACTCCTGGAGGCTTCCAAGAGAGACCACTTGGAGAGTGGGAACAGTGGTTTAGAGAGCTTGGAGGGGCCAAGAAACAACCCACCCCTATTGTAAAATCTTTTTCTAGAATGTGACTTGGAGGCACAGTGTTGTGATTGTCCCTGAAAAGACAGGATAAAAAGTTGGTACTAGTGGACTTTTGTTTCATCTCCTGACATATTGAATGATTTTATCCTCCATGCTTTTCCAGCTCTACAAGCAAGGGATCTGGAACTCAAGATTAATTAAAATAAACAAGCACTGTGAGATGGGAAACCTAATTATCTGGGTGGTGGTTTAGATCTGGCTACTCATTTGCCCTGTGAAAAGGACACAGGGGGAAAATCCCTGGATTTGGCACTTTCTATGGATGAGGGGGTAGGAAAAGTATAATCCATGGGCCACAAGCAGCTGATGGACCCCATTTAGCAAATTCCTAGTGTCCCTCTGAAGGTCTCCAAAGTCCCAAGATCCCCCAATATGAAAAAAAAAAAATCTGAAATTTCAAATCTTTGGAAAAAAAGGAAAAAGTAGCCACAAACTGCTCAAAACTGCCATCAAATACAGCTGTTTTATCCTTACCCCCAAGACTCTCTCAGCTCTCCAAATCCTCCAACTTCCCCTCAAAGGGGTACTTGTAATAACTTCCACTTGTGCCAGGAGAATAGGTTTACCTAGGATTGTCATAAGTCAGAAACAACTTGAAGACACAAAGCAACAAAGTTATATTTGGTGTTAAATATCGTTGCACCCGCGGCTTAGAAAAAATATTTTTATTACAACTCTACAAATTTCCCCAAACTAAGGTAGCTACTGGCTGTATTGGCTGGCAAATCCTGGGAGCTGTAGTTCAAAAAATGGCTTTGTAAAACCTCTGGGCTTGTTTTTTGATCTATTTACAACAATACTCTGACTCAAGTTGCCAACTGGTTATGCTGGAACCACGTTCCCAAATCATTATTAAAATTTGTGGCCAGAAGTTTCTAGGCAAACAGCAAGAATGATCTATCAGGAGAAGTTTTCAAATTCATCCTCTGATCACTTCTTCAAGGCAGTCTCTATCTGACTTAAGTTGGAGGCCCTTTGCTTTATACACTGATTAAACTGCCGCCTTTTTGAAGCTTCTTTCATAAAATCTAAATATCTAAGGGTAGAAATTGAGTCATCTGTACCAGCAACACTTTATTTTAAGTGCCCATTAAGTAAGGCTAAAACTAATGCTGAATTAGAGTGGAACTCTCTTAGAAGAACTTATCACATCCGTATGAATACTAAATGAATTTCTTATTCATTCAGTTCTATTGTATTAGTGTTATTGCAATGAATACTAAATGAATTCCTAACGATTGGACACTTAAAATAAAGTGTTACCCCTTTACACTAGTCATTGAACTTTAAGGACACACTGTGCTTATTATATATACTTTTTTTCAAAGAAAAGATGGACTGAATGGCAAAACTGTATATTTCAAACGATTCAAAGACATAATTTATCCGACACAGCTAATGTACAGATGCAGCTTTTATATTAGAATTAATGCTACAGGAGGAGACCCTTATAGGTAGGATTTGTTGCAGAAATAAAATCTATTGGTAACACTTTCATTGTTCCATCATTATGAACTCATTTGGTATTCACTGTAATAGCACCGATCATAATGAATTTGTTTGATATTCAAGTGCTTTGCACATGCATTTACATAGGCTTTCTGCTGTATTTCAACATCCAATAAGCATTAGTTAACACAGACTTTTGGATTAGAAATGGACCCATATTGTGTCACTAGAGTTTCCATTTAACCTATAAACAGTTAAGGGGCATCTCCTTCACACTGTGTGCCAGATTCTGGAGTTACTTCTTTTCTGTCAGTTCTAAAAGATCTAACAGCATTTCCTTTTTGTTGTTCAATGGGAGGAATATTGGCTTTGTATTTTTATGCAGAAGAATCAAGTTCAGATCTCAACTCATGGCTGGAATGTTCTGGAATAATTCCTCCATTAAATGCAAGAGGAAGGCGAAGTGCTGGCATGCATATGATTTTCATGTATACATTGGGCTGTATACTCTTTCTCTACCACAGTGATGAAGGCACAAAGCTGTGACTGACACACAAATAGCCTGAACTGACACACTGTGACAGGAGAAATCTGGGGCAAAGCTGCAACATCGAGACAGGGGAGGGGGACAGGCAAAGCTCAGTAAAAGAGTCATGACAGCAGACTGGAAAGACAAGATCATGGAGGAGTTTAAGATAGAACATTGTCTCAGGGAAGTGGTACACCAGGACATGAAGGCTGAGCAGAAATCTAGCCCCAAGGAAATCCAAATTGGTCTGAGGAGCTTGTTAGGAGGCAAATAGTCCATGTGCTCTGTCTCAGGTCAATGGCTGATATGGAGAGAGATCACAATTCAGTGACAGAGCATTATATCCTGAATGCTGTAGATGTCTGGTTCATATCTTTTTAATTTCTAATTAAAATGATCAGAAAACAGGCAAGACCATAAGACCAATTGAAGTTAGTTGTCATCATCATCATCATCATCACCATCACCATCATTTTTTATACCCTGACTTTTCCTCATAAATATGGAGGAAATGAGGGCAAAGCACATGACCAGATAATGAGAACTTTGCTCTCACAAAATAATTGTATTAAGTGCATGGTATACACCACTCTTTAATCTGAGACCTGGATGTTCCAGTCCAATATCTCCTTTCATATTTTCCAATATAGGACAGATGGAGTTCAGGCATGCTAGGACCATCATGGTCAGCAAACTCCATGGTGTAATGGAAAAAACTGATATAAAGGCTGTTGTCATAAAAGTTCCAAACTCTGCTCAAGAGTTGTTTGGAAACTGAACTGGTTTTCCTAGCATCAGGGAAAAAAATGGGGGTTAAATTAGAGGTTAAAGGAACTCTATATTCTGTTCCAATTGTGTCCCTACAAGTCATTTCCAACTTATAGCAACCCTAAGGTGAATCCATCAGAGGGTTTTCTAGGGCTGAAAGTCTGTGGTGCACCCAGGGCCACCTAGTAGGTTTCCATGGCCAAGCATGGAATTGAAGCCTGGTCTCCAGGATCCCTATTAGTAAATTATTTCCTCTCCCACAATTGAGATTTCCTCAGAGATAAGCACATCAGCGCTTAGACTTGCAAATTATATGTTCCTATAGCCAGATCCAGAGGAGCCTGACAGATCTCAACAGGTGATTTCATAATTTTGCATCTGGCTACAAGGACATAGTCAGGCATTTGTCCAAACCCCTCTGGTTTTCCATCAGGCATAGAATGCCAATTGAGGTAGTGGTGGGGGTGTGCAGTGGCTCTATAGCAAATCCAGGGGTTGGTCCATTTAGTGACTGCTCCAGTATGCCAAGCCATACTGGATTCTGGCTGCAAAGTAATTTTCCCCATGTTGTGGTTTCTGCAATTTGTGCAAAATATCTTTGCACAGAACTATCATCTTTTTGTTTTGTGCAGTGAATTATACATAATCACACACACAAAGCAGACACAAAGGAACACATCACAAAGATGAAAATAAGGCATGCAAAGCTATTACTTTTGATAGTCCATGGAATGATGCAACATTTGTTGCCATTTTAAATTTTAAATCTTTATTATGGAATTGTGCCCCAATCTTGAAAATGTCCAAAATCTCTCCAAGAAAGCAGCAATGACAAAAACCTCCAAATTTCCAACTAAGGAACAGATTGGGTTTGTTTGGTTTTGGTTTTGTCATTTCTTTTTATTTTTTAAAGTTTTTAAATTAATTTTTTTTTTTTTGGTTACTTCTAAAGATGAACAAAGTCAGGATTTACATCCCTATTTAAAACCTACCGGAGTGTTTGCTGTCTTGGTTAAACTGCGGAGGGGGGCAGGTAGGAGTAAGAGTCTAAATTATTCAACAGTAGTTTACCAGGAGTATAAAATATATACCCAGAAATTTCAGGGTCTAAAATCAAAGCCTATTCTATGGATAGATGAGGAACTAATTCTTCATGAAGTCTACAATCATTCTTCAGATTTTGCATTCATTCAAATATTAAAACCCAGTTTTCAGACCAAAAACTAACAAAACACATTATAAATGTGTAACTTAGGATAAAACATGTTTGGGAACATGTGCCTTTTTTTTAAGACGAATATGTTTCAAAGCATTAATAGAAATTTATAAATGAATTCTACATTTTTTGCTGTACGTGTTAATGTAGAAATGGGTCAAGGATGAATGAATGGACAAATACAAAATGTATCTGGGTGATTAAAAGTCTGATCTCATCATTCTTAGGCCAGGCATTCTGTGATAGCACCTTTATATTCATCTGCATGATTTTATAAGTATGTGTACCTTTTGTGACTATATACCTCTGCATAATAATGTGACCTTCTCATATGATTTCATGATGATGACCCTATCATAGGCCTTCCTTGGTAGAGATGTATTTTTACCAAGCATCCGGGAGATGTTGTTATGTGTGATGTGCCTTCAAGTCAGCATCAACTTACTGGCTACTTTATCCTGGGGTTTTCTTGGCAAGAAATAGTTAGAGCACCATGGCCTTTTTCTTAGGCTTAGAGAGCGCAACTTGTCCAAGCCCACCCAGAGGGTTTATTGCCAATGACAGCCGCTGGCTTCCATGTCAGGGGGGTGAGGAATCAGCTATGGACAGAGCTATGGGTGGAGCTGTCCATGGTTCTGAAACCTAACCCCAGAGTAAGGCTTCTTTAAAGTTTGGATTAAAACCTAGAATGGCTTCACTATGGCCCACTACTCTTCCACTGCTATAGGGCGTGGGAGGTAGGTGATGGAGCCAAAAGCATCATAGGGCATTTGAGTCTTGAGAAAGAAAGTATTTAGGGCCCCAGGATTTTCACAAAAAATAGAAGCCTTTGCTTCATTTTTCTTTAACAGTCAGACTTCCTCAGAAAAGCATCTACTCTAAATATCTCACTTGCAAAAGTAAATGTTACCCTCCTGTTCATTAAAACATCCATGAATACTTTTGTTCAAAAACATTTTAAACATTTTTTTAAAAAAAAATAGCCTGTAATGCAGACTAATGCCTTCGTTATTACAAAAAGAAAAATGTTCTTTTTTTTTTTAAAAAAGGGCAAATTTAGCCTTTTCCTTGAAAATCACCCAGTTTAAAAAGTAATAACAAGAACTGTTAAAGGGTACACGATATGAACAAACACATATGTAAAACATGCTGTAGATAGAACAATTATATAACTTTCAACAAAGAGATGAAAAGATGAAACATCCCACTGAGGAAACTCATTCCTTCCCCATTAATTCCCAGAGCTTAGGGGAAAATATTGATAGTTACTTTTAACTATTACTTGTAACTATTTTTACTTTCCAATAACTAAGGTGCAACCACATTATAGTTCAATGATGACTTAATGTGGGAAACCTGCAGTCCTGGTTGCAATGCAATGGTAATTTTAGGTACCTATAAAATTATGAGGTGTCCTTGGTCTTGATTTTGATGAGTTTTTCAAAATACCATGCTCATTTTCTTTTCACCTTTGTTCTCTATCAGATGACAAGCTTTTCCACTTTCTTCCTGCACTGAAATTTATGCAGATTTTTCATGCAGTTGTCCTAATTTGCACTTTTATTTTGCCAAAATATACACAACTTTCCTCATTGATTGACTCATATTTCTGCATTTATTTTTATTTTTATTTTTTTACAA
The DNA here is from genome assembly GCA_948472985.1 of Iguana delicatissima. Lineage (NCBI taxonomy): Eukaryota > Metazoa > Chordata > Lepidosauria > Squamata > Iguanidae > Iguana > Iguana delicatissima. The sequence goes on from CAOKZL010000053.1 coordinate 1,323,024, forward strand.
TTTGCATTTTAAAAGACTTAACATGGTTTTGTACAGACTTTACTTCTCAGAAACAGCCTGTATGCTTTGCAAATGTGTGAATGTTCGGGGTACACCTTTTCTCACATTGAGACAAAATGAAATGCTACTTTAATTCAGACAGCCATTTCCAATGAAATTTCTTTTCGTCCCTAGGTGTGTCTTAACAATAGAGGAGGAACATCCCATGGTTCAAGTGCCATCATGTGCTATGCTTACTGCTCAGTGAAAAAGATTCAGATTTTTAAAAAGTAATGAAAAGGGGCAATTTTTGTTCCTGTTTAGAAATGAGATCCTACTCCAAGAGACAGAAGAGTAATTTCGCTGCCACCTTCTTAGGGAACTGTGACACTGAGCAACCAATTATTCATGTGCATCTCCATGCACAATGTAAAATGGTTATCCATGTGAAATCATGCACAATGTGGATGCACTTATGTGCAACTATGTGCAGTACTGCCACATACACTCAGGACTTTAGCTATGGGGGAATGGGAACACTGCCCCATCAAATAAGAATTTTGTTCCCAATCAAGTTTTCCTTGAGTTTCCAAGTTTCTAGCACTACACAGTGAAACATTGAGACCATTAACACTTAGAACTCTTGCATTTGCTCCATTCAAATTCCCTTGATACTTCTGCCTGCTCCTTTTCTTTGGATGCTTAAACTGTGGCCATTTCCACACGGGCATATTGCCCACACTAGAGCGACCTCTCCTGGAGGTCTTCTTCACCGGGGGATGCGCTAGAGTAGTTAAAAAAAGTGAGGTTCTAGACCTCAAACTGTTCTAGTGCAGACCCGGGGGTGGCACTGTGAGTTTTATAAAAACCACCTTCAAAAGTGGTTTTTATAAAACTCACCTGCGTTGCCCCATAGCAGCCCCCGGTGAAGAACTGCAGAGACGCGGTAGCGCATCCCTGCAGATCTGCCCAGGGGCGGGCTTCCGGCTGGTGAGCTATCCTGATTGGCGGAGTGCCGCCGGAAGCCGCCATCCGCCATTTTGGGCACCGCTGAGAGCCACCGAAATTCAGCGGCATTTGGAACGGTGGATCCACGCTCTCCGCAGGGATGGAGCAACCCGCTCGCGGGTAAGCTCTGCCCCTGCGTGCACAGCCCTGTTTCGCCCCCCCATGAGGAAAGGGCCTGTATTTCTAAATGCTGGACTGAGGTTTTGAGTTACTTATTGGGAGCAGTGCCCCTTCCCCATAACTACATCAATTCAACATCTACAGTGTTCAACTATCACCAATTATCATCAATGGATGCAATGTGCATGCATCAGCGCCAGGGTAGGTGTTCCCCTCATGCGTCCATTGACAAAAATGGGACCCGAGGCTTCAAACGACCTTACATTCATGTGTGCAGAGGTCATACCAGCAGAGGGCGCACTGCATACTTATGATTGTCTTGGGGATTTATGAAGATCTCACAATTTGACTGAAAAAGAAAAAAAAAGGAAAAAAAGGAAAAAAAGGAAAGGAAAGGAAAGGAAAGGAAAGGAAAGGAAAGGAAAGGAAAGGAAAGGTAGAGAAAAAAAGAAATGGTAGCTCACTAGCTACCATTTCTTTTTTTCTCTCTCCTTTCCTTTCCTTTCCTTTCCTTTCCTTTCCTTTCCTTTCCTTTCCTTTCCTTTCCTTTCCTTTTCCTCACTAGGAACATTAGTTAATGCAAGTTTTGTATTAAAATCAATTTAGAAAACACTCTTTTTGCTTGGTTGGCTTCTTTCATTGGACTTCAACTCCCATGTATTAAAACCACCACTTGCAAAAATCTTGAAAACAAAGCTGGAGAAATTTTTTTCTCTCTCCCCCAAAAAACATTTAGTCTCATTGCCTGAATCCTACTGGTTAGCTCCAGCTAGAGTAAATCCATTCTATCAATTCCTGAACATTGAGTAAACACACAAGCAAATCCAGTTGACTCAGTGAGTCTGCTTTAATTGGTGCTAACAATAGATTTTAGGTGCAAATGTTTCAGGATTTGGAACTCTTTACCTGATTGGAATACAATTGTCATATATTCATGAAAGCAGTACTTTCAAAGGTATTAAGAACAGAATTAGGAAAAAATGTGTGTGTGTGTTTCTCTTTAAATAAAGTTTCAAAGGTTTTCATATTTCTTTATATGATACCTTTTTACCAAAATGACATGCTCTGAGCAATTTCAGTTGAAATAATAATAAAGCAGTTCCTGGTGCTTGAGCTTTTAAACCAAAAGACACAACACAAAAGGAAAAAAGATTGAGATGGAGGAGGAAAGAAGCAAACATACACTAGAGTTTAGTTTGAAAATCAGATTAGACTGGAATAAAATTACAGCAAAATAAAGACACTAAGTCATTTTATATAGGAATTCAGAAGATTCAATTCCTCAACCAGCCCCAAAATAAGAGCTCTTGAGATTACATTTTGGGAGCAAATTCAGGGACTTTTCGCTTTATTTTTGAAAAGAAAAGGTGCTGGGAACTTAAACTGTCCAGCCTATCAGGAGTTCATAATGAAAATGAATGCTCATTTTCCCCCCTTTTAAAAGTGTCTCTAGCTAAATGATACTGACGCTTTCAATTTTTAACATCATAATCAATAAAGGCTGCTTATGCACACTTTGCAAAACCATCGGTTTAGAAGTTTGGAAAAAAAATATGCATATGGCTGCAGCTTGCTGACTGGAAGCGCTCGCACTAAATCTTCCGAGTTAAAGTTTTACTGGTGTGTTATGAGTAAAAATGCCTTGTCAGCCATCTGCCAGTTTTTCTCCTAACATCCATATTTTCAGCCCTTGCTAAACATTGGGAGCACTTGGCCACAAGAGGCCGGCTCTACAATTAAACAGCCGCATTCTGCTGCAGAAGCAAGGGCATGTCAAAATAGAACTGTCTGTTATTAATTTTAAAAGTCCATAAAGGAAAGGTATGACCCTGTCAAGGTGATGGACTGGCAGTTAAATGTATTATAAACTGTTAACTCTCAGTGACAAAAAAAAAGGGAGAGAGAAAAGAAATTAAAAAAAAGAAAGAAAGAAAAGAGGAGAAATGGGACGGGGAACAATCCTCCCCCAGCCCTAAACTAACAAAGCAGAAATATAACTAATCATAGTGAATTAGTCAGTTACCTACCCAACTAGCCCTAAAGGGCTACAAGGTTTTAGTTATGTCAGATTAGCATTTTTCTTCTGAATCTGCTCGCAAATCTGAATTTTTTGTCTGACCAATGTTTATGATGAATTCAGTTCGTTAGCTCTCTAGCATAAAGTCAGAGGGTAGAAGCCTTGGTTGGCACCTAATGTCAGGCTTACAGCAAACAGTATTACTCCACCATCGATGGTGTTTAACAGACAGTTTGAGCAGCAGGTAGCAAGACTGAAAAACAGAGATATGGTCTCACTGAAGTGTGAATGCACAAAGGTAAGAATCTGTTTGCATGCTGAAGCCAAGGTCCGTTAGGTTTCCCAGCTTCACAAACAGCTAGACTAATGGTTTTTGCAGCACACAAGGAATGATAGCGTTCCTATAGGTAGACTGTTCCTGCACATGCAGGATTTCTTTAGCTTCTAAGGCAAAGAAATAAAACTACTGAGGTGGAGAACTGCAATGAACTATCTTTTTTTTATTTTCAAATATAAAAGAAGAAGCATGATGCATTATTTTAAAGGTAAATCTAAAATAAAAAAAGAAAATAGTGAAGAGCTACTATTAATTTTAATAGACATCTAAGGTAATGGTCACCATCGCAACTTGTTGTTTATTTTCATCCAGACCTCTAAACTTTACACTGTGCTAGTTATCACACTGCAACTATTGTATAACGTGAGAGATTGTAGTGGATCTTTCAAGTGGAATAACTAATATGCTAGGCAGCAGTTGAATGTTCACCAGCCTATTCCACCCCACATACAAGCTCCAGCAGACAAAGAAATCTAACTAAGGCCCTTTCCGCACGAGGCGAGGGAATCGCTCCGTGCCGTTACCTACCACTTCTTCTGGGGTCCAAAGCAACGCGGACTGTCCCTGAAGCCCTTCCGCAGGGCTCCTCCTTGGTCCAGGGTGAATCGGAGCAGTGTAAGGTCTGTAGATTCTCACTGCTCCGGCTTCCAAAACGGTGGCTTCCAGCTTCTAAAATGGTGGCTTCCAGCTTCCAAAATGGCAGTTCCGGTTGGTTGTGGGTCCCGACCAACTGCTGAAGCTCACCACATCTAAATCCTGCCCTCCGCAGATCGCAAGCTCTCATTGGTGCGACCTTGCGAATCTGCACATGGGAGCAGGAACGCAATGGTGCATTCCAGGAAAATAAAGACCTGTTTTTTGCAGTCTTTAGAAAACACTCTGGAGGACCACTTGGGGTCATTTTGGAGCAGACTGAGGTGCGGATCTCCGGTAAGTAGTCCACTCCTAGTCCGCTCCAAGCTGCAGACGACTTCTGTGAGAGGACGCACTGCCCCATTCTAATTGCCTGGTGCGGAAAGGGCCTTAGTCTTCTTTGTAATATATATAAAAGCACTTCTGCTCACAAATATCTGCGCAGAATCAGCATAAGAAAGGTAAGAAAAGAAAGAGGACTACATGGTATCAGGAAAGTTGGAGCATCTCACGCAGAGAGGCTCTTACAGTACATGTTTTGTGGAGAACAAGCAGGGAGAAGGAGACAGGTGAGAGCAAACGAGATTCCAACAAAGGGAAAGGACTACGATCGTGGTCCCCAGATTCTGGTCCTCCAGGGGCTTCGGACTCCAACTCCCAAAAGCCAACTTGGCCAACAGTCTGGAATTCTAGGAGCTGAAGTTCAAAACACCAAGAGGACCAAAGTTTGGGAACCATGTGCTATGGGATGCACAAAGAGAGTGAGTGTGCACAGACACACAGACAGTTTTGCCTAAAACTCCTAGAGAATGGTGTGCAGCCTAACAACCAGTGAATATAGAGTTGCTAATGACAATAACAACAGAGGTGCTTTATGTTCACACAAGGCTGCTCTTGGCATTAGTCAGAGTGAGGCAGTTGCCAGCAGTGGCATAACCTGGTCAGGGAGCAGTAGCTGAAACCTCTTCTTTTTTATCACACAACTTATTCTGGGCTCCTTGCGTTAGCCTGTTGCCTTCAGGCTGGAGGATACTCTCCCATTGCCAATATTGAAGAAAGATTGAGTCCAGCCAGGTTCTGTATGGGGAAGGAGGGTCATCTTGCACTTTTGCCTTAGGCCTAGTGGACCCAGTTCACTGTGCTATACATCACATTGCCTTGTTACCACCGCGATCTGGCCTGGCTTTGGTGAACCAAAGATATCATTTTTGATATCATAATTCGGCCTTCTGCCACCAGCCAAGTGTTTGTGAGGCCCTGCCAAACAAGCGCGAAGCTAGGCATGGATGATACTTGTTGCTCCTATCAAACTCCAGATATAGCCAGATCCGCTTCACGGGGACACCTTCCGAAACAAACACCTCAATTACAAATGCACAGTAAAACAAAAGGACTCTCTGCCCTGGCAAGCTAGGCATTTAACGGCCAAGCTAGCCACATCTACATACCGGCCATACCATTGTCAATTCAGACTATAATTCAATCATGTTAATCCTGACCTTTCAGAGGCTTTGTCTCCAGCCCAAAACTTATTGTTCTCACCAGAGACCAGACTAGCCTGCGGTCGTTCTTTTCCCTATAAAAATCCCTCTTTCTGAGAGCTCTTTGGAACTCTCGTTGGACCTTGCTGAAAATCACTTACTGACTCCCATCGGATCTTCTTCCTCGCCTCGCTGCCGCTTGGTCCAGCAGATTCCCCTTGGTCTCCACACCGGGTTTCCTCCTCTTCAATTGGTGTCTCCAGGACTTTGGACGGGTGGCGTATTGCCCATTCCCTGAATTCTCTTTCTTTCCTTTTCTAGTTAGGAGTGTGCTTGTGTTTTTATTATTTTGTGTTTAATAAATGCTGTTAGTATTTTGAAACTGCTTGACTCCTCACTGACCTGAACCAATATACATAGGATAAAAAATCCTGCTGCGTTGCCCTGCCTCTCATTAGCCAAGAGAGTGCTCCAGCTAATTTCCCCATCTTTGCTTGTTCTGTTTTGGTGTTTGGGTGCCCCTCCCGGGACCCCCAATTTACAAGGTAACAGTCTCCCATGCACCACATCATCAAGACACACAGCAGAGCACAAGACAACATACCACAAGGCCCAATCATCACTTGAACCGGGTGGTGCTCCCACATTGCCATGTAGTGAGGCCACGGCTTCATAGCTACAAAGGTAACAAGAAGTTACAGTTATTTTAATGTCATTTTTTTTTAAAAAAAAAAGTGATTTCACAGGACTGAAGATGTCCCTAGTTAAGGACCTTTCCGCAATATGTTGCTATAGTGCTATTATTCCACTTTTAGCATCCTGTCAAATTCTGGGATTTGTAGTTTACTGAGGCCGAGGAGCTCTCTGGCTGAGAATGCCCCTCCGTAAACTGCAGACCCCAGAATTCCATAGGTGGTTGAAAGTGGGATCACTATAACAGTGTAGTGTGGAAAGGCCCTTGGTATTCATAGGACTAAAGCTAATAGGGGAACAGTGGGAAACAAGAAGGTGGTACCAGCATGTTCTAGCATACTCAGTTCAAAACATGAACACAAAATGAACACAAGAGTGCATAAACATAACTATATCTTCAATAAAAACAACAGCGAGGGCTGACAATACTCAGGGCTCCTGCGAGACAGATGGTGTATCCACATTGCAGAATTGTCATAATTTGTTCTCATTTTAATTGCCATAGTGCCAGCCTATGGAATCCAGGGATTTGTGTTTCCGTGAGCTATTCAAGGTACCTTGAAGAGGAAATCAATTTAAATATGTAGCATAGACCAGTATTCAGTGTTCCTTGGGAATTTTAATTTGGGGGAGTTGATTAGTACTTTCTGACAGATAATTCTATAACCTTTGTGAAACTATACATCCCAAGATTCAGTGGGAGATAAGCATGACATTAAAAGTGGTTTCAAACTGCTATAATTATGCAGTGTAGATACACCTAGGGAATACCCAGTATCAGGAGAAACAAAAAGAAAAACAAAAGAGGAAGGATGGAAGGAAAGTGGGTAAGCTAGAACTCTTTCCACCCTATAAAGTTCTAAAGGTGGACACAGATTGGAGAGTAGAAAAGTCTCCTCTTAGGATCAGAGTAGGAAACAGTTCCCCTTATTTTTGACTATTTAAGAGAGGACTGATGGGAGATGTACAGCTGGACCTCCACATCCATTAGGGTTAGGGGCACAGGACTCCAGCAAAAGTGGGAAAAAACCAAATATCAAAAACTGTATGTGTCTCTGTGGGAAGAGGGACAATGAGGAGAGCAGACACCCAGGGTCCAAACCAGGTCAGAGAAAAGAGAGGGAAAGGTGCTGGATCAGCACGCTGCCCTTATACTTGCTCCGTCTTGCCCGTTTTGCCCCAGGAGGGGGTTTATGGTGTTGTGTTCCATCTTTAGCTGCCCAGGCAGTGGCTGGTGGAGGAGAAGGAGGACCTGAGGCAGGTTTTTAAAGGGCTGCATGGCTTGATTGGAGCCCCTGGAAAAGAAGCACACGTGCAGTGGGAGGAGGCAGGATTTGGAGAAACTCGCAAATAATCAAATCCGTAAAAGTTCAACCCACAAATGTGGAGGCCTGACTGTGGTCGAATGCCAAGATCACAAATAGATAGTGCCTGTTTTAGGGTGTGAGAACATATAGCGGTGTTTAATTGCTGGTTCCACTTGGAAGCCTTTGAAAAGCACTCCACAGGCAGTTCTGTTCAAGTATATTACTGGAAACTACTAAGAAAAAAGAAAAAGAACCATACTCTGTGGAAGGACTTCAAACAAAATACCACCTATAACATTTATCTCACCCCTAAGTGTGTTTCTATTCTCATTACAATGACAATTTCTTTATCTTTGCAAAGTGTCTCGCGATTGCAACTCAGCGAGTAATACTTAGAATCTTAGAAATCCTGCATTCCTCTCTGCTGAAGCCTTTGAAATTAATTTTTTAAAAAAGCTGAGCTTGAAACATCAAAACAAATCAGAGCTTGAGTGAACACCAGCATGATACTCACTGGGAGTAGGGATTCATTTTGAGAGGCAGGCAAGATCCAGTGGCAAATAAGACAAAAGATATGTCTACTTCCATTTATGAGTTCCCTTTTCAAGGAATATTGATCACTATTGACACAAAACTAAATATAACTCTTGCTCCATAAAACCTATGAGTGCTCGTGGCAGAAGGGCTACTTTTACCTTAGGGTGGTCTATGGTTGATTTTTTTTTTCTCACGCAATCCTATCAGACCCCTTGCCTCCTCCAAACTTTTGTAGTCCCAAACTAGGAGGGGAAAAATTGGCACAAAATGGGTTCCAATGTGGGAATTTTAATTAGGTGGAGTAAACCAGCATTTCTCAACCGGGGGCCCCCCAGGATATTCCAAAGGGACCACAGGTGAAAATTGTGTAAATGGGGGGCCACAGCACGAGAGTAGGGGGCCACAGAGGGAAGTGAAAAGTGAAGAAAACAGAGAAGTGACAGAGAAAAGAAAAAAGAAAACAAAGTGAAGATGCGCACTCTGCAGCAACGTTGCTTCCACCTCCTTCTCCCTCCCACGTCTGCATTCTACTGCTAATTGTATTTTGTATCAATTATAAAAATTATAAATGAAATATGTTCTATTTACAAACAAAACATATAAATAGCTACCTTTCTACAGGTAGGATAAGGGGCTACAGGAAGGAAACAAGGTTGGAAAGGGGCCGCGGTCAGAAAAAGTTTGAGAAACACTGGAGTAAACTAATACTCTCTAGCAGAGAACTCCATGTTGTTGCTGTTGTTGTGTGCCTTCAAGTCGTTACAATTTATGGCAACACTAAGGTGAAACTTTCACAAGGTTTTCAGGGGCTGAGCGTGTGTGATGCATCCAGGGTCACCCAGCAGGTTTCCATGGCAGAGTAGGAAATCGAATCCTGGTCTCCAGGATTGTAGCCCAGCACTCAAACCACTACACCATACCGGTTTTCAGAGAATTCTCTATCCCTTCGTAAAACTCCAAACTCCAAAATTCTATGGGTTCGAGCCATAGGAGTTAAAGGGATACGGTGGACATCTTTAAAAATATCCCACTCTTCATGAAAAAATCAGCCGTACAAAGCTGAAATTGAAAACTGGAAGTTGCTTCCAGTTTTGTGTTTGAAGTGTTTAGTCACACAACAGGGGTGACATTTTGCCCGTATACTTGCCACAGTTGCCCACCATGTGAAGGATCCAAATGATGTTCCTTCCCACTCTACCACTGAATTTCTAGTGCATGGGAAAAATCACTTCCTTGGATTACAGCTCTCATCATTCCCAATCAGCATGGTCCATGGCTATTCTGGATGCAGAATTTGGGGAGTTATAGTCCAAAAAAAAAAAAAAATCTTCCCTAAGCTCTATAAATTTCACCACATTGGTCTTGATTGACACAGCAAAGGGGCATGAGGTTTCTGAAAGAGAGCCACCCTTTTTGGCTTCTGCAGAGCCTTTATTTAGAAGTGGGAGTAATTTTTTTCTTCAAGTATTAAGAAAGTGCCAGTCAGGGATCCCTGCCAATCTGCCTCAACCTTTTTTTTAGTGTAAAAATATCAAAGACTTTGTGGAAAAACATGTTCACATGTAAGGAAATGTGCTTCCCCTCCCCCAGCGCATTCATACAAGTTGCAGAATTCAGTGCAGAACTGCACTGGAAGGACTATTTCTTTTGGTTTGGCTGTTTGTTTCTTTTGTTTGCGTTGTGGAGAAAATCCAGACCACTCCTAAGCTGATTCCTCCAAGGGAAGTTGATCTCTTCCCTGCAGAGTCTAGCTGTCAAAAGGCACAGTCTCATCTAACCAGCAAACAACATGGGCTGCCTTATGAATCTATCAGGGTTGGCTTTGTGGCTACCCAGTGGGCTAGACTGAAAGATGGGCTGTAGGCAGGTCTGGCTTAGGAAGGCTTCTCTGTCTTTCCCATTGTCTCATTTTCCCTTCACCACCACCTTCTCTTCTTCTTCTTCTGCTTCTCCTTCTTCCATGTCCTTCTTCAGAACCCTCAGCCTGTATCTGCTTCTCCCACCACACCTACTTCATTTGCAAAATAAGTAATGCTGCATTAGACCCATTCCCTCCTGCCTCCTCCTTCCCCATGAAAGGCTACAGCCAAGAAGCAGTTAAAATTATTAGGTAGGGAATTCCATCCAGCTATTAATGTCCTGCAATTCATCTGCAGCTCTGGCCTGCGTGGCTCTCTTCCTCCCCACCACCTCACCCCCCACCCCGTTTCAAGTGCCGTTCTGTTTTTTAAAGCAGCTTTGAAAGAATGCTCTCCAGTGGACTGCAGCCTGTCACTGTTCCCCGTCATGTGTCCGATAATTAAAATCTGACTGATTTATGGACTGGCATCAACCATCACAGCTCAAGAGTCAGATGATGTTCATCCTTCCCAAGGCTAAATTTACTTGGTGAAAAGGGGCCGCTTGCTTCCAGGCTAAGCTGTCATTCAGCTGCCGTGGAAACCATAAAGATAGCTAACAGAGCCCCAGCCAGCAGCCCTTAAGTTTATTTTATTCTAATATTTATTGCCACCCAGAAAATGAACATAATACAGACAAGTTAGTGAGCGCACTGCACCAGTGATTTGTGAGGCCGTGAGTGCCGCAAGAGCAAAACAAGTCTCACTGTGTTAAAATAAAATAGAACACTCATTTTTTCCCTTATTTTCCCCTACCTCAAAAAGTAGGATTTTGAGGAGGGGGGCATGCACAGCTGGGGTGAGTATAGTGGAGATGGGTACAGTCCTGTGCTTAACCTCTTTAATCGATGGGGGGGCATTTTGAAGAGAGAGAAGAAATGCCAACGATGGAAGAGGGTGGGGGTAAACTTATTGAAAATGGCAGCTCACAATTCCTCAGGGTCACAGTCTCAGTAACAGTGATGGAACAGGCTGTTTAAAAATGATTTAAACTGCAGTGAACAAGACTGGCGGCTTAGAGGATCACTTTCCTATAGCCTTGAGGGATAACTTATCCTCTGCCTCTAAGTGTCTCTTCTCCCTCTCAGATTGGGGATGTCATAGTAGCTGGGCTCCACGGGCCCCAAACCTCCACCAGAGGCGTTCACCTTCCTCTGGTTCAAAGAGGCTGTATCCTCCAGGAAGAATAACAACAAGCTGGAGCGTGTCCAGAGAAGGGCAACCAAAATGGTGAAGGGTCTGGAAGCCATGCCCTAGGAGGAGCGTCTTAGGGAGCTGGGGATATTTAGTCTGCAGAAGAAAAGGTTAAGAGGGGACATGATAGCCATGTTTAAATATTTGAAGGGATGTCATGTCGAGGAGGGAGCGGGCTTGTTTTCTGCTGCTCCAGAGACTAGGACAAGGAGCAATGGATTCAAGTTGCAGGAAAGGAGATTCCACCTGAACCTCAGGGAGAACTTCCTGACGGTCAGAGCTGCCCGGCAGTGGAATATGCTGCTTCAGAGTGTGGTGGAGTCTCCTTCTTTGGAGGTTTTTAAGCAGAGGCTGGATAGCCATGTGTTGGGAATGCTTTCATGTATGTTCCTGCATAGCAGGGGGTTGGACTGGATGGCCCATGGGGTTTCTTCCAACTCAATGATTCTGATTCTTTGAATAATTTCATACGCTCCCCATTTTCCCAACTTGGCAGAGACAGTCACAATTAATAATTCTGTTATCCTGCTTTTCAGCTGGTTTTAAAATGTCCCAATTTCTGTCTTCTCCTCCCACTTTCCTCCTTTGTCCTTAAGTTACTTCAGTTGTGGCAAGCTGTGTTCAAACTGCAAAAGTAGTTTGCACTGAATTTATCTCAACAGAGGGGAGAGGAGAGAAGGGGGTAAAACTGTGCCATCCCACTGGGGTCAAGCAAAAGCAAACTGGTACAGTATCTGCCATCTTGTCTTCTTCTCTTTCATTAATAATTTTTGTCACCTTGACTACACTCTGAAGTAGCTTGGCCACATATGTCTGAGGCCATTTCCACACTACACTGTTATAGTTCTATTATTCCACTTTGAACATCCTGTAGAATTCCGGAGTTTGTTGTTTACTGAGGCCAAAGAGCTCTCTGGTTGAGAATTCTAAATGCCGCTCTCTAAACTTCAGATCCCAGGATTCCATAGGATGTTGAAAGTGAAATAATAGCATGATAACAGTGTAGTATGGAAAGGCCCTTAGTTTTCATCCATGGAATATTGAAGGGTCTTGCCCTTGGATTCTATCACCACCGCCGCCGCCATTTCCTAACGTGTGTAAAACCAATATGAGAAATGTTACAAACATACATATTGGTACTGAGTCAGACGTCTGACCTCATCTAGCTTGGTACGAGCTCTGATTGATAGAAGTTGTCCAGGGTTTCAGGCAGAATTCTGTCCTAGTCCTACACGGAGATCCCTAGTATTACCTGGCCATGTACTAACTGACCCATAAAAGTGTAGAGGAGGCAGGGCTCCCAGTGTCAAAGCCTTGGCACTTTTTTGATTTATTTATCAGCAGAGATGATGAAAAAAGAGCCCCTGATTCCCATTGTCCTCTGAGTTTGGTTGTACTCCCCACAGTAGTTGATGGGGAACAGGAAATTAGTTTTCACCAGCAACTATATATTGTTATAAGAGATCCCTGTTGCAATCCAAAGCACTGTGGGGGGAAGTGGGGGCTTGGTTTTCAGTGAGCAAGACCTGGTAACTTTACAAAGGATTTGTTCCTGGTGGAAATAAAAACTGCCAGAAATGGACCAACACAGCATTTTGTGTCCAGCATTTTGGAGACACATTAGAGGTATCTCTTTGGTGGTTGCCAGGATAAGGATCTGCCCTTCAAAATTTACCACCACTCCACTGCCAACCCAGCTTAGCTTCTGAAATCAGCCAAGATCAAACATGTTCATGGTGGTTTGCTGATTGATGACACCAGATTTACTGAAAATATTTTGGTTTCTACTCTTGCTTGAGTAGGAACCTGAGCATTTGCCTTAATTTTTATTTTGGTTGGAATTAACTTCAACATAAGGATGTGTGACCCCTACTCTCAGAAATCTCACTAATACTACATAAATTCTTTTAACTTCGAGGGAAGTTGCTCCCGAGAGAAACATCCGAACTTGTCTCACATTTCGCTGCTAGCAAAATGGAATCAGAGTTCTACCTCCCATCTCTCATTTTGTTCTGTTCCTAACTACTGTTCATATCAAGATGTATAACACATAAATAAAGGCAAACCTTAAACACATCTTGACTGGTGAGACATTCAAAATATTTTCTCTTAGATGGACAAGATTAGTCATACACAATATTTACTGTACTAAGCAAAATAGTTATAACATCGTATATACTTCTTTGAACAAACATACTGACAGTTCTTCACTGGAGGGAGGGTGAGAAGCAACTGTGAAGGCATGACCAAAAAAGAAAAAAAATACAAGAAGCTTCCATGCACCTCTAGCTTGCTGGTCTCAAAGGGTTCTTGGGCTTTGAGCCCATGCATAACTGACTCAGGGGGATGTAGAATATGCTTGGTAGCTGAAGGTTCAGATGCTAACAGTTTGGGGTGACTCTTCTTGTAAAGCAACAGAGCTATCAGTTGCACAGTGGTCAGGACAGAGCATATGGAACCCCAATGCATACAAGCAGACATATACAGAAAAAATACAGTGTGTTCTTTGTATATGCTGGGGTTCTGCCCATGTAAAGCAAATAAAGGTGAATGCTTGCATCCCATTATCTTCAATGTACACAACATGCTCATGCCCATGGTAATATGGGTGTGTGCCCATTGTGTCCATTGATGATAATGACACAATACTTTGCATGACCTCAGATTTGGATATGCCAAGGTCACACCACAAGAGGGAGCCTGGAAATGTCTCTAGGGTCATGGCAGTTCTTAAGCTCTTCCACAAAATAATCTGTCCAAACAGGAACCTCCAAATTAACTTTGAGCAACCAGAACTTTATTCCAAGTGTGGTCACCCTGTGGATTTGTATACATCTTTCTCTCTCTCTCTCTCTCTTTCTCTCCTTTCTCTCTTATACACACATACACACACAAACACACACACACACAAAGAGAGAGAGAGAGAAGGAGAGGGAGAGAGAGAGAGTTCAATTGCCATCATAATTTTAGAAGCTCACATGTCCTGCTTAGGAAGTGCCTTTTTTTGCTCCTGAGGGAGGGATCATTCTCTTAATTCATCTGACCATAACAACTATGCTTGAAACAAGTTACCTTTTGCAGTGGAGCAGGGAGTGCCTGAACTGATGAAACCACAGGTCTCAAAGGTATATGCTGCAGTATTCATTCACATGGCACTATCAGATACCTTATACCAGATCAGACTCAGAGCCTGGAAAAAGTTGTTTTTGCAATGGGACTTGCTGAGTGGGGAATAGTAGTCCCTCCAAGTAATTTTTCTGAGCTCTGGTCAGATTATTATTCGATCAAGCCAATTTAGTTGAGCCCAAGCATCAGCGGTTCTCCAGGTTCTCAGGCCTAGTTCTTTCCCCTTACCTACTCTTTGAAGATCATAGAATCATAGAGTCGGAAGAGACCACAGGGACCATCCAGTCCAACCTCCTGCTATCCAGGAACCTACATCAAAGCACTCTCGACAGATGGCCATCCAGCCTCTGCTTAAAAATCTCCGAAGAAGGAGACTCCAGCACACTCCAAGGCAGCACATTCCATTGCCAAACAGCTCTGACTGTCAGGAAGCTCTTCCTGAGGTTCAGGTGGAATCTCTTTTTTTTTGTAGCTTGAATCCAAGATGCCAAGGGTGGAACAGAGACCTTCTTCATGCTGAGCATACCTGCTGTCATGGGTGGTGCCAAGAAGGCCATATTGGAGTTGGGCTCAAGAAACCTGAGTTCAAAGCCTTTATCCCCAGGTTATCGTTCATTTTAATTCACGTCTTAGTGTTGTTTGAAACATGAAGTATGGAAAGGAAATATGGAGTGTAAAGGAATAGGGGGCATTTTTCAGTGATAGAGTGTGAGGGAGGGCTGGCTTTAGTCCTGGTGTTTCCAGTTCAGAGGATTAGGTAGAAGGTGATGGGAAGAGTCTCTACCTGAAATTCTGGAGAGTCACTGCCAGTCAGGGAAGACAGCGCTGGGCCAGTTGGGCCAATGATTTG
This sequence comes from Iguana delicatissima, assembly GCA_948472985.1. Classification (NCBI taxonomy): domain Eukaryota; kingdom Metazoa; phylum Chordata; class Lepidosauria; order Squamata; family Iguanidae; genus Iguana; species Iguana delicatissima. Next base: position 1,338,204 of record CAOKZL010000053.1, read on the forward strand.
TATCAATAGAAGGCAACTTCCTACGTCTTATCATTAATCAAAGAAGAACAGGAGATTTTATACAATACACACCGCCCAAATGAGCATTTTGGCATAGACGGTATCACAAGACAGTTTCTTATACTCACAAGAGAAGTGTGATGGCTTCGCTGAACTTCAGTGTAACAGTTACCCACCCACGTTATGCTGCGTGTCTGAAACAAGCCATTTTAACTTGAAATCTCACTCTTGCCAAATGTTTGCATTTCCGAAGGCGCAGAGGAAGACATCAACTTGACAATAACGTATTTTCAGCAAAAGCCGTGCCTGCTATTCTGTCAGACATAATTTGTTTTCTAACCAGTGATGCTATTTAATCAAAACTCATACCAGCTCTCTTTAAAAGCATTTAAGAAACTAAACAAGAAAGAAACTTTGTGTGCTAAAGGTTGCTGGGATGATTGTTGTCCTTCCTTCCTTCCTTCCTTCCTTCCTTCCTTCCTTCCTTCCTTTCCTTCCTTCCTTCTTTCCTTCCTTCCTTCCTTCCTTCTTTTTTTCATTAAATAATTAAACCAAACCTCATGAATTTTCTCCATTCTCCCCAATGAATTTTTAGCAACCCTTGCCAAAATTTAAAAAGTTAATGTAGAAGTTCAAAGCTACCATTTATGTCTCTGGTAAGTAAATTAATTCCTAATCTGTGAAGCATAAAGGAGATACATATTTGAGATGCAGGCCACATTGAGCCATATGGCTTCAGGGAGACAGTCTCTGTGATGTGTGTGGTTACGCATCTTACTGTCCCTGGCATACACACCTGAAGTTCGTGCCCCTTAATGTAATTGGACAGTTTTGTTTATGAAAAAGGCCTGTTCTGCCAAATGCTGAAGTCCTTGCTTTGACAGATATATCACTTTTTCAATGTGAGTGTATTTTGAAGAGAGCTGACACACGATCAAGTTCTCTTTTAATATCCCTTCAGCAAACCTGACACTTGTCCAGCAGGGTTTTGTGTCGTATCCAACTGTCAGCTACCACGGTGGCATTGTGGGAAAGTGAAAAAGGAGGAAAGCAGCAAGCAGTGGGAGATGGGAGGGGGAAATGTGCTTCATCTTAACTCAAGTGTTTAGGTGCGCGGTTCTTTTGTAAGCCCACATAATGGAGGCTAACCTGGGTTTCAACGTTACCTAGTTCTAGCTCTTTCTTTCCTTCTTTCTTTCTTTCTTTCTTCAGATATTATAGTGAAGTATAATGTCCTTTCACAACAGGAATTAGTTTAATGTCTCTCAGTCAAAAATGCTTTCTATTCCCCTCTCCTCCTCTGTCAGAGCCACAAGGAAGCACTTGAAACCTTCCTCTTCTGTTATTGCTTAACTATGATGGCTTGTTGTGCCATTCAACCCTGAGGCTGGGGCAAAAGTGAATTGTGGTTTGTTGGAAACAATCCAACTTCAGGCTGTGTTTTAGGAAGTTGGCTTGCTTGAATAAACCCTAATCAGTGTGAATTGCACTTTATGGTTTGTATGACATGTTAAACTGTGATTACTATAAAACCTTCCAGGTTCTTCCTTACAGCCATACTGCAAGGAGAGAGGTGAGGATGGGTATACGAGCAAACGAGAAGGTTGGCCTTATTGCCATAATAATAAACCCTGGTTGATCATGAAATAAGAATGCAGCCTTGCCTTCTCTTTCCCTCCCACCCCCTTCCTCTCAAGCCAACCTCATTATGTCCATCTGTTACTCAGTATTCTCCCTGAGCCTTTAACTTAGGACTTGTGAGCCTCTTCCTCTAAAGACAATGGTCTGAACACCTAAGAGCTAATCCTGTCCATCCTGAAAATGTCAATCTAGTCCAAGGGTATATCCACTTATAGCACTTATATCAGTTTGATACCACTTTATATCAGTTTGGTACCCCTTTAACTGCCTTGGCTTCTTCTCTATGGGATTCCAGGACTTGGTGAGATACTTGGAATTCTCTAATGAGTTTCCCTTAATTGGAACATTAAAGCTATTTGACAGAGAATTCTAAGTATTCAAGAAACTAAAAATCTCAAGATTCCATAGGATAGACCTGGCAATTAAAATGGCACCAAACTGCTATAATTGTAGTGTAGATACAACCAAGTTCTACAAGGAAATCAAGTGGTTCTTTGTTGAACTAATCTTAATAAAGGTCAATAATAGTCACATTTTTTCTGTCGTGTTTCAAAGAAGGCACCAGAAAGAAAGTTTAAGTAGAAGATTATTTCCTTCCCTGGCAAGATATTCAGCCAACTTTCTATTTAAGCAAAACATATTGGGCAAAAAGACAAGGGCATCAATTTGCTTTAAATTTCATCCATCAAAGTCAAAGCAGGTTTCTTCTTTCTATATTATGTTCTTAATCTCTCCATGCTCTGAAGTTCATTTCTCCCACATTACTGGCCTCCCTAGTTGCACCTGCATGTCTGGCTTATTTCAAAAGGCCTCAGTGCAGACAACATAATGAAGCTCTGCTGGCCAGGTTTTTTTTTTTCCTTCTTTAACAGCAGAGACAAAATTGTAAGCTTGGGATAAACATCAAGAAAAGAAACTGTAGCACATGAAGCACAAAAGAGTTCACTTGCCAACCAGAATTGCTTGTGGCTTTTAATTAAGAAGGTTGGGTGATTAGACAATTTGCCCAAATTACTGGGCAGTTCCCCTCAAATTGCTGGACAGTTTTCCCCACATATGCTGAAAATCCAAACTGCAGTGCTTGCCCCATATTGCCTGCAAGTTAAATGCTCACTGTTTAAATTCAGCTTAACTTACATGGTGTTAAAAACCACTGTTTTGAGTCTTATGGGTCTGATCTGCCCACCTGTAGATATAAGAATAGACAGCATATTCCTCCTTTTCTCATCACTGCATTTGGACCTCATGTCCTAAATCTGTTTGCCCAATTTTTCAAGAAGGTAGATTCTTAGATCTAATAACAGATCATAAAACTAGCTTATGAGGCCTTTGGTTTTATGGGTGCCAGTCCCTAGTTGGCAATTATATGTATCCTTCAGCTTTTCAGTATTTTCAGAATACAGCTTCACAACGTATGGTCACAATTGCTTTATGTTATTTCAAGTGTTTCCCACAACAAACGTTGATTTTGTTCTCACACAGGGAACAGTTTTGTAATGCAGTTCACCCAGTACTTAGCTTCAGATTCCAGACAAATACCTCTGTTAGAATCACCACCAAGTGTGATAAAATTCAGACCAGAAAACCTCTGGGAAGGGATGGACAATTTGTCAAGTATGATTTTACATAAGCTTTTCATTTCCTAATACTAAATCCATTCTATCCTGATTTCACATTGCATCATGTTTTTTTAGTCCATATGAAAATGTATATGCATTTTCATTCATATTTTAAAAACATAACACTTTGTATGCATTTTAAATGTATGCATTTTACCAATTGATTTTCAAAGAATAAAGGGTTTTTCTCATAAATACACATTTTTGTGCAGAAATGTACCTTTTTTGTGTTCTTTCTGTAAAATAATATATGCCCTTTTGTGCATTTTTCCTTTGTACTTTATTTTGCATAAATCAGCATAGATTTTGGAGATGTTCACATTTCAGTCAAAAACTCCCTCCAGATTGTGTTTCGGTTTGAGAAGTGTAAATCTGGTACATTGCAATGCATTGCTTGGAAATATCCTCCCTCTAAAAGGCATGCCAACTCATACAACAATAAGTCTGTTAATCTCGAAAGCAAGAGTGAGATTTGTGTGGTCCATAGGATTCCCAGATCTCAGGGACTGGTCCTCAGTGAAAGAGGAAGGAATTTCAAGATCTCAAGGCAAAAGCACTGGCTATGAAAGTCTGTGTGTGTGTGTGTGTGTAATTTTCCTCATTTGTTAGACTATAGATATATGTGTGTGCTTCATGCCATCACAGGGACTGTCCCTTATAACATAGGAGGAGGTAATCTCTAGCTCTTTGGTTCTGACCCAAAAATCTCTGGGTCTTAGATAGTTACGATCAGGCACACCTTGAGACCCACCAACTCCATGAGGCTCACAGGAGGGTTTTGTTAAGCGCCTGCCCCGAGACTCCCACAGGACACCTGAAACCCAGCAATTCCTCCATCCCACTCTACCCGTATTGGCCAAGCTTCCTGATGTTTGGCTTGGAAATTAACCTTTTTGGTACAAGTTCCACGAAACAGACAAAGATTGTTTGGAAAACTGACAAAAGCATCCCATCTAGCTTTAAAAATGATGGCAGTGTGGCCTGGGCAGGGTCAGAAATGGCTGAAATTGGTGCATGCCCATTCCTTCACTAAGGTGTAGCATGAAGAAAGAATGGTGCTACGCAGGAAGGTAACCATGCTTTTATATGCCTATTTTGGTTCCTGTATGAACACATAAATTTTTAGGTGTACAACAATATCTAGGATTTTTATGCAGACTTCTGAAAACAAAATATTCAAAAATGGATGAAGAAATAGGGTGGGATGAACCTCTGCTTGAACAAAATGGTAATGTTATAGAAAATGAAACTGGACAGATTTACTTGCTCTTCCTTTCATCGAAGTTGTGTTACAAGACCAAGAAGTAATCCAAAGCAGTATTTCTTCATATGCTTCAGATATTTAGAGATATTCAGAGATATTTAGGTCAAAATACTTGTCATTTTGATGACCATTTGGAACCATTTTGATAACCATTTAGAACAGTCATTTTAGACCACTTAATTATGAAAAGAGAGATTTATTGGTGTGAATTAAAGATAAGTTTGACCTAAAGAAGATCTGAAGAACGTCTGGCCCCTCAGATTGTCATTGGACTGCGTCTTCCATCAGCCTTTGTAAGCATAGTGAATTGAGAGGGATGCTGGGAGTTGTTTAAAAACGTTTAGAGGGCCACGTGTTCTCCATCCTGATCTGAAGCTATTCTGAATATAAATGTTTAGGGTGGGAGAAGAGAGGAAGTATATACTTCTCTGAGACAGAAACCCCACAACAGCTAAATAATAAGGCCATTTCCATACTACACTGTTATAGTGCTATTATTCCATTTTCAACATCTTGTGGAATTCTGGGGTTTGTAGTTTCCTGAGGCCAAAGAGCTCTCCGGCTGAGAATTCTAAAGGCTCCTCCCTAAACTGCAAACCCCAGGATTCCAGAGGATGTTGAAAGTGGAATAATAGCACTATAACAATGTAGTGCAGAAATAGCCTAAGGAGTTACAAGATATGAAAAAGACTCAGGTATTCAACTCAGTGATAGACTGCGGCAATTGTTACATTATTAATTAAAAGTGTTTTGGTGGTGGCATTCTGATGCAACCAATTTGAACTTAATTAAATGTAAATTCAGGCCATAATCTAAGAGCCATAGAGCACTTATAAGGAATGACTGTAAAGAGGGAGTAGGTTTTATGAAGCATACAGACACTTGGTTCATGTTTTTGAGTTCAAGAGCACACACACACACATGCACACACACATATGGCAATGGAAGGTTTGTTTTCAGCTCCACTTTTTTGCTTCCCAGTCTTTAGCAAGTTAGGCGGACACTGAGAGATTGGTCTTTGCCAAGTGTTTATGTTCATTCTGAATTACAGGCTTCTTGTGAACTTTTGATTTATGGGCAATCTGTTAAATATTTGAATTGAGATCTGTGTACCTGAGCTAATCCATCTGAAAGGAATCATGTTCTCCTAATAGGCCAGAAGTTATGTCATGTCACCTTGCCTGTGTGAGAGAAAACATGTTGATATCAAAGCAGGGAATTTGTTAACAATTTTGAGAACATATGAGTAAAGGAAGAACTGAATTATTGACTCTTCACTTCAGTTTGCTTCAGCGTGTTTGTAAATACTTTGCGCCGCCTAAACCACCACTGTTGGGATGGTGTGCAGACAGAAGCAGATGAAGCAAAAGCAAACATGCCATTCAGAAGCTTTTCCTTTAAAAAGCATGAAAACAGAGATGGTTCCATGGAGCTGGGGTGGGCAGACTGCAAAACCCTCCAACTAACTTAACAAAAATAGTCCTGATCTGTTGTTCTACTTTTTCAGCTGCTTTTTAAAAGTTCCACTTTCTGTTTCCTCCTCTCACTTCCCCCTTTTGTCCTCATCTTATTTTAGTTGCTGCAAGATGAGTTCAAAGTGCAGAAGTAGTTTGTACTCAGTTAACTCAACAAGGAGGGAAGGAGAGGAGAGGAGAGGAGAGGAGAGGAGGGGGCAGAATTTTGCCCTTCCCTGCAGGATCTGCCAAAGACAAACTGCTGCAGCCTCTCCTAGCTTGTGAGTTCTTCCTCATTAACAACTTTGGCCATCTTGACCACACTCTGAGGTTGCTTTGCCACAAGTGTCCCAGTTTTCATCTGTAAAATGTCAGAGGGTATGAGTGAAGCCCTTTCTTGTACTGCAGCTTCCATCAGCCAGCATAGACAATGATAAGAATCCTAGGAGCTACAGTACAATAACATCTGGAGGGTGACATTTCCCAAATTTCCTCTAGTGTACAGCAAGGACCAGACAGCACGCTACTGAAGATGATTTTGCAAACAGAAATGGAAAAGCTAATCACTTTATATTTCTGCTGCTATTGTATTCTACATTTCTTCTATGGTAGTTTCTTGCTGGGTTTGTTTTTCTGCAAACATATTTTTGCAAACATTTGTGAATATGTATTCCTAAGGCCCAACTTGGCCAACCTGGCCATCCTATATAGTCCAGACTACACCAAAGGTCCTGTTCCCAGTTACCCATGCCAGCTGAAATACAGTGCATGAGTATGAAGGGCAGAGTCTTGTCAAGTGTGATACCAACATTTGGATCCAGCAAATATATATTCCATTTAATTTCACTACATGTACAATTATCTGCACATAGTACCGTATCTATATAATTAGGGGAGTGGGTCCTATGCACCTCCGGTTGAATATGTGGAGCTCCAATCCTGTTTTTAAAGTTAACATCTAGTTGTCATGCGTAGAAGCAGTGAGTTACTTGTGGGTGGAAATATACTATTCCTTTTCACTACTAACTAAAGAACATTTTTCCAGTGTACTGTAGGGGAAAGAAGCAGGAAATGGTTTCAGATTTTAATTTCATTCCACATGAAAATGATTTTTGCTTTTACTAAATTTTGGAAGACTGCCAGAACAAAAATCCAGGATGCCAAACAAAAATCAGAGCCGTTTTGTTTAGGAGTGAGGCTGTTGGATCCTGGTGCCGGCTTCTCTTGACCCATCATGAGCCTCACACCTAATGCCATGCCTACAGAGGAAATAACATTTTCCCCCCTGCTCTGAACAGAAATATTATGAGTTTTACAAGGCAAGTGATGAACTAAACTTAAGTAGGTTAAAAAGGCTGGATGCTCAGAAGACCAAAAATGGGGAAGGGGCTATGTGCATATTTTCAAAAGCAAACAAACATTTGTACATAGGTTTATTTTCTTTTTTTTAACCACTACAGTTGTTTTCTATGCACAAGTGTGGGCTTTCTTGTTTCCATTACATGCTCCAGCCTATCCTCTGTCTCCAGGGAATAGTTAAGATTAGGAGAGTGCCATGTCGTGGTTTAAAGAATCTGCAAAGAGAAGTAGTCTAGTGTGTCAGTGAATGTCAACACATTTAACCACCAGACACCTTTACCTTAAAAAGCAGCCTTCCTTAACCTAGGCAGATGTCAGATTGAGCTCCTAGGCTTATATTTCATAGTAGACTGGCAATAAATTATACAAAGCACATTTCTCCTCCCTCAAAATTTCAAATACAGTGGAGTTTCTCCTCAAAGGCTTACTGTCTGTGCAGTAGAATTGTTAACAGTTTATAAAGACAAATAAAATAAAGCACAGAAAAAGAAAGGAAAACCCAATAGTTCTACTTTCTCGGACATTTGGATTTTTTTTTTAAAGAAGTCTGCTTCTTTTCATTCCAAATATGAATAAATTTGCTATTTTTGAAAATAAAATGTTCGAAAATGAACTGAAAGAAAATTATGTTCCCATTCCATTATCCAGATTTAACCAGGGACCACTATTCTCATTATGGTGAGGCCATGTAAATTGCCTGGCTTGTAGGTATTAAAAATGGGAAACCTCTCAAAGAGAAAAAGGGAGATGGTTACTGTAACACACCACTAATCTGGTTAAATGCAATAGAATGGGTAAAAGGGTGGTGGCTCACCCACCCACCATCAGTTATGGGCCCTGTGAGGTAATGGGACCTAAAGTCTGTTCAAGAATTTGATGTCTCGGTGCTGGTAGGGATGCAATTCTTCTTGAAAGGTATTCCCATGGGGGATAATGAATCCTAGAATCCTAGAACTGGAACGAGACTCAAGGGCTATTTAGTCCAACCCCCTAAAACAATCCTGAAAGCACTAAAGCAGTCCTGAAAGATGCTCATCCAATCTTTGCTTGAAGACATCCAAAGAAGAGTCTACAACTCACTCTCATATACAAACATCTCTCTCCCCCAAAACTCAGTTTTGTTGCCCTGTTGCGATGGACGACCCATAGGTGGTCTTGTAGGATAACGGCATCATCATGGGACAGCTATCAGAACATTGCTGGATGATCCTCCGTTGCAATCATTTCATCAGAATTTCCTGACACTTAACATCCTTTTTTTCATTTTCATTTCCACCCCTGTATCTTCAAATAATCTTTCCATCCCTAGCCACAAGTTTATCACAAGGTTAATGCCCAGGATCAGCCTTGCACATGAATGTTTGACCTCTGAGACTTGGTCTGTGGATTTGCCTCCTTTTCAGTTAGCTAGTTTTATTATTTTATTTGTTTTACTTTGTGTACACCTATTTTATATGTGAGGGAGCCAGTGTGGGTTGAGCATTGGACTACGACCCTGGAAACCAAGGTTGGATTCTCCATTTGGCCATGGAAACCTTGGACATGTTGCATATAATCGACTCCCAGAAAACTCTATGATAGGTTCACCTTAGGGTCACCATAAGTCAGAAACAACTTTTTTTTACATAAATATTTTTATTTAAAGTGATAGACAACTTGAAAGCATGCAATAACAACAACATGTGGTTCCATTTTGCCCACAAAACAATCAGCACAGAACATCTGAGGTCAGCAATAGAGCAAGTGAGCTCTACAAATCCCCTCATATCTGACACACTTGTACTGTCCATCAGCATATTTATTTTGTCTTCTTCCACCTTTCTTCCAATGAACTCAAGATGGCATACACACCTCTCTTCCTTCCCACTTTGTCCTTCCAGCACTATGAGGTAGGTCAATGTGAAAGATAAAGAGACAGGCCCAAGGATATATGGTGATCTTCAGGACTCAGTAAGGACTTGAACCTGGATCTCCAAAGTTCCAATCCAACAGTTTTAGGCATAAGTACCACTGACTTAAATGGAACCTATTTTCTGGGGCCATGCTTAGGCTTCCACCTTGTCAGAATCCACTAGTGTGTACTTCACAACTAAGCATTAGGAAAACAAAACTATGGACTTGTCATTATTCAAAAGCATGACCTTGTAAACCTATTTAGAAGCTCATTTCTGGAAAGAGTTATGGTAGAAATCTATTCCACATCACCGCTTTCTTTATCAAAATGAATATTCTTTAAAAAAAAAACCAGCTAGTATATTTCCCATCTATCAACAGAGACCCTGTTGGTGTGGTTCAGCCTAATGTTTAACATTTTACACCCTTCTTTTACCACTATCTTGTCATTGTGCTGCCCCTGTTGCTTTCATTAATGATCTTTAAAATAACTCAAGGTCTCTTCCAGTTGACAGGACACATTCCCAGCCTCTTCCACACACTAATTCAGGTGGACAAATGTAACGTGGGAGACAATAATATAAATATTTTCTTATAGTAGCAGCAAATGAATATTTTTAGAATAAAGTGAGTAGACAAGGATGAATGGGGTAGGTTGGATTTTGGCTTTCTTTACTGTACTATATAATCCATGGAATTGAAATAAAGCCACAATATCATTTAAAATCTAAAACCAGGCATACCTCAGTTAATGAAGTATGAGTGTTTATAGGCATTGCTTCTTTAACAAAAATGTTGGTACCAGAGGTAGAAATAAATGGAAATAATAGGAATAATTTCCTATACCATACATACACAAAAGAGCAGTTCAACATATTCCAGTAAACTTTTTATTCAAAACTTAGGCCCTTTCCTCACGGGGGGGCGGGGGGCGAAACGGGGCGGCGCACGCAGGGGTGGAGCTTATCTGGTAGTGGGTGCTCCTTCCCTGCGGGGAGTGCGGTTTCGCCACTCTATATGCCACCGAACTTCGGTGGTGCTCCGTGGCGTTCGGCGGCGCTCAAAATGGTGGCCAGCAGCCGGCGGCTTCCGGCGGCACTCCGCCAATCAGAGCAGCGCGCCAGCCGGAAGCCCACTCGCGGGCAGATCTGCAGGGACACGCTGCCGCGTCTCTGCAGTTCTTCACCGGGGGCTGCCACAGAGCAGCGCAGGCGAGTTTCATAAAAATCACTTGGGAAGGTGGTTTTTATAAAACTCGCAGTGCCACCCCCGCGGCTGTGCTAGAGCGGTTTGAGGTGTAGAGCCTCACTTTTTCCAACTGCACTAGCGTACCCCGCAGTGAAGAAGACCTCCTGGAGAGGTCGCCCTAGCATGGGCAATATGCCCATGTGGAAAGGGCCTTAGAATATGCATGTATGGAATTAAACAACCAGGTCAGGTAGGCCTTGCATAAGTAAAAACATTTTGAACCTTCTGGAGACCACTTGAATGCTGCTTCCAACAAACATCCAGGAATTTTTTTTTCTTCGTCACTAGCCTCTAGTTTTGTATGGCCTCCATTTCAGTAGCCAAACTTACAGAACTATATTTTTTTTTAACATGCTTTGGGAAACTGGTAAAGCAATCTTATCTGCTTTCTATTTTTTCTCTCTGTTTTGCTTCTCACATATGCTCAGTCTGGGTTCTAGAAACAGGAGCCGTTCACCTTGCTATTGCAGGCAAACACACAAAGCTGCAAGAGAATCAGATAGAGTAGAATCCCATTCATTTCCATCTTAAACTTTATTGCATCATTGCTGCAAGTATGCTACAGCAATTCAACACCAAAAATCAATGTTTCTCTAGCCTTCCTTTGCCATCCTCCCAATCCTCCAACTTCAGTTAGAGAAGGAACAAGGGAGATAAGAGGGCTAGAAGCATAACAATTCTTTGAGCCTCTTTGTCAGAGGCTTTGTTAAGTAAAGTGAAGTACAATTAGCAATCCTTGCCTTTGATTATTGTATGCAGTGGTGGCTGGTGACTTCCATGTTAGTAGAAGTGGCAAATCTTCTCCAGGTTTTAGTCTGAACTTTAAAAGAACTTCCCAAAGGGCTAGACTTTCTCTCCCAAAATAGGCTGAGCACCTTGGATAGCTCATTTAAAGTACACACTAAACCATAGCCCCACTGGCATGGCAGCTACCACCGATAAAGTTTTCATTAGGAAGCATATCCTCATAACTCCTGTTTAAGGTGTGTAGATGGTTATGAGTGGGATAAATCCTTTATTTCCTTTTAGATGTGTGGGACAAAAGGGGTATCCAGTGTTTAGGAATGAACAAGATGTAACTCTTTGTAAAGTTCATTCTTGAAGACAAGAATGATTAATTTTGCCATTTTTCTCCTAATTGTGAGAAATTTGTTGAAAACTGCACACCATTCTGTCAAAAAAATGCACGGGTTTTTTTATACAAAGAAATGGTATTTTCTGAGCAGAAAATAACATTTCTACACAGAAAACAAGTTTCTTTTAAAGAAAGCAGTTTCTGTGCAGAAATGTGTTCTAGATATAAATGGGGTCTTCTGTGCAGGAAAATTTCATTGTCTCTTGCACAGAGATGTTGTTTTCTATAATGAAAATATTGCTTTCTGCACTCACAGATATATGTGCGCGCGCGCACACACACACACATGCCTTTTTTGTACCCAGTAGCCTCAAACTATGAATATTGTATATTTCTCCTCATTAGAGTTTCTCGACATTAAGAAAGCCAAGAGCTAGGATGGTGCAGTGATCTGAGTATTGGGCTAGGACTCTGGGAGACCAGAGTTCAAATCCCTGCTCATGAAAACCCACTGGGTATGCAAGTCATACTCTCTTAGCTTAAAACAATGACAACGGCCAACCTCCTTGGCACTACTGACTCAAGAAATGCCTAGGATACTGCGGACCATCACTTCCTGGCCTTTTGGCTAAGATGGAGTGTGAGGAACTGCAGAGGCTGCAACACCCTCTAACTGTCCAGAACAGTCCTGATTAATCCACTGTTGTCCCACTTTTTCAGCTGTTTTTAAAATGGCCCAGTTTCTCTTTCTTCTTCCTCCTTTCCCCCCAGTTTACTTCTATTGCTGCAAATTGTGTTCAGAGTTCAAATGCAGTTTGCATTCAACTAACTGAGCAGTGGGGAGAGGAGATAGAGCCTTGCCCTTCCCAGTACACTCAGGCAAAAGCTAACTGCTGCAGCCTCTCCTAGTGTATGTTCTTTCTCTTAATAACTATTGCCATCTTGACCACAATCTGATTTTGCTTGGCCACATGTGTCCTGGTTTTCATCTGCAGAATCTTGGAGGCTATGGGATACTGTTTCACTGAGAGTTCCAGTTCACTCCTGTACAACAAACAGAGATACGGCACTGTCTTGTCTTTTGCCCCAAGCAAAAAAATGTCTTGCCCAGGCCTCTGTCATCACCATAGAAGAACTCAGGAACATAAACAAGAGAATAAGTCCAGCAGCTTCTGCCCTGAGCTTACACTGCAGATGTGAACAGTGACATTTTATTATAATTAGCTGGAAAGCTTGCAGATTGTAGATGTTTTATGGAACCCATACGATGGAAACTATAAATGTAAAACTGTTACAGCAGCCATAATGCATTTTCTGCACTAAATTAAGTTGTGTCATAAGATATAAGCCATTAGTTAAAGAAATAACATTTAATGTTTGTTTTTAAAGCAAGAGGTACTAGGATGAAAAGGGAAGAAAAAAATGGCGTTCTGTTTGTTTGCCTTGAGCTATACTGCATGATGGATATGACTGTAGAACAAGGGCAAAACATAATGTGGATTGGTGCAACTACAATGTCATAGTTAGCCATTCATTCATGGCTGGACTGAAAGGTGAAGAGTGGATCCAAAGATGTCCATCAGCATGTAGAATGAGGAAGCCCTTTTACCAGTTCTACCCCCATCTTTGGTGAGTAGACAAGAAAGCCTTTTCTCAGTGATGGTCCCGATCCTGGAAGTCCCTACCAAGAGTGCCTAATCTGGCTTTCCTCCATAATGCATTTCTGCCAGTAGTCAAGGACCATTTTGATAAAGCGGTCTTGGTTGCTGTGAAATAGGCTTCTAGCCAGAGACACATCTGTAGCAGTCTGATAAAAATTCAGCTGTCCTGACTCATGAATTCCTGCAACTTGTCATTTGGTGAGGTACTCAAAATGCTCTAGTGCACTTCCCTGAATCACAGTCTTAGAATGCTCTGGAAGAGAATTCTAAGTACCTGATGGAACTAAAGATCCCAAGATTCCATAGAATGGAGGAACCATGACAGTTATAGTAATACGAAAGTTTCAATATCTTCCTTCCTTCCTTCCTTCCTTCCTTCCTTCCTTCCTTCCTTCCTTCCTTCCTTCATCAGTCACTGTTCTGCCAAACAATTTATATACAATGTGAGTGTGCAAACACACACACACTGTATATATAGTCTTTAGAAACAATTTTAACATCCAGTTAGGATAATACAGTTTTGCTTCTCAGCCAGAAGCTCAGCAAGGATGGATCCAAGCAGATTTCCCTTGTGAAGAAGCAGCACAGCTGCATTTGTTTTATTTAGTTTTACCATAAGCCACTTTGAGTCCAATTCTGGACAAAAAAGACAGCATATAAATCAAATAAATAAAGTGAATAAATCATTTGATCCTTCTGATCTAATCCTTCCCTTTGGATCCAAGCCATAAGTTTAATTTTTAAACTGGTAAACTATTTGTTGATCTTTATGAATTTCTCTAATGTTCATAAGGAGCCGTCAAAGGAGAAGACCAGTCATAACAGAGAGATCTCTCTGCGGGAAAAAATGTGTGTACAATGCTAAATGTTTTCTAGCAATTCAAAAGAGTTGAGCACATTCTCGGAAACTATCTAAGGGGGACAAGGATGAGGTCTGACAGCATCTCCATTAGGGTTTCCAGGTTTGCCAGATAGTGATAAGAGACAGTCAAGAATAGCTCGCCACATGAGGCAGATCTTCCTCGTCCAGGTAGCCAGTCACAGTCCTCCAATAGAGTCTATAGTAGCAGCCACAGACAGGGTTTAAAAAAGCTTATCAGTCATTTACTATTTTTGTTTCAGCAGTCCAATTCAGTAATAAATTTAGAGTGCCAGTTCAAGGGATTATCCAGCAGTGTAGTCAGCACACAAAGCAAGGGTCAAGGTTTTCTAGGAACACAAATCAAACATCCGAAAGAAAATGTTTCTTCCATTGGGAATATCAGTTGTCTGCAGGGGACCTCTCCCCACCCCATCCCTTGTATTTGTTAGCCAACAGCCTCCCCCAGCTGTTTGCCTAATTAATACATCTTCTCTATATAAATGCTCTGAGTCTCAAGAGCTTGCCCTTTCTTGTCCACAATGGGCTGTGGTAAGTATCATCCTATTCATGTCTCTGTGGTGTGGCTGTAGGAGAGGATCATGCCTGTGTTTGCATGGCACTGGGGCATAACAAGACCCACACAAGGCCTATCTCAAGTGTTGTAAGAGGGTGGCTTTTCATGAAGGGCTCTAGGTTCCTGAGAGATATCAGATCTCATCAAAGCCCCCAAACCCTGGAAATCCTGCAGCAGCAAACGTCATCATGAGAGGAAGAATTTTACTCTTGGAAGGATGAGCATACTGGCCTGGAGTAGAAAGAGCAGGCACTAACCTACATACAACAGGCAACCCTCTCCTCTCCTGCAACATATTTGGTACATAGTTTGAGGGCAGCATATTTGACCAATATCTGAGAATACAGGATTTTTTATCATCCTGATTAATGCTCATATAAGATAAGCTTTCTGGCCCTTAAATAAGAGGCGTCCTTTACAATAAAGGACACCTGGAGCTCTATGTTCATATGCCCTATGTGATTGGTTTGTACCCCGCAATATGTCCCAGAATATTTTGCCATACTCCAGTCTTCTCCTGCAGACATCTCAACATGGAAAACAATCCTTGAAAGTAGGAAGTGTTGAAACTTTAAAGCCTCAGTGATCCTTGTTGGAAAATACGTTGCACACAAATCCTATTGATTGAGTTCTATCCACTTCAGACTTCAATATGCTTGGAATTTTCATCATCTATGGAAACTGAAGTGCTTATGATGCCTTTTATCTGAGTCACATGAGTTCCAAGACAACAATTTCAGTGAGTGTGGGGAAAAAAATAATAGCTCTGAAATATAATCTTAAGATTATAAGTGTTTTTCCAAAAGTAGAATCCTTAATTTACATTTTTGCAACTAATGGCAGGGCTTCCATTTGTAGAAACAAAATATTGAGGGCAGGGCTTCTAAAATAGGAACAACCCATAAACATTATGTTCAGATAGCAATTCTGCAAAGCCTGGCTTTAAGCAGTTTTCTTTTATATTATCTGGTTTGGAAAAATGGAATCTTGGTTTAAGGATAGCCGTAACCTCCAAGTAAGTAGTCTCTTAAAACTCTCTTATCAGTGGGGTACTTAGATGGAGGATAGTCCTAGTTTAAAGACAACAGAGAGAACAGAACTTACATTGCAATCCCAAATCACATCAGAAATCCCCTGTGTAAATCATCACTCTCACCATTGCTGTTATTGCACTTGCTGTCATTGTCAGTGTCCCATTTCTCCTCAAAATCACACTCTCCAACTGTCCCAATTGGCAGAGACAGTCCTCTGTTATCTCCTTTTTTTGGCTGCTTTTAAAATGTCTCAGTTTATCTCTCTTTCCCTCATTGTCTCCCTGAGGCTTCTGTTCACTTCAGTTGCTGCAGACTGAGTTCAAAGCACAAAAGTAGTTTCTGCTCCGTTAACTTGGCAGAAGGGAAAGGAGAGGAGGGGATGAAATCTTGCCCTTCCTAGGAGGCTCAGGCAAAAGCAAACTGCTACAGCCTCTCCTAGCTTGTGTGTTCTTCCTCATTAACAATTTTTGCCATCTTAACTCCATTAAGAAGTCGCTTGATCGCACGTGTCCCGGCTTTCAGCTGTGAAATGTTGAAAGGTATGCAAGGATTTCCGCCCCTGCTCCCACTTTACCCTTAAAATAACCTTGTGAGGTAGTTCAGGATGGAAGACAGTGACAGCCCTAAGATTGTTCAGTGGTGTTTTCATAGCAAGACCTCATAAATGCCAATCTAGCAGTGAAATCACTATGCTACATTACAAAGAGAAACAGATATTCAAATCAATGCAGGGCCTTTTCTATTGTGTTACATTTTCTAAAAAACAAATGAAACAAATCCTTTCCCTGCTGTACCAGAAAATCCATGAGATTTTTAGAGCTTTCAGTTTAGACTTTTGCAGAAAAAATAAGGTTTTTTTCCCTATCTTTCATGCCCTGCCCTTGATAGTTTATGAAAGAGCAGGGTAGAATTAATTTGATCTAAATGGTGGCAATAAAACTCACTGCTAGCTCTGAAGTCTGCAAGATCTTTTATTTCCTTGCTTTATCCTTCTTTTCAATGACTGTTTTCCTCTTTGGTTTTCCCCATCCAGCACACACATATAGACACACACTTTGTCTGCCTTTTGACCACACAAATAAAGAAGAAGCAGTTCAGTAGATGGATCTTCAGGCCCAAAACTCTAGAGTAAATTCCATAATCAACTAGGCTGAATGATGCTTTTAGCACGCCAAGGTTGATACTAACTATAATTCACATCCTCTGGGAACCTTGCTCTGTAATAAAGCTTGAATGTCAGACATCTCGGCCAAGAACTAACATACCTGTTTGAACAAGTGCTGTGCCAATGGAAACACATCAGGAACCAAAAACATTTAGGCTACTGTACAGTCGTAAATGGATGCTTTCTAAACCAATGAAGAATAATCGCCTATACATAAGCTCACCAGTGTGTTCAATGTTAATAAAGCCTTAAACCACTCCAAGCTGGCATATTTAGAATACTGGTACTGTATATAAATAGAAAGTTATCAAGCCCCCACACTTTTTTCTACACTCTCTCAATGCAAGGGTGAGGGACATACACAGCCTTCTAGATGTTGGTAGATTGCAATGCCCATCAACCCTAGCCAGCAGGGGATGATGGGGTTGTGCCAATGGAAACAACATCTGAAGGGCTACAATTCCATACTCCCAATATTTCATGTGTGGCCAAACAACAGCAAACATGGTCAAAATGTCAAGACTTATTAACCAAGAAGAACGTACAAACTAAGAGGGACAGTTTGCTTTTGACTGGGCCTATTGGGATGGGAAAGACTCTACTTCTCCTCTCCTCTCCTTTCCCCATCCCCATTAATTGAATGCAAACCACTTCTACCCTTTGAATTCAGTTTGCAGAAACTGAATTAAGCTAAGGACAAGGGGAAATGGGAGGGGAGAGAAACTGGGACATTTTAGAAGCAACTGAAAAAGTCAGAGGAGTAATGGAATTCCCTACAAACTGGGATAGTTAGAGATATGCATCTATCCCTGATTTAATGACGATACCTATCAGGGTAGAATGAAAGAATGTTTATTTGCATAGTAACCAGTTTTCATACCCAAATCCAGAGGCCCAGTAATCGGAACTTTCCCTACCAAACTGGGATAGTTAGAGAATATGCAATTCCTCATCCCTGATTTAATGACAGAAATACCTATCAGGGTAGAATGAAAGAATGTTTATTTGCATAGTAACCAGTTTTCATACCCAAATCCAGAGGCCCACGGCTATTTTGAGGCACACCAAAAAGAGCTTCTGTAGACATGGAGACTGCTTTTTACAGAAAGAGCCAATCTGTTGTGTCCCTCTCCCTGAACCCAGACATAACCCTTCCCAACAACCACACCCCAGAGACAAGAGAGGAAATTTATGGTAGCCAATGTAGGTAGAAAAGGGAGAGCTGAGGATTCTGGGAGCATTTATATAAGAAGGACTTGTTAATTAGACCACAGCTGGCTAGGACACTGAGCCTATATAACAAGAGGTCAGAATGGGAGTAGTCTGTTGGAGCTAACTGATTCATCAGTGGTAACAGCCAAACTGAGGCCATTTCTGCACTAGCCTGCTATAGCGTGATGATTCCACTTTCAACATCCTCTGGAATGCTGGGATTTGCAGTTTTGGGAGGGGCTGGCCGGCAAACCCCAGCATTCCAGAAGATGTTGAAAGTGGAATCATCACGCTATAACAGGCTAGTGCGGAAGTAGCCTGACTCCTGTATTCCTTGCTTGCATTCCTCAAGCCTTTGACCTTTGTTGGACTATGGATTTTGCCCTTGAACACCCTCAAGTGAGTCCAGACTTGGTTTCTCTAAACCTGCTAAGAACTCTGACTGATCAAGGCAAACTTTCCCTGCTAGCTCCTGCTGATTATATAGCTGGAAACCTTGGTGGGCTGCCAGCATAGGATACAATCTCTGGCCCTTTCTGCATCCTACCTTTTCTCAGTGCTGGGTGCGGTGATCATGCAAGCAGCCTCTTGTGAGAGGCTCTCACTTCCCTGCTTCTTCAGCTCTACATGAGCTTCCTGCTAGGGCAAGAGCCCCGCCTCTTCCTTTTGCAGTGCAACTTGGGACCTTCTCAGGCTGCACTGAGATAGGAAGCGCGACTGGACCGGCTCCCGAGGCTCTGCACGCCTGGTAACTGTGTGCGGAACCTGGGAGCAATGCACAATTGTGCAGCAAAATGCAAAGGTGCGCAGTTGTTGCCTGCTGGCCCCTGGAGCCTTCTGCAATTGCGAGGACATCATGCAGATCACTCCTTGCAATTGCGCGAGACTCCAGGCCCTCTTTAACATGGCAGATGCTGTGTGAAGAGGGGCTCTGTCAGCAGAAGAAGGTTTAGGCAAATCAGCTGCAGCCGTTGAAACAAACAGTGAAGTCCTTGGATGCTTTGTGGAGGATAGACAGAGAAAGAGAGACAGAGAGATTGGTGAGGACAGGGAAGAACCTAGAGGACAAAGGAAGACTACACGATGCAATAAGAGTGGATGTAGACAAACACACATGCAAACAAAAAAGGAAGCTACCACAAACATAATGTACCTAACACTGCCAGGGAGTCAATTCCAATCTAACTGCAAATAAGTACAGCAGAGCTTTCCAAACTTTTTATGTTGGTGATACTCTTTTCAGACATGCATCATTTTGCAATACAATAATTCAGTTTTATGTATTATAAATAAAGTATAAAGCATATCTTTAAAAATATAAATTACAAGTTTTCATGAGATAGGTTGTATCCTCATACATTTAATTATTACAATTCATGTATGTGTCTGTATCTCTTATATTTATTACAAGGGGCTAGTTACTAGCAAACTGGAGGTTAAACTAATTGCTGCCCTAGCCGGAGTCTTTCTTGGCCCAGGGTGGTGATGGTGACACACCTACACACTGCAGCCAACACACTAATGTGTCACGACACACAGTTTGGAAAGCTCTGGAGTACAGGCATACAAAAGTTGCTAAGTTCAACAGGATTCATCTGTTCTGGGGTGGTGGTGGTTCTGACAACCGTGTGGTGCCCAGTGCAGAGCAGGGGTGTCAGAGAAGTGTCTAGCCACATCTCATAGCCCAATGTACAGAGACAAATTCTGAGGGACCTCTGGAGGTATTGGAGGATGGTGTCTTTCTTGTGCATTCCACTGCTTCTCCACTGTCCACTAAGTGGCCATTTGCAGCAACAGTGAGTTGTAAGGGTGTGAAGGTCATTGAATAAGACAGGTGATGAATTCCTCCTTCTGCAATAATCAAAACAGCATATGCCCATGTTCTGTTGGAATATATCACCAACAGGATGCTAGAAAACAGAGAAAGCACATATATTTGTGTGCAAACCAATTTTCCCGGAATGACTCCTGCAGCATAACTAGTAGTTGAAAATTGTACAGATGGTACAGAAATTGTACAGAAACCATCATATCCTCATAGAGAGGGAAGAAAACCTCAAATTTTTCAGTTTGGCATAGAAGAATGCAGTAAGCAAAGAAGAACGTTGCTGATGATGGTGCTGTTTATATCCATATTTATATCTTGCCTATTTTCCCAGTTTAGGTCACAAGGTGGTTCACAAAGAACAGCCATAGTTACAAATTCACAGTACACAAAAAGTTTGAAAGCAATTAGAAAACTAAAGCCAAATACAAACCATAAAAAATGACAAATAAACGTCCAGCACATTATACAAGGCCTGTTTCCTCCAATAAACATAATTTTCAAAGGCCTGCCTCCCCGCCCCGCAAAATAAGGCCTTCACCCACCTGAGGAAAGTTAGCAAGGAGGGCCCCAGTCTTGCCTCTCTGGGAAGGGAATTCCAGAGTCTGGGAGCAGCCACAGAGAAGGCCCTCTCCTGTGTTCCCACCAGGTAGCAACACAGGCACCACAACAAAAGATCTCAGAACACAGGCACATTGTTTAAATAGACACACATCCTTAGCTTTGGAAATATCCACTGAAATTACTGTTTTTATTGGTTATTCCTTTTTTATTGTAATGTTTGCTTTATTATATGTAGTGACAGCTGAGGCTTCCATGTCAACTACGGACAAAGAATAATTTCAAATATGTCTAAGTAGAAAAATACACATGCTATTGCTATAAACACATGCTGAAAAGTGGTTAATAAAGGCCTCATAGGATATGACACCATCCTGCATCTTTGTGTATTTCCCTGCTGCCGCTTCACCAACAGTAGCCTACTAACTGGACTGGTAGGTGTGGAAGTATACTAGATAGTGATGTCAAGAGACAGGACCGGTGATGTGAGTGGTGTCATAGAAGAGAGAGGGAAGACTTCCAGTGACAGCCCCAAGATTTTATTTTCACATGTAAATTCCACCCTTAGCAATCACCAAATAAGGGTTCACAGCTCTAACGTAAAGACAGATGGATGGACAGAAAGACAGACAGACAGACAGACAGACAGACAGACAGACAGACAGACAGACAGACAGATAGATGCTGGACAGTTTAAGCTTCTGTAATTACAGAGTTTCCTTATTTAATAAAAACAACAATTTCCAAATACTTCATTTGATAACCCCAAACAAAGCTCTACACGTTTCAGACAATGGTGTTAGAGGCAGACTTCTCTTACTGCTTACACACTTGACAGCGTACTTTAGCCATTTTGAAGGCTTCTCTTCCGTTAACGTTGGCAAACGGTAGTGCGCACAATGGGGTTTAATCGCATATTGTTCTCTGAGTACCAACCCCTTTACAAATCACATGACATAAAAAGAAAAATAAGTAACACTGTAAAGACGGTAATGAGAACTGTTGAGGTAAAGTGCCTCTTAAAGAAATCCTAATAAATTCCAGAATTTCTAGTCTTCTGGCAAGCTTTCCATTTAGAATAAAATCAATGATCAATGGTTGCAAACAGCCATGCACCAAGGCTTGCTTGCCTCCGGAGCAGGGGAGGGAAAAAACCTCATAGACGAAAGATGACATTTAAAGGAAAAAAGCTGACATTGACTCCATCACTGTCATTGCTTCTGCCATAAAGCAGCTTCAAATATTAAAACATTTTTCATCTGTGCTGCGTTATTGGCACCAGAAATTGTTTTCTCTCTGTCTGATACTCACTTGAACTGCAGCAGAGCTCCCTAGAGACTCCAGATTGTTACCAAGCCCTCATAACATATTGGCAGTTGAGGCGGTGGTGTCCGCGTACACTTGCCACTCACAAAAGAGCTTTCCCCCTCCCTCCTCACCCTCCTATGAGGAAAATGAAAATTCTCAGCTGGTATCTGACTCAACTTTAGCCATGCAGATGTGAAAACCCAGGGTGTGACACCCTTTCAATTGTCTTGTTACGGGGGAAGTTTTGCAGTCAGTGCCGGGGCCTCAGTGCCGAAACCACTTCCTGCAGTGCAGTTATAGCACTACAATTCTACCTTAATTGCCATGATCCCATCCAACAGAATCCTGAAATTTGCAGTTTAAAGAGGTGAATTCAGAATTTCCAGCCAGAAAGTTCTACTGCCATACCTAACTAGAGGATGCAGCCATGCCCACTAAAGTGGAATCGTAGTGCTATAATGACATAGTGTGAGAGAGCCCCAGGATAAGATCAAAATATTTTGCAGCAAAGAATGCCCTCCACTCAACTTTTCATGCAAGTCAGGGTACACAGTGCTCAAATCCAATCAAAGTATTTTGGCACATATGGCAGAAAATCCCATAAGGCCCAGTCCCCCTCTCTGGCAGTGAAGACTGTGATAATGACAAAGTAAGTAGCTAACAGTTTGCTGCCTTTCCATAGCACTTATGTCAATGGTTGGGCCATCCCCAAGAGGAGAGGAGAGAATGTAAAGATTTATTATTCATTTTATCCTTCAGCATGCCTGTGAACACAGAAGGACTCTTCTGAGAAGGTTATGGTCAGTAAGCTCCTGCTGTGAATTAGGGTTCTATACTCATATTCTGCCACAGAAATTACCCCTTCCTAGCTGTCATTTATTTCCTGAATGTGTTGTCCAAAGTGAACTGCACCTTCAGGATAAATTGCAGTGGCCAGTGTATGTGTGTATATGGACATAAGGGCATAATTTCCAGCGGAAGACCAATCTCTACAAGCCTCTGCTTGGTGCCAAGTCAAAACAAAACAAAACCTGGGACATTAAACCATGTTTCTTTTTCTTTCTTTCTTAAAATAAAACATATTTGTTGTATTGTGATTTTGTTCTGACAAAAATGCACATGGGTTTCTGGTGTTTAATCCCTTGTAATAATGCACAGAACTGTACCCTTTATTTAAACTAATCAGTTAAGATGTATACATGTATCAGACTCACCCAAGGTCTGATGGGGTATATGTGCGTGTGATTCTGCTAATTCTTCTATTCTATCCTGCCATACTTTTTATGGAAATAAAATGCTAGTCTAATAGAAAGGAAGATGTATACTTGCCATCAGTGTTCCCAGACCTCAAGGCCTGGATCCTCTTATTCAGTTCTTAGGGCAAAGGGGAGAAATTTCAAGGTGAGAGTACTGCCTTGAAATGTGTGTATTAATCTATTTTCCTCATTTGTTAGATGTGGAGTTTTATCATTTAACGGCATGCTCTGTATAATTGTAAGTGATGCTTCATGTACCACGCTTCGGTATTTCCCCAGTAACATCAGTAAGATCGACAGGGCCCAGTCCCCTGTGGCATCCCTGGCTCTCAAGTTTTGGCCCTGAATTCTCAGGCCCTGTGACAATCCTGACTTGGGAACCTTAGGAGGGCTGTGCAAGTCAGACGAATGGCGGTGATGAAACAGAGAAATGGAATGCCTATCTTTATGTCACCCTTTAGAATAGAGTGGACAAATTGGTGTAGACCAGAAGCCAACTTCCTCCCACCAACCCTCCCCACAAGCCACAATGTCCCACACAGCAGTCTCCAATGTCTCTGTTTTCTTGTGAAGTCCCTCTCAAAATGGTGATGGGAAGTGACATTGTGTCACTTCTTGGTGCCATTTCAAGAAGGACTGCAGAAGAAAAACAGAGCCATTTCAGGATAGTATGGGGTTCTTAGGTACTTCTCAGGGCGGGGTGTCAGTATTTTTATATGTCTTTATTTTAATCAAACCAGACAATTTGTCCATTTCTACTAAATCTATCAGTTTCAGCAACCATTCCTGCATAGTGGGTAGTGGATATTCTTCCGTCTTTGAGTATACAGTGGTCTTGCTGTCATGGTCGTATACTGAAGTAATCTTCCTTAGCTCTTTTCCAGCTGTACATCCATCAGTCTCAAAAGAAAAAGTTCCAGGTTTAATTGAGTACTGACCTTTAAAATCCTTTACCAACAATGTGTATATGTGAATCCATTTTTAAAAGCTTTTTCACATGTCCACCATACATGGGAAAAAGTCCCTTCATGTTGTTCAAATTTCCACCATATATTAAACACGCTTTCATACATTATAGAAAATTTCTGTGGTAGGTCTTTCTGTATGATTTTGATACAAAAATTGTCAAAGAATTGCACCATTTTTTTTAAAGCAAAAGTATTGGGAGACTTTGTTTTTTCTTCCAACATTGTAGTTTCTCTATATTTAAACACATTTTAATGCATTATTCATATATTGTACTTTCCCCCACTGGCTAAACATATAAATGCTTTTTTTTTCAATTGTATGCTTACTAGCCATTCCCATTTTAAAATGCATACCTTTTTTTCTGTGGGCTTTATTTTCCCAAAATGCTCAGGAAGCCACCCCCAAAAGTGTGAATTCTCAAGATGAGGTGCATTTCGTCTTGTGATGAATCGTAGGGGGCATGAAATGGATACTTTTGTGGAGACGGTTGAATCCAACACAATTCTTTCCCATCCCTGCTCATTGAAACCCAAAAATATTCTTTCTCTTCCTATTTCTCCCTCTCTCTCTGTTTCTCTGCCTGTGTGTGCATACATATAATTCATATAGCTATAATTTCCCTTAAAACCAGATTGAACAAAAAGTAAAAGATTACCCTTGGCAACCTAACACCAAATCAAACAGAAAGGTCTTATAACAGTTCTGAGAAAAGCGTTGCTATTCTGGCTTCAAGTCCCAGGGGGAAGGGAGTTTTATGGTTCGGGGATAACCACCGAGAACGCCTAGTTAAATGCTCCTTCTGTCTGGATCCGTATGCAAATGGGATAATCAACAGGGAATTCTCAGTTGAACTGATGGGGCTCAATCAGACAGATGGGGGATTCTGATCTTTAATGGTGTTTTAGGTGTGAACCATTGAGGACTTTATAGGTCAGGTCTGGAATCTCAGAATTATGTTACTGAATTCCTCTAAGCAGCAGGTTATATAAATGCTTGAGATATCTTCAGGCCCACTAAGGATACCACTAGGACAGGAAAGTGGGGTACACTGCTTAGACCATTTCACATCATACATGATTATCCCTTAGGACCACCTGTCTTTTCAACCAATTATGCACTGAGTGATACTTGTTCTGGATGTGGAACATATGGACATACAGATGTTTGCAAACTGCACTACCCATCATCCTTTACCTTTGACTCTGAAGCTTAGGACTTATGGGAAGTTCCATTCCAAAAACATCTGAAGGGTCATAAGTCCCCTATCCTTACTCTAAAGCAAGGATGGGCATAGATTAGCCTAAGAACTTCATGCAGCCTCTGGATCCCACTTTTGGGGGCCCCTGAAGCCCCACTCAGTAGGACTGCCAGAATGAAAACTATGAACAGCTTTCATGTCTTGGTAGAAGAGGGCATATCAGCAGGTGTTCTTGTTACTTTGTTATGTAATAAACAACACCTGCTGAAATACTTTCTTCTATGCAGCCACTGAAGGTATATGAGATATCTTCAGTTTTCAATCTGGCATTCCTACCCATCAATACCTCAAAGCCCCCCACACCCTGTTGTTGTTGTTTTTTTAATGGTACAATTCTTGGATAGTTTTTGTTGCCCAAACCACACAAAAGCCCCCTAGACATGAGAAAACAGGAAAATATTGCCATCCCACTCCCACAAGCTCCCCAGAACATCATACTAACCCCAAATATCTCCATTTTCCTCTGCAGTCCCTCTCAAAATGGCACCAAGAAGTGACACAATGCTATTTCCTGTCACTGTTTTGAGAAGGACTGTAGAAGAAAATAGAGGTATTTGGGCTTGTTGTGTGGGTGGGTGTGCAGGGGAGGAGGAAGGACAAACAGAGAAGGGAAGCAAATGCAGGTGGGATTGGAAAAATAACACAAGACCAAGAATGGGAGATTTTTATAGCCCTATCACTGATAGTTCAAAAATATTCAGGGTGAGTGATGTTGATCATTAAACGAAATCCAAACTCTCTAATGCATATTGCTGACACCTTTCTTTGGCCTATCAGAACCTGAAATTTGGGCCAGGTGGAAGAGCTTAAAGTAATGGGGATAAGTTGTCCCTCTGTTGTCTGCACCAAGACTTGTGTTCTGTGTAAAATTGAACTGGGTATGGTAGTTGTAGGAGTGCCACAAATGCTTACAGATTTTCAAGGAGCTGATGAGAAAGGGTGATTCATGAAAATGGTCAGCCACCATAAAAGTTTTTGCACATTTTTTTATTTTCTATTTTTATATTTTGGAATTGCAGAACTTTGTCTAGTGAAAAGCTCACAAAAATATTCCTGGTTTTTCATACACACACACACACACACACACACACACACACACACACACATAAATGATTTGGACGATAATTAAAAAATGCACAAAACCCCCTGTAATTTCACCCAGCAGAGAGAAAACTATCAAAACCCTATATTCTTACATGCAAGAATGAAATAAGCAACAATTTATGTTCTTAATATCTAGAATTATAAGGAGCCCAGTTTAGCCATTCTCCCCTCTCCCATGCTCACTGTGGTTGCCATTATGCAGTGTGAAGAGTGAGTGCAAGCTCCTTGGAGCCTTCTCCTACACACATTCACCCCCATTCTTTCATTCTTTCCTACATTAAAAGCTGGAGTTTGCTCCACTTCTATTGTCTCTTCTTACAGTTAATGCAGCCATCCAACTTCTGCTTAAAAAACACTAGTAACTTGCACAAGGAGTCCCCTCCTGGTGACTTTTGCTGGTACAACTGGGGGTCTACACCAGTGTAAGTACTTTCCTGGACATTGTAAAAGGAAGAATCCAGTACCCCCTTGTGCATTTTCCCTGCAGTTACACAAATACCTGTTGTATGGCACCAACATGCAGTACCACTTCCTGATCCAAATGAGCACTGATTATATGTGTGGGTGTGTTGCACTAGTCAGTGGTTCTCAACCTGTGGGTCCCCAGATGTTTGTGGACTTCAACTCCCAGAAGCCCTGAGCATTGACCATAGTGGCAGGGGCTTCTGGGAGCTGAAGTCCACAAACATCTGGGGACCCACAGGTTGAGAACCACTGCTAGATGAACTCTTTTGTGCCATCATCCAGCTGGCAGCCCTCACTGCCTTGTACCTCCTGCATATGTACCTTGTTGGAACTTTATGCTCTTCCAGTGTCAAAAAGGATCTCAACCTGCAAGTCCACCGCCTTTGTGAGGGAGTCTGCTCCAATGTCGAAAAACTCTATTGTCAGGAAACGTTTCTCAGTGTTGGGACAAAATCTTTTTGATAATAATTTGGACTGATTGCTCAGTTTGGGTCATACTCCCTACAGCATCAGGCAACAAGTTTGTGACCTCAAATATGTGACCTCAAATAAGTGACAGTTCTTCCAATATTTAAAGATGTGTCCAAATATTGGAAGTTGGTTTCATTTTTCCCAATTTTTCAGGTCATAACTGCCCAAGGAAAGTCTAAACAGCTAGTCTTCTTGTTTCTAAATGCTCCAGAAACATGGTGCCATAAAGTAAATTATAGGCCTATGTTCCATTAATTTGTTGCATTCACTTTTATAGCCAAAGGCAAACCAATCTCAGCCCCCAAACCCACTGGTTGGTGGGATTAACAATATGATGTGGTGCCTTCTTACTGGTGCAGTTCTGTCCTAATTTTCATCTCAGAGAAAGCAATGAATAGTTTTAGCAATATTCTTCTTATAGAGAGAATGTCTTTGAAAACTGCACAGTGTTCAAAAGACTATTCACACTCTGAGACTTATTTTATCCCCCAAAATGGCACATCATTTCTTTGCACAGAAAACAGTATTTTCTGCACATAATTTCTGTGCAGAATACAATACACAGAAAATACTATTTTTTCTAAACAGGCAACTGCTATTTTCTTCACAAACAACTTTGTGAGAATTTTGTATAGATTAAATGTCAAACTGTGAAGATTCTTGTCAGCCTGGGATTTCTTGATATGTGCGGGACATGTTATTTTTTTACCATGTTTCAGATTTTTGAAAATATTCTTCCCATGTCCAATGGAGAAAGTTCTGGTAGTCCAGAAAGAGCCAAGTGGTAGCTGAAATATGTTCTTAAATGTGGTCTGGGGCAGGACACAGGTGGTCTTAGATGTAGTGATCTCTTCATTTGTTGAAGACACCCTAGAATGTGGGCCCTTTCCACGCTATACTGTTATAGTGCTATTTTTCCACTTTCAACATCCTATGGAATCCTGGAGTTTGCAGTTTAGGGAGAGGCATTTAGAATTCTCAGCCAGAAAGCTCTTTGGCCTCAGTAAACTACAGACCCCAGAATTCCACAGGATGTTCAAAGTGGAATTATAGCACTATAACAGTCTAGGGCGGAAATGGCCTACGTTTCTCCTCTACCTATAACTAATTCTGCCTTCCACATGAACCAAATGGGAACATGAGGATTTTTTTAAAAAAAGAACCACACGGAATACTCAAAATGCATAGACTGAACAGCATGAGCTGATAGTGTTTTGGAAGTAACAGAAATTCTCTGATCCCTGTACACCCATCACTTCAGATGGTAGCAGGTCTTCCGTTTTAGAAAAACTGAGCCGTTCTCCTGGTCCAACCTGCACTGTCACTCTTGTCTTAAAGTGTTTGTGTGTGAGAGAGAGTATGCGTGTGCATGGTTTTGGCATGGGTGTGTGTGCCTGCATGCAAATGCATGCACTTATTTAATAACATGCAACAATTCAGTGGATCAAGGCTAGATGCATTTGGATTATCAAGGCAGAGAGTGAACGAGAGAGAGAAGCAAAGTAACCGGTGTTGCGGGGGGAGGGAGGGAAGACCCCACAGAGAGACAAAGCAAAAAGCCTCTGTGCAGCCATCTGCCACAGCGTCATGTGACTATCTGGAAACTGACAGCCACTCCTTTAGCAGGGCCCAGGCACGTCAGATGAATCAATCAATCAAAAAAATTCTTATGAAACTTAATCACGGAGGGTCGTGTTAGGGAGTGGGGAACAGATTAAATTACCACGGTATTAGATACGGGAAATGATTTCTGTCAAAACCATCTTTACTGCAATTATAATATGTTAATTATGTATTTCATTAAGTAAGTGGATTAGAGCCTGCACAGATGAAATCATGCTGAAGGCTCTGAATCATTTACTGAGCAGTGTGGGAGGACTGGGGGGAAGAGAACTCCGTTAATTTTGAAAACTTTTGCATGCTAAACATGTTCTTCCCCTCTTGTCCCCCCAACAGCTAAATCTCCATCCTCATGTCCCTCCTCCCCTATTTCCAATGCCAAATACAAATACCTTCTAGATCACTAGATAGAAATATCCATGGGCATAATTTGTTTCAGTGATGTGGTCACCCCACGCTGATGCTACTCAAAAGCTTACCAGAAACGTTCTAAATGTGTTTGTGTATCTCAGTGTTTGAATCCAGCAATCATTGGGAGTATGGGAATTGAATGGAATGTTTTGCAGCCTAGAATTAGGAGGAACGTCAGCTTTCTTGTTGGTGTTATTGTTTCTGAAAGATGAGAAAGTCAGGTTGTACCAGCAGAGTATTGTTTCTATTACTGATGGTGTTCTGAGACAAGTGTTATTGCATTTATAGGCCACATGGCACAGCACATGCAGTGTGGGATAATGGTTATGGTGATCAACTGGGACTGGAAAAGCCAGTGTGGGGTAATGGCTATAGTAATGGCCTGGGACCTAGGTGATCCTGTTTCAAGTCCATATCAAGTCACTGGAGACCTTAGGACGTTCAACTTGATTTACTTCACAAGGCTTCTGTGTGGGGTGTCCAGTTCAGGATTGCCCCAAGCCCTGTGAATTCCGGGCCAAAACCTAAGACCTAGAAAAAGCCCCTAACAATATTATTCAGTGTAAAGTCGAAGGCTTTCACGGCCAGAATCCATAAGTTGTTGTGGGTTTTCTGGGCTTTGAGGCTGTGTTCTGTTAGCATTTTCTCCTGACATTTTGCCTGAAGATGCCAACCACAGATGCAGGTGAAACTTCAGGAGAAAATACTAATAGATAATGGCCTCAAAGCCCAGAAAACCCACAACAACCAATGTTATTCAGTGTTATGCATAAAGTACCAACCGTGATTGTTCCCAGCTTGTTATTCAAACACGCACATATACTGATGGAGAGAGAGGATATGTTTTTCTGTTTGGAAATTAAGAGAGAAACCTTATCTAAAGGAGCTGTTCCCAGATCAAGGCAAAACGAGGGGATTACTCCTTCTCACTTGTTTGGGGAGGTAGGTTAAATAACATTTAATCTAGCCTACTTGCTTCTGAAGGTGGATGCAGACCAGAGGGTTAGTCTTGGCACCACAATAACTGGAAGAGAAGGAAGCTAGGTGCATAGAAACCACCATCACCCCAGAAGTCTTTGTACATTGGAGCAACAAATCAGTTAAGCCTTGCATATTACTAGCTGAGCTGGAAATCTGCAAAAAGCCCATTCCTCTTGCCTGGAGCCGAACCTACCAAAACTTGAGAATTTGCACTTTTGTCAACCCATGTGGAGATAACTTGTTAAAACTGGAGACTCGTGGCCAGGTCCTGAGATCTGGCAAGCCTACATTGTGAGGATAAAGGGCACGGGTGGGGAAAGCATGGGTTGCAGACAACCAGTTTTGCTTTTGCTTTCTTGCAGGCCCTGAAGCCCCTTCTTTTTTTCAAACTACTTCTCACACCCACATGCTCAAAAACTGCTCAAAGCTACTATTACATGTAGTAGTTTTGCTCCCAAAACACAACAAAGCAGAAAGGTCATCTGAAAAGAAAGCCATAGGTGATATGACATCACTTCCAGCTTCCTTTCAGGGAAGCCGTACAGCTTACCAGAGGTATAATGGAGGTGGATGAGTGAAAAGTGACTCCTGTCTATAATGTCAATTACCCATCTCTGGAAAATAAGGAGAAAGACAAAAATATGCTGTCTTGAGCATTTTGGAAGAAAGGCATATTATAAATGTAATAAGTAAATTCAGAACGAAATAAAAAGTACCCATTGATTTGAACTAATCACAATGTTTGCTAAAGTAAAAAAATCTTTAAGGAAAGAAATACAGTTGACTGAGAACTTAGTGGCCATGGAATGACTGACTATTTGGCTGGATGGGGGACTGATGAGGTGTTTTTTTCTAGTGATGAAATTGGAGACCAGTCGCAAGAGGCTGAAACAATAGTTATTGGGGGGGGGGAGTGATATTTTAGATTGGCTTTATTTTTTAAAGCATTCTCCAAAGGACACTTTCTATCTAATTTTTGGACCAGGACTCTCTAAGTAATTCAACAAAACCATGAACTGAGATCCTATATGGGATACATAACTATGAAGTTGTAGCTCTGCTATATCTCCTGATCTGACACCCTAAAACGCACCTCAAAAGGTAGGCAAGTTAAAGAGTTCTGTGGCACTCACAAATGGAGCGCTGAAGCATCCAGAACTCTCCTACTAGCAAGTCATGATGTGACTAGCAGAAGCAGGGATCCCTGCAGGGTCCTATTACAGAATTCCTTTGCTTGGTATGGCTATCTGGCTTTAATGGTGGGTTTTAGAGGCATTTTCAGTCAGGCCAAGGGTTGCATGATCATTAATGTGAACGTGAAGCAGCGGTGAGGTAATAGGTTTAGCTTACAGCATTGTAACTGCCAAAACAGGATGCCACCAAACCATCTTTTCAGCATCTTGAAACATTTCTTCAGAGTTTTTTTTTCTGTGGGTTTAATTGGATGCTATCAAACTGTTGTTTCTTTTCTTTGAGGTGACCAAGGTGAGAGAATGAGTGCAGAATTACAAGCTGCATTTCCAGGATTCAGGCTGTGGGTATTGCTAATTATGTAGTCAAAAGTTCATACCCTATGCACAGTCCCAAGGTTTTCAGAAGTATGCCAAAACAGCCCAAGGGCAACTAAACATGTTCACTGGCCAGAAAATGTTACCTGTTGGGGCAGTGGTGGTAGCAAACCAGGTGAGAGAGTACATGGAATAGGATATAAGATGGGTGCCTGGCTAGCTGAAATTCTGGGCAGGAACACCCCATATTACATCATTTGCCAGAGTGAAAACTGGAAAAGGCTTCTGTGCTTTTAATGACAAGCAACATATATTACTTCTACACCTCTTCCATATGTTATATTAAGAGTAAAGGAGCCCTCTCCATTTTTTAGGCCATTTTCACACGAGACTGTTCGTGGCCCCTCCTGAAATTGCAAACCCCAGGATTCCATAGGATGTTGAAAGTGGAATAATAGTGCTAGAACAGTTTAGTGCGGAAATCGCCTTAGTTTGGCAATCCTACTTGCAAATCCACCTTGTTTCACTGTCTTCCCCAGAATTATCTGCACTATGCAGTTACAGCAGTGTGATACCACTTTAACTACTTTAACTACTCTGGCTCTGTCCTATGGAATCCTGGGATTTGTACTTGGATGAGAAACTTAGTCTTCTTACAAGACAGGTGCTAGCTATCTCCAGCAGAGCATTCTTTGAATCTGAATCAAAAGTACACATCGTAGGATTCTAGGTATGCAGCTGATAAAGTGTCAATAGTGCAAACATGTCCCAGATCTCTCTGTCTTGCAAACCCATTTCCCAGCCCCATTTCTGATCCTGAGTTTTTTCTACAATCTCAGTCCTTATTTTTCAAAATAGTCTGGCCTAGACTTTCAAAAGATCATCTGTCCCAGTCAAACACCATATAAAGTGAGTGCCTTTGCAAAAAAACAATATTAATTCAGAATTTTCTGTGCAAAATTCTGAGTCCCCAGCTTTTTTTTAAAGGCCCATCCAGCAGAAGAGCTTTTCTTTGAAAAAGAGAAAGAAGTGTGTGTGGTGGAGCAACATTGATTTCATTGCCAGTACCGTATGTTCGCATCACAGTTCTTTGCCAGTGCTGGTGATTACTAAAAAACTGTCCAAGAAAAGCAGTGACATAGAAGCACATTGTCTTTTGTAAACCTTCTTTAAAAGAAAAATAAAAAAAGTCAGAGATCTATATGAAATGGCTGATTAGTCCTGTAAAACTGCAACCCTGCTGCAAGCCACTCATTTGCTTTCATTTGCATAAATGACACATACCGACATCAGACCATCAGCTGATGTCAGCTGATGTGACTCCATTGACTTCAACAGCACCGTGCTAATTTACACAGCTGGAAACCTGAACTCAACCAATTCTGTTTTTTCAACTTAGTTTTCAAATCCACAAGCCGTTCTACTGTGAAGCAGGTCAGGGCTGGAGTAATTCTGGGCCTTTGTGCAGCAACATCTGGTCATGGTGTCGAGGGAACCTGGGAGCTGTCGTAAAAAAATCACTTTCCAAAGCTCTGAGGTCATCCTATCTTAGGCAACTGCTTCACACACAAAGGGAACACAGATGTCCCTGATATAGGCCCTTTCTGCATAGCACCCCCCACCTGCAATGGCCACGTGATCACCATGGGTTCGCAACAACAGTTCTGCATGATATTGCGATCCTATGGTGATCTCATGGCAACCCATCTTAATTGTGGATTACATCAATGTCGGATTTCTTCCGACAATGACACACAATTGCGCGGTCCTCCTGCCTCCCTCCTGCACTTACCTGTCATGTGCAACATCAGGAAGCGCAATGGTTGCGCTTCATCTCCCAGCACAGCCTGGGAACCTGCTGGGCTGAATTGCAGAAGGGAGGGGCAGAGCCATTGCGCTTCCTCCCATCCAGCAGGCAGCCAGTGCAGGGGGGAGTGTGACAGAAGTGCTCCCCTCCAGGGAGAGGCTTTCACTGGATCCCCACACAATGGCTTCGGAACCAGGTAAGGTACAAAAAGGGTCATACTTATATGGCAAACTTGTATATTGTGGAAATGTAGTAAGACAGGGACTGTAGACACTCACTCAATGTCAGGATCTATAGGATGAATATGAAAAGAAATCTATGTCTGTCTATGTGCACCTGTCTGTGCATTGGTTTTCCCATGTGAACCAAGGATTTTGATCATTCCACAGTTTCAAATCATGTAGAGAAATCTACAAACATACTATTCTATACATGCTGGGTAACTTTCAAACTTACTGCGTCCTCAAGTCAACTCCAATATCTGGCAACCCTATTTCTTGGACAGATTTATTCAGAGGGTGTCTGCCATTGCCTTCCTCTGAGAGAATGTGACTTGCCCCTGTTCACCCAGTGGGTTTCTATGGTACAGCAGGGATTAAAACTGGTCTCCTAGAGTCCAAGGTCTAGCACTACAACCATTAAACCACTCTGGCTCTCACATAGAAGGACTGGGATGTCCAATCAGTCCATCAGGCTTTCCCTGTATGGTTTTTTGTGCAAGACAACAATGTGTGAAGTTTGCACAGAACAAGTCCTGAACTGCAAAAAATTGTCATCAGTCCATGATTTTTCTATCAGGATTTAAGGGTTCTTTTTGGTTTTTTAAATCATATTCTGAATATTTTCAAAAAAGTTTCCACCCCTATTGCCCACTTAGTGTATATCTGCACTACACAGTTATGTCAATTTCATACCACTTTAAAATTTCCATCTTATGAAACCTTGGGATATACAACTTGGTGAGGTATTAAGATTTCTTTGCTGCAGTGCTTTACTACAGTGAATTTTAAGTATTTCAATTTTTAAGCATTTCCTTGGATTCCATAGGATGGAAACATGGCAGTTAAAGTGGTATGAAACTTTTATAAGAGTATAGTGCCAATACACCTTTAATCTCAGATGGAGTACCCAGAGAAAGTAGGCTCAAGAAGTTCTTAAATGCAAAGGCAAGTCCAGATGGGTATTTGCAGGAGTAGTTCACCAGCTTGCCCGTGTCTTAAGATTATTGAGAGAGACTTCTCTCCAAGTGCCTCAGGAGCATTTTGTGTCAACCAATGATATAACTTTCTTAGTTCTGTCCCTGGGACTATGCAAAACCAACCCCACAGGCACATATACTACAGTTGTGTTGGTGTATTTTAACTGGTTGGCTCTGTTGTAGAATATTTGCTGTCTTGGTTTGTTTTCAAAATGTGACAAGGTTCTAATACAACAAATCTTTATTACAGTCATAGACTTACAGTGGGAGGGAGGGGTACAGTCAATTAAAAACATAGAAGATAAAATAGACACACATACATATATGGTTTTAGTGTTCTTTTATTGTACTGTTGTATTATTTCAACCATGATTGGTATCCGCATGTAGGAATAGTAGTTCAAAGACATCTACAAATATATAAATTCATATCAAAGGCACCTTTCCAAATGTTAAAGAATAGAATTTTGACCCAGACGCTCTTGTTTCTCACTGTAAACAACTACTGAAAGGGAGATGTAGACCATTTCCACACTAGACTGTTATAGTGCTATTATTCCACTTTCAACATCCTATGGAATCTTGGGGTTTGTGGAAACTGCAAACCCCAGGATTCCATAGGATGTTGAAGGTGGAATAATGGCACTATAACAGTCCAGTGCAGAAATGGCCGTAGTTCCATAAACATATCAAAATATAACCTACCATATAGAGATGTTCACAAATTACTTGAGAAATTTCATAATCCACGTTAAATTTTCTCCTGTCAGTTTCTGCAGATCAAAATGCATCAGATATTTTTCTGAAAAACAACTGGTAAATTTACAATGAAATTGCCTCTTACACTATACACCACGGGCAGATATGTACATTCCCTTCAGCAATTACAACATTCAGTGGCTTAATCAAGTAACAGAAACTTCCTTCCTTCCATTTTAATCAATTATTTTATTTACTGCTCCAGGGTATACACATTTTCTGGACATATTTGTTCAAATGCTTCAGTGAAAGAGTAGGTCTAGGCACAAAAGAATGCTCTCTGGACTACCATTGAAGATTGCTGCTACAAGCATGGTCTTTTCAGTAATGGTCCACATCTCTGAAACTTCCTTCCACAAGAACATTATTTCAAGATGTCTTATTTCTGTTTTTGTTTTAAGACAACTTGAAAAAGTTATGTTTTAGAACTTCCAGAATCTCCTAGCTGGGATTTGTCCAAAAGGTAACTATTTCAAGCTTTGGTTATTCAGTGGTCCCAAGAGAGTTTTTATTCCATCAGTTTTATGCTTGATTCCCTGCATTTTTATTTTCTTTAATGGAAATTATAGTTATTGCATTGCATTATATCAACACCTTTTCTACCATTTGCCTCCTCTCCTTCTCTCTTTATCCTCCTC
The DNA here is from genome assembly GCA_948472985.1 of Iguana delicatissima. Lineage (NCBI taxonomy): Eukaryota > Metazoa > Chordata > Lepidosauria > Squamata > Iguanidae > Iguana > Iguana delicatissima. The sequence goes on from CAOKZL010000053.1 coordinate 1,374,403, forward strand.
ACTCTCTCTCTCTCTCTGTTGCATCAAAGTACTATAATGCATCAACAAGATGACACTTTTGCACTATAACACTTTAACAGCCATTCAAACCATAAAACTGTTTCAGTGGACCATGCCCCATTAAAAAAAAAAATTGGAAAAAAACCAGTGTAGATTCCCTACCCCTCCAAAAATGCTACAAAGAAGGGAACAAGTGGACACAGAGGTAACAACAACTTGCAAAACCCAAAGAGCCATATTGTGAGAACACATGTTTCTTTAGACCAATATAGAAGACTGCATGCTTGAATTATGTGGCAACTTTTGAGAGGTGTCATGCTTTGTAATCCATTGTTGTTGTTTCTGCTGCTGTTACTACTATTATTAGATAACACTGCATGTACATGACAATTTTTATCTATCTGTCTACACCTTTCCCATTGAAATGAACTGCAGTTGCTGAAGGCTCTGCAGTCTGTGTGTGTGTGTGTGTGTGTGTGTTTCTGCAGTGCTGCACTTGCATTTTATGCAAGTCATTTTGATTGAAAAGGGTTGAAATAATGAAACATCCTGGTAACTGTTGTTCTCTGGGTCTCTGGTAAATTAAATGACTCATTTTAGAGGTTTATCCTAGAGAGCCAAATTAATGCATAAATAAAAAATAAATGTGTCAGTCTCTAATTACAACAAGAATTGGGTATCTTGTCATGGGGCAGTAGACCTTGTGCTAAATAAGCTGGAGTCCACAGGAGACTAGCAACACATCGAAAATAAAAAGGCCAGGCACTGTCAGAGAGGGATAAATCCTCCTCTGGTTTCTGGCAGACCCTTTTTGTTGCAGTTGCCTCATCAAATGTGGAGTTTTGGAATGGAATGCCTTCTGAATATATGAGGAGGATGTGGAATTTTCTCCTTTAATAAAGGTCGCCCCTCCCTAAATCACGATGGGTAGAAAAGAAGAACCTACAGTGTGTAGACATACATCAACTTCCTTCCAATTATTCAGTTTATCAGTAATAATAATCACAAAGGGATTTTTTTTTTCCTTAAGAGAAGGAAAAGATCTGAGGCTGCATAACACAAGGCTTGGAGTGAATTCTGGTTTAAATGACTGGAAAAGGTTGGCTGATTTGATGAAAACCCAATCAGACTCTCTGGGGAGATATTACTTTCCTCATTATTCCACTGATTGGCCTTATTTCATCTGAAGAATGCGGCACATTCTTTACGGTGCTGGCAAACCTCTTTAACAATATCCTAGGAAGGAAAGGGAGGGGGGAAATCTATCACCTCCTTAATCGAAACAACAAGGATATTAACAAGAGTCATCTTCTCAAAATCACTGGTTTGATCCTCAGGGAGCTGTTGCAAAAAAAGTACCCTCTTTTCTTTTTCTTTTTTTTCTTCCACCAAATGCTGAAGTAAAGCTTTTTTAAAAAAAAAAAATCCCAAAAGAGTGGGCATTGGTGAGATCCAGACAATGGATTTAAGCTTCACATAAATTGAACGTAAAAAGGAACAAAGCAATGACCTCTGGTCTCAAAACTGCACCTTCCGTGATGGTTTTTTAAAAAGAGGATGGGCGATTAAGATAACACTGGCTTTGTCAACTTGCAGCAAACTAATCTTAACTGATATTGACATAATTTCGGAGGGAAGTTTGTTCTTCTGAGACACACACACACACACACACACACACACACACACACACATATTGTTCTGCTTACATAGCTAAGCAGGGGTCTGGCATCGAGCAAAGCAATTTCAAGTGCAGTACAAAACACACTTGTGAAATTCACTCTGTGAACAGTGTTATCAATGGCCTAAAGCTGGCAATAACTGTTAATTAAGTGTATTTTTCATTATTCTTCAGCAAAGAGGCAAGATTTAATGATGTAAGTTAACAATGGATGGTAATTTAGAGTGGTGACAATACTTTAATTATTCACACACAGGCAGAGAAAAAAAAAGTTAACTTCATAACTTATTTCTTTGTAAGAACAAGTTCATTTACAATATTTTGAGCAGTGCATACAATTACCTTCCGTAGCGTCTTGCCACAACTGGTTTTGTAGCAACACGACATCAGGTTGCTAGCAAAGCCACCCTCCTGGAAGTACTAAAGATCTTAACTTGTACCTTGAATGGGGAGGAGGAAAGCATTTCTGAAATGTTAGAGCGGAGAGGTTTTGGGAGAGGTTATGTTTTCTATAAAATCAGAAAAAAACCAGGAGCTGTTGAGACAGGTTTCCACACTGCAATCTCCACACCAGATTCCAAAAGGTTTGAGGTAGACCCGTAGGCACACAGAGAGAAGTATACTGGGAAAGTAATTCTTCACTTATTTCATTTTCGAAGGAAGCAACAAGCAATTTTACCAATTTACTTCCCTCTTTTAGAAAGTGTTAGAAAACCACAGTTTTTGAAGATTATTCACAATTTGGGATATATTCTGTTCAAACTTAGCTTTTTTGTTGTTCTTGTTCAAAAAAATGGTTTTCTGTGCAGAAGGTAAGGATAATGAATGGAACATGCCGAGTGACCAAAATGGCCAAGCCTTATGAGTAACAACTTAAGGAACTGTGTAAGTTTAGCCTGGAGAAGAGAAAACTGAGAAATGGCATCATAGCTATATTTAAATATCTGAAGGTATGTCTTGTAGGAAAAGGAACAAAGTTGTTTTGTGCTGCTCCAAAGAAAAGAACCAATGGATTCAAATTACAAGAAAAGAAGTTTCAACTGAATATTAGGAAGAACTTTTTTTTTTTAATGTAAGAGCTGTTTCAACACTGCCTCAGAGGATGACACAGGATAATGGATTCCTCGTCTCTGGAAATGCTTAAACAGAGATTGGATGGATATCTTTCAGGAGGGTTTCATAGTATATTACTCTATGGCAGAGGATTGGAGGAGATGGTCCTTGTGGTATCTTCCAGCTCCAGGATTCTATGATTCTATGAGTGGACAAATGACAGTGAAACATGGTGGAACCTCATGCTCATCCACCAAAACATAGGATCTCAGCATTATTATTTTTATTTTATTTTTTTGAAAACCAATTTTGTAGTAATTTTCATCTCCACTAAGAGCAGATCTTTGGTAAAACTATTGTTTTTTTCTGATACTTGATAAAGCCATACACAAATACTTTGGATTGAAACAGGGATATCTCATAACAATACATGCTGCGGGGGGGGGGAATCTCTTTCCCTCTAGTTACTATGAAAATTGCAGCTAAACACAGAGGGCACAGGGCAGTCTGAGTGGGTGGGTAGGTGGCAAATGATATCGTAGTGCCTGCTAATTAAGTAGTCCTAGGACTTCAACTTTCTGTGCTCTGGCTCCACTACAGGACTGCAGGCCACTACAGGATTGCTCATAGGCTATATCCGAAACACATGGCAGTTTAGCTTCTGCATGAAGACCTCTATAGAAAGAAAGAACATTGTCCCTGTAGGTCAAGGTTTAGGAACCTTTTGCAGTCTGTGAGCTGAATTCATTTTCAGAGATGTTCTCAAAAGCTGTGCTGCAGTGTTTGGCTCGGCCAAAAGCCAAAGTTTGTGAGTGAAAATACCAGCCTATTTTAGCAGTCAATCCTTACTGCCCATAACAAACTAAGGAGAAGCATTTTGGCCTTTTAGAATGGAAAGAGGCAATAATAAAATATGAGAAGCCACCCCAGTGGTGGGAGGGAGATGAGAATCTGCCAAAGGAGACTGTCAAGGGACAGACTGGGATGGGGTGGGGGCAGGATTCAGCTTCAGGGCCCATAATTCCTCACCCCATTTCTAAACATTAAGTTCTGTTGTCTAGTTAGCTGTGCCATTTTCTGGTTAGCTGCGCCATAACCAAACAGCTTCTTCCTCTTCTATTTCTCCCTCCTCTTCCTTTCAGTGTCTTACAAATTAAACCAAATACACCATAGTTTTAAAAGAATACAAAGATCAGCATTAAAATAGAACCAAACTATTAATAATCCTAAAAGCAATTTAAAACATACACTGAAAACATTAAAAGGCAATTAAGAAACAGTACAATTAAAACATTGCAGGACACTTGTAAAAGCCTTTGCTTTAAAAAACTGTGGCATTGAAAGACTGTTGGAACAACAACAACAACAACAACAACAATGACAACTTTGCCTGCTAACAGAAGAACATCAAGGAAGGAGCACATCAAACCTCCCTGAAGGGAGTTTCAAAGTCTAGGGGCTGCCACTAAGAAGACAATGTCTCTGTCCACCAGTAACTTGATCCTGTTAGAATATTATTAAAATATCACACATTAGATCAGCTCACTCCAAAAGGACCACCCTTATAGAGAGTTGAAGGAAGGAAGAAGAGAGACCATTTTATTGATTTTAATGAATTCTACCTTCAGTCAATAAACCCCCCAGGTGTTCCAGTGGTCTACCAACTCTCTGGAGTAAATTTTCAAGAGAGAGAACTGGCACAAGAAAGAACTGGGAAGAAAGAACTGGCACAAATCACTTTCTTCACTTCCTTCATTCAGTGGATTTCTAGCCATAGGAAACCTGGTTTCAAGCTAAGGAGCCAAAAACACCCTTTTTATGCGACCTGATCAGCAAAATTTTATGATTCCTCTTCAGAATCAGGAGCCAGCAGACTCACTTTTCCTTTACCATGGAGTCTGTCACCATTCTGTGAATTAATCCAGATGTCTGATTTAACTAGAATAATTTCTAAACTGAATTCCAGACATTGAACGTATACAATTTGCTGAAGATTTCTGGCCCTTCCTTTAAGTTGGCTCAGTCCCCTTATCTACATTACCTAAATATATGTGTGGACTGATCGATTTAAAATACTGAAACCAAGCAGTCTCTCTTGAAGCCACATATATGACTGCATCAAGATCTTTGCTGTGCAGTGCTGTACTGATATATGTATTTACTCCTGCACATTGATTTATAGTCACATCTCAGATGGTGATGTAGGTAACAATAAGTTAAAACCTCAAATTCAAATTTAACAAAAGGAAGTTGAGGATAGCAACAAACTGACAAGTTCAAAATGGAAGAAAGCTAGAATTGGGTTTTCAAAAGATCTGAACTGGCCTTAGTGCAATTTTTTAAAAAAAATATCATCCAATTATGTGAATTAACAACCCACTCACACTACAGAATTATAGTACTATTATTCCACCTTAACTGCCATGGTTCCATCCTATGGAATCCTGGGACTGGCAGTTTAAGAGTGGACATTTAACGTTCTCAGCCAGAGACCTCTGATGCCTCACCAAACTAAAAACTCCAGAATTCCATAGGATGCAGTCATTATATTTAAAGTGGAATAATAATGCTATAATTGTGCAGTGTGGATAGATCTCAACTCAACATGAGCAGACATGCCCTGCATATCTTTCTGTTCCTATTGGTTCCACTGTTGCCATAGTCACGTTTAGTGATAATGTGAGAGAGGTCCTTCTTGGTGGCTGCTCCAAGGTTCTGGAGTGCCTTTCCTAGGTAGGCTGGACTGGCTCACTCTTTGCATTCCTTTGTCAGCAAGTGGAGATCTTTTTATTCCAACGGGCTTTGTGGAAGTGACTGTTTCACAAGTAAGGGGCTTTCCATAGTGTGCCACACTCCTTTTAAACTTTGCTTTTAAAAGGGATATATTTAAATGGGTTTAATTATCTAGATAGCTTAATGCCATTATAAACACAACTTTTTGTTATGTTTATAATGACATTAAGCTGATTTGACCTTTCAGTCTAACCTCTCAAGAAACAAGTGCATCTGTCAGATTAACTTTAACTGTGCAAACATACTCCTGACAACTACCGTGACCTAGACCAAGCTACAAAGCTGAGTTTTCAGGGGGAGTTTAGAATCATAGAATCACAGAATCATAGAAATGTAGAGTTGGAAGAGACCGCAAGGGCCATCCAGTCCAACCCCCTCCCATGCAGGAAAACCCTCAAAGCACTCCCGACAAGTGGCCATCCAGCCTCCGCTTAAAAACCTCCAAAGAAGGAGACTCCACCACACTCTGTGGCAGCACATTCCACTGTTGGACAGCCCTGACCGTCAGGAAATTCTTCCTGAGGTTCAGGTGGAATCTCCCCTCTTGCAGCTTGTATCTGTTGCTCCTTGTCCTGGTCTCAAGAGCAGGAGAAAACAAGCCCACTCCCTCCTCAACATGACATCCCTTCAAATATTTAAACATGGCTATCATGCCCCCTCTCAACCTTCTCTTCTGCAGAGTAAACATACCCAGCTCTCTAAGTCTATCCTCATAGGGCATGGCTTCCAGGTCCCTCACCATTTTGGTTGCCCTCCTCTGGACCTGCTCCAGCTTATCCATATCCTTCTTGAATTGGGGTGCCCAGAACTGGACACAGTATTCAAGATGAGGTCTAACCAATGCAGAATAAAGTGGTAACCAATACCTCACTCGATCTAGACACCAGACTCCTATTGATGCAACCAAGAATTGCATTGGCTTTCTTGGCTGCCGCATCACACTGCTGACTCATGTTCAGCTTGTAGTCTATTAAGACTCCTAGATCCCTTTCACACGTACTGTTAGCCAGCCACGTGTCCCCCATCCTATATTTCTGCATACCATTTTTTCTGCCTAAGTGTAGGACCTTACATTTCTTTCTGTTGAAATTCATTTTGTTAGCCTTGGCCCAGCTCTCCAATCTGTCCAGGTCCTTTTGAATTTTGATCCTGTCATCTGACGTATTAGCAACCCCTCCCAATTTCGTGTCATCTGCAAATTTGATCTGCGTGCTCTCTATTCCTTCATCCAAGTCATTGATAAAAATATTGAACAGCACCGGGCCCAGGACAGAACCCTGTGGCACCCCACTAGTCACTTCTCTCCAGGATGAGAATCTGCCATTGGTGACCACCCTTTGGGTACGGTCAGTCAACCAGTTACAAATCCACCTGACAGTAGCCCTGTCCAGCCCACATCTTACTAGCTTCTTTGCAAGAATGTCATGGGGAACTTTGTCAAAGGCCTTACTGAAATCAAGATATACTACGTCCACAGCATTCCCTTCATCTATCAAGCAAGTAACTCTATCATAAAAAGAGATAGAATTAGTCTGGCATGACTTATTTTTGAGAAATCCATGCTGACTTTTCGTAATTATGGCATTGTTTTCTAAGTGATTAGAAACTGACTGTTTGATGATCTGCTCCAGGATCTTTCCAGGTACTGATGTCAGGCTGACTGGGCGATAATTATTTGGGTCCTCTTTTTTCCCTTCTTGAAGATGGGGACAACATTAATATCTGGATAGATGTTTTCCCATATTTGGGATAGATCAATTGACATCAATGAGACTTTAGTCACTGATGAACAATTTGAGTCCCTTTGATTTCAACAGATCTGCTCTAAGGATGATTAAGCCCGTAACCAAGCAGTGAATACTGGAAAGTCAGGCCATTTCACCCTACACTGTTATAGTGCTATTATTCCACTTTCAACATCCTATGGAATCCTGGGGTTTGCAGTTTAGGGAGGGGCATTTAGAATTCTCAGCCAGAGAGCTCTTTGGCATCAATAAACTACAAACCCCAGAAATTCCACAGGAGGTTGAAAGTGGAATAATAGCACCTTAACGGTCTAGTGCAGAAATAGCCTCAGAGAGAAAGGCAAACTCAGAATTACTGTTGGGAAGATAACTTGAAAGGAGACTTCTCAAATCCGACAGTTGACAATCTCTGTACGTGTCTGTCTATCATACTCAATTTTTACAGAGATGGACTCATAGTTAATTACAAGTGGGTGTCTCTCCACTGTCATATAACAATGGCCACCATGGAAAAAAATTAAAAGAACATGTGTCATAATGTTTCTGTTAATGAGATATCACAAGAAATGCTCAGAGAACTCTAGCCTCCAAAAAAGGCACTATGTTTTACTGTGCAAAATGATTTTAGCATTCTTGAACTATAATACACTTTGAAAGATCTCTTTAATTATATTACATTCTTGGGTACCACATATGTACCTTGGTAATGATGATGCATGGAGGTTTGAGATAGACCATCAGAGCACCATCTAGCTGAAACAACTTACTTTAAGGCAAAAGAAAAAGGAAATAACTGCAGAAGAATTCAAGCAAGCAAGCAAGCAAGCAACCAAACATCTACAATGATAATTTAGAAGCACTAAGATAAATTAAGGTTCATGCTAAATTTAAAAATCACTTATTAGAAAGGCTCTTCTATGAATGTGATATAATTTTAAGCAGAGATTTTTTTTCCCTATGATAATATTAGCTATTACACCACAGGTAGCCTTTTTCAGATAAGAAAATGAATAAAATCTGTAGAAGATTTTTTTACAGTGACCTTTTCTATTTTGAACAAGATACTTAGAAGTTATATTGTAAGATGTTTCTTAAAGGAAGTCAAAGATATCAATTGGTTTGCTTATATGCAACTTGAGGACAGACTTAATCAAGATATGAGAGATCTAGCCATAGAGGTTGGAAAAAATAAGTTTTATTTACAGCAGGGTGAAGATGACAACCATGTAACAAAAAAAATGTACAAATGTTTTTTGAAACTAGAAACAGAGGAAGAACATAGCAAAGAACATATGTGAAGGTGAACCCAAACTTTTGGGCAAATGTTCAAATGAAGGTATGGAAAAAATGTGGTCTAAAGATATAAAATTTACTTTGTATAGCAATTTAAAAGAAAACATGCGTTAGATTATGTATATATGATATCTAACCATAAATAAGCTGTTGAAAATGTCTAAGAATGTTTCAGATTAACATTGGTGATGTCATGATAAGGAGGACACCTTTTTCCATATGCGGTAAACTTTTCAGATGGTGAGAAGTTATTGATCTAAGATTTACATGTTAATTAAAAAAAAATGTAAAGGTGGCTTGTGTAATGTTACTGGCAATGTTTTCACTGGGTATTATGAATAAGGAACTCGATAGGAAATGTGGACTACTTCTTTGCTGCATGACAACAGCTGCCTGGGTGTTGCTTGCTCAAAATGGAAATAGACTGAAGCATCGATGGTGGGAGGACTGTGAAGGTTGTTGAGTTAGCTCAAATTTTCAAACTGATGTGAGTTTCCAAAGAATAAGCAAATTAAAGGATTTTGAAAGATTGGAAACTGTTTATGGACTTCCTGAGTAATAAGGAATCAAATGATGCAATAATCTGTGACTATAGTTACTAGTAATGCTAGTAGGATTACTTAGTTGGTTCTGTAATGGTAGAATAATACATTTCTTTTTTTTCTTTCATCACAGTTTGGCTTGGGGGAATCAGAGCCCTTTTGTGTTTTAGTAAGTTAGTATCCAGTGTTTCAGTCACTTAGGTGGCCAATGTGTTAGCATTGCATTTTCGTTTTAGGGTTTTCCCTCCCTTTCTTCTTTCTGCTTTTTTTCTTTTTTCTTTTCCTGAAGGTATATCCTTTTGAGTTTGAATAAGATATTTTATTTTAAAAGTAATAAATAATAATTATTATTTTAATCATTTTAATAATTATATTATATTATATATATAATTTTAATTATTGTAATTATTGTAATTATTTAATTATATATTTAATTATTTAATTATAATATAATATACTTATAATTATATAAATATAATTATAAATAGTTGTAAAAAGGGAGGGGGAAGTAAAATCTGATAATTTAGAAGCTGCCTTTGGTTGGAAACATTCTCAATAACTGGGAATCAGCAGTGTTTGAAAAGTTACCTCTTTGGACTACAAATCCCAGTAATCCGCCACTGGCCTTACTGGCTGAGAGATCCTGAGACTTCTATTCCCACCCCCTCCAGTATCCTTTCAAAGTTTGGGAAAATTGACCACCACTAAGTCCAAGAGATTGGGAAAATATACTTCCTGGAGGGGTTACAGCTCCCAAAACCTTCTAACCAACATGCCTTTGGCTCTCATGAGGCTGAGAGCTCTTTCACACTACACAGTTCTAGTACTATGGTTCCACTTTAACGTCCAGTACAACATCATTTCAGCATCCTACATGGCAACATTCTATGAGATCCTGGGATTTACAGTTTAGGGAAGGTAATTTCAAATTCTCAGTCACAGAGCTGCAGTACCTCACCAAACAACAGTGCCCAGAATTCTGTGTTGTCATGGCAGTTACAGTGGAATACAGCTGTGTGAAAGGGCCCTGAAACTCTCCTACCTCCACAAAAGGGAAATCAAACAGTTCAGTTAATTTACAAGCTAAATCATAGCCTCCAACATTTCATAGATGAAAATTGGGACATACGCAGCCAAGCAATATCAGCGTGTGTTCAAGGTGGCAAGTTTTTATTGAGGAAGAACACACAAACTAGGATAGGCTGCAGCATTTTGCTTTCACTTGAGTCTGCTCAGAAAGATAATATTCTCCCCTATCTTGTTCCTTCCCCACTCACTGAGTTAAATGAATGCAAATTACTTTTTCACAAGGAACTCATTTTGCAGCAATTGAAGTAAGTAGAGGACAAGGGGGGAAGTGGGAGATGGAGAGTGAAACTGGGACATTTTGGCCCTTTCTGCAGGACGATTCTCTTGCACTTCATCCTGTTGCAATCCCAGCAGCACCTCTGCTGAGATGGGAGCATGTCCCCAGCACTCCTCTCTGCACCCGACCAGCTGCCTGCCAAAGGGAAGGCAAGGGGAAAGCAAAGCAAGGGCACGCCCTTCCTTCTGCACTGCAGCTGCTGCAGTGGGGAAGGAAGCCCGTGATCAAGCTTCTGGCCCCTTCGGATGGCCAGCTGCGATAGAAGGCTTGCACAATCGGGGCTATTGGCAGCGTTTTTCCATCAATGATATACCCTGTGATCGTGGCAGCTGGCAACACGACAAGGACAAGACCACAATGACCTCTCATGGAAAAGTCGTCATGGTCCTGTTCCTCTAAGCGAGGAGCTGGGATGATGCCATTCTATGGAAAGGGCCCTTAAAAGCAGCTGAAAAAGTGGAATGGAAGAGGATTAATCAGGACTGTCCTCAGTCCATTCAGTAAAGGGGAGAGGAAAATAGGGCAGCATTTTGCCCTTCTTGGTGGGCTTGCACAAAAACAAATTGCTGCTGTATCTCCCACCCTTGTGTATTCTCCTTCTCTAGTAACTTTTGCCATCTGGAGCACACTCTGACGTTGCTTGCCCACAGGGGTCCTGGTTTTCCCCAATAAGGGTACATTGTTGAGAATTCAGACCACAGAATGAAAACAAAGGTATCTGGAGTGTGGAATCTATGAACAAAATGAAAGTAAATATATATAGTATATAGTTACAATTTTCCACTATTTTCAATAAAAAATAAAAATAAAAATGGGTAACAATTGCTATAAAAATGTGTGCATGTGCATGTGTGTGTGCAAAGCAATATGCTCTGTATTTCAAGATATATCTTGTCCACAGCAAAGGGCTTGCTTTGATTCTTGTATCACCCCAATAAACCATATTGATTTGACTCAAATCTCTGGATCAAAATATAAAACTTTCAGATAAGGAATCTCAATAAGCTCAGAGATGTTCACGGCTCAGATTGAAGGAGAACAATGTGGTGGTGGAAGGGGGGTGGTTGACAGGTCTTATAAATGCAGTAGCTTGAATTAACTAAACAAAAAGGCTTGTTCAGCTCATCTCCAATCAGATTTCTGAATTTTAAATTAAAAGAAGCCAAAATATATCAGATTAGAATAACTGGTGAAATTAGTTTTATATAATTTATTTAGAGTCCTCTTCCAAAAATTCATTAAATTCTCTTGCTTGCGGATTGGAGCATACGTGCTATAGAACAGAAGAGCGAAGAGAACTCCGCAGTCCTCTGTGTCAGAGCTGGGCACTATCAGCAGTGGTTGGACTCCAGTTCCCATCAGCCCCTACTTGGCCAACCATTGGGGGGAAAGGAAATAGTATTTCACCAACAGCTAGAGAATCCAGTTCCATACTATGCAGAGAAGAATGGTTTCTCATAATAAGGTGACCAATATACAACTGTAATCTGGAACTCTTTAGCACAAACTTGTAGCACTGGAATTTCAATTCAAATACCATGGCTGCATCCTTTTGTTTGCAATTTGGTGAGCCACTAGAGCTCTCTGGCTAGGGATTCTAAACACTCTCTCCTTAAGCTGAATATCCCAAGTTTCCATAGGTTAGAACCATGGCAGTTATAATGGAATCATAATGCTATAATTGAGATTCTCAGAGGAGGCTCTTTTGTGTGTCCCAGCACCTTGCAAGATTAGGCTGGCATGTGTGCAGTAACAGGGCTTCCTCTGTGGCAGCACAAAGATTCCGAAACTCCCTGCCAAAGTAAGTTAGGCAGACTCCATTTCTATTGAGCACCTGGTGGGCAGTTACAACAGTGCCTTTCTGCATTGCCTTTAATGTTTTAAACTACTCTGCTTTAACTGTTTTAAAATTGTATTTTAGGTTTTTTTCAGAGTGCTTTTACAAGTTTGATGTGTTTTAATTTTTTTTTTTAAAGAAAACTCCAAATCTTTGCACAGTTTTTATTGCTTGTATTTGTTCATTGCCTCAGGAGGCCCTGTGGGTTGGGAGGTGTGATATAGGAATACTGGAAGGAAAGGAAAGGAAAGGAAAGGAAAGGAAAGGAAAGGAAAGGAAAGGAAAGGAAAGGAAAGGAAAGGAGTGTGAATAAGTCCCTAATTTCTGCACCATTATTCTTGTTTTCGAGGTATGTAGTCCATTATATGACGCGTGTTCATGCATGAAATAAATGTCATGGAGTGTGGCGAGGTTTACACTCCAGTAAGTGCACTTTAGATTGTAACCTCACAGTGCAAACCAATGCACGTCTGCCTAGAGGCAAAGTCTCAGTCAACTCAACTGGGTTTGCTCACAGGCAAATAGCTATTGGATTATATCCAAAGAGGACTGAGCAGTTTGACATCATTTGTAATGTTTCTTCCAATTCTCCACTGTAAAAAGAACAGAGTGGAAAATCCCCTCAGAGGAAAACAAAACACCACAAAAGTCCTGATGTTCCCCCACACTTGATCTTGCCTCCTCTCTCTTGGCTTTCACATAGTCCTGTGTAGGCCTGCCCATGTGCCCATGGGTTAGCCCTGTTGAGTAAACTGGATTTACTCCCAGATTAGCATGTACTATACACTGTATGCTATACATTGAATAGAAATGCAGTGACATTTTTGTTGTTGTTAAAGGATCATTATTTCTTTATTTTTCTCCACTAAAAGTGACACATGTTTCCCCTACTGCTTCTAAGTACATTGAAGAGTATCAACATTCGGAGGCTGGAGGTGGTGAATTGGAAGAATATTAACTAATCTCAAAGGATGTAGACTTGCTCATTGGGTTTCTTTACTCTTCCATTATTTGCTATCCTTTTAATTTTTTTGCCTTCTTATTTCTCCCCATGCCTCACCTCATCTCCCTGTGTGTACCTCATGTCTGGCTTTCCCAGAAAGCAAGCCAAAGCGGGCCAACCACTGATAGTCTGATGCTTGAGAGGAGGCAGCAAATGGTGCTGCCTCCCCATCAATGTTAAGGTCTGTAAGTACCCCAAGGCAGTTGTGTTATTTCTGGCATATGAGACAGAAAATGCCACAAGCACCTCTATGTATCCCATTCCTTCTAACGTTTCATAGATCAAAAGTAGGATGCATGTGGTGAAGCAATATCAAATATGGTTAAGATGGCAAAAGTTATTAATGACAAAGAACACATAAGCTAGGACAGGTTGCTGCAGGTTCCTTTTGCCCACCCCTACAGGGAAGGGTAAGATCCTGTCCATTCCTCATCTTTCTCACTTGTTGAGTCAATTGAGGGAAACTACTTTTGCACTTTGAACTCTGGGTGTTTATACATTACACTGTTATAGTGCTATTATTCCATTTTCAACATCCTGTGGAATTCTGGGGTTTGTAATTTACTGAGGCTGAAGAGTTCTCTGGCTGAGAATTCTAAAGGCCCCTCCCTAAACTGCACACCCCAAGATTCCATAGGATGTTGAAAGTAGAACAATAGCACCATAACAGTGTAGTGCAGAAAGGCCCTCTGTTTGCAGCACCTGAAATAAACTAATGATAAAGGCAAGAAGAGGTAGAAGAAGAAAGAAACCAGGATATTTTAAAAGCAGCTTAAAAGGTGGGATGGCAAAGGATTAATTAGGACACTCCTCTACTCTTCCCTGCTAAATTAGGGAGTAGATGTGCACTTTAGCATTAACAATCTTATTAATACAGTCATCCCTCCGCATTTGCTAGGGGTAGAGGAATCAGGCCCCTGTGAAAGTGGAAAAACCATGAACAGCTCTAGGCCCTCCCAAACCGTATTTAACACACAAAAAAGTATGATCACCATGTTCAACCCACCATGGATTCCTTTGAGGTATCAGGGTTCCTTCACAAGGCAGAAGTGGGGGGCTGGTGGGGCTTCCTACCACTTACACTGCGGCCCCACACCATTTTTAATAGGGACTTACAAACCTCATTTGTAGTTTCTCAGTCTCATGAGGCTTGCAGTCCCTTTTAAAAATGCCATAGGGAGGCAGCAGAGGTGGCAGCAAATAATCCGTAAATAATCAAATCTGCAAAAGTGAAACTTGCAAATGTAGAGAGCTGACTGTAGAAAGATTAATTCGTTCTATACTCATATCTCTTCAGAGTGTCCATTACTTGCTCATTGTTTTTTGGTGTGGAGACAGGGGAGAATTGCATTGTTGTTGTTTTTCATCTTTTAAAGTCAATTTTAACTGAGGGCATTAACTCAGAGCTTATCTGACCTCTCTGTTTGCTGGATGCCTTGCTGAATTCTGTGCCTGACTCTGGAGGACCTTGACTAACTTTGGACTTGCTGCCTTTGAACTCTGTTGGACTTTATTTTAATCTTGTGCTTACTGAATGAAAGTAAGTAATGAGCTGGGAGCTATTCAGTTTGTTTAGTTTGAATTATCAGCTGTGCTTCTGGGACTGAGATAGAACACCCACCACTCCTGATTGGGCAGTGATTTCTTTATTTTTTTTTTTTTTTTTGGAAGCTGTACCAACACAGCAATGTTGTAACAGCATGACATGCCAGTACACTATTGTACTTTTGCCCTATACTGTTTAGAAATGTATTTAAAAAAGTTTTGACTCAAAGGAGATATTTAAAATAAACAGGGAGAGGTGATAGAAAGTTACCATGCCATGTGAGTTGTTGAGGGAGGGACAAACTGGGCATGCCCACAGCCCACCCACTGCTAGATTTACCATAACAGGAAGCATTATCAAGTGCTATAACGGTATCGCGCTACAATGGTTGACAGGATTGAAGCGCTATAGGAGGCTCTTAACAGATTTTTTCTGGAAATAGAATATGGCGATTTGGTGATACTTGCAGGTGGGATAGCAGCTGGATAGTAACAACGTCATGTGGAAACACAGCTCCTGGACCAGTAACAATCTGCTTCTATAGCGTTATAGAGATGTAGTGCAGAAATGGCCAGGGAGAGGGAGACAGAGGAGAAGAACAGCAAGGCAGACATAGCTGCATGATGAAGGTGTGGATAAATCCTGAATTGTGAGTACATCTTCAAAAACTGCACAGTTTCTAAAGACATTCTCACAGCAGGGAGAAAAAATGAACAAGGAACTTGATCTCCCATATGAGAACAAAAGCAGTGAAGAGGTATATCCCTGAGACAAGAGGCAGTGAAGAGTTACATCCCTAAGTGTGGTTAGAGGGAAATGAAACGCAGCAAGTCATGTCAGGAATACTTGCATTATTAACACTGGCTGTCCACAAAAAGTTGCTAACACAATTAATATATCACAGCAAGAACAATTTTGACTGGTATGTTGTTGTTGTTGTTGTTGTTGTTGTTATTCTGAGAGATGTACATCTATAAAAATGTCTAGTTGGAATAAGCTAATATATCTGCCTAACCAAGGATGGAGCCTTCTAAGTTGTGGTACTTGGGCTGTAGAATGCTTCCTCTACAGCCGTTCTGATTTTGGCTAATAATGGAAGCAAAGCTGGTGTAGGCTTCTTACTTAGATGGGAAACCACCTGAGAATACCAGGTGCTGTAAACTCTTATTCAGAGAAAGGTCAGGGCTCAGTAGGAGAGCGCATACTTTGCATGCAGAGGGTGCCACAGCATCTCCAGGTAGGCTCATGAAGGAATGTTGCCTGAAACCCTGGAGAGTTGCTGCCAGTCAGCATCAGCAGTACTGTGCTAGATGGTCTAAAGATGTGTCTGGATTGCACAATAATATTAGTTTGATATCACTTTAACCATCATGGCTCTATATTAGGGCATGTAATTAAGGAGGTACTTAGATGCCTGGTCAGACATGTGCTGAAACAGCAATGTAATACATACTTGTAAGTGCATAGGCTCTGATGGCCCACATATAAGCCAGACCTTTGAGGGCTGAACTTGCAGGTCTGCAGAGGGATCTGAACAAAGCTCCTATGATTAGGAACCCTGATAAGACTGAACTCTTCCTCATAAATTCATTCAGCTGAACATGGTTACAGAGCCCTTTTCATGCATTTATAAGTTAGACTTTCATTATGTGAAGGTCTAACTTACATCCGAGCCCTTGTGGATTTTAAGGACCAAGGTTATGTGAGCATTCATTTCTTTACCTCCAGTTTTAGCCCTATGCATGTTCAGGTGAACATCCAAACAGAGCTGTAGAATTCTCTACTACCCTAAACAAGCTTCCCCAATGAAGAAGAACTGAGGATTAACTCACATTACTTTGGGACCCGTCATTTGGAAGACTGCACTAGGACTCTTTAGCAGAGAACTTTGAATATCACACTAAACTACATATCCCAATATTGCTTAGGATGGAGCTATGGCTGCTAAAGCGATATCAAACTGACATAACTGTGCAGTGTAAGGCATTTTTAGTCTTCAGTACCATTTTTCTTTTTATTTCTCTCCAGGTGTGTTTGCCATATTCCAAAACACCATATTTAGAATGGTCACTACTGTTGTCATTTGATGGAAAGTGTTAACTGGTTCCCAGGATTTTGTTCAAGTGTCTCCTTTAATGGAACCAGGTATTCTCTCTCCCTTCTGCCTCCCCACTCCATATTTTATACACACAGAGCTCCTTTCTTTGTTTTGAAGAGAAAACGGCAAGGCTTGCCTTATCTATGATTTATTTATTAAAAGTGTTTTACCAGGAAAACACAACCGAGACAGGCCTTTTCCTATACAGTGAGGCCCTGGGGAGCAGTAAATTTACATACACAAAAGACAGGCGTCCACCCTTGAGCCTTAAATGTTTATCTTGATCGCCCACCCTGCTGGTTAGGCCCTTTGTCACAAAGCAAGGTGCAAGACAGCAAGGACAGCACGGGTGGCTTTGTCGCCCAGGTCAGGGCGGACGGTCCCGCCCTGAAAAACATGCCCCTTATCTCTCTTCCTTTGCCCCTGGAAAACGGAGCGAGCCAGAATCCCAGTAGCATACTTAGCATTTCCTTTCAGAGTCTGCCAATCTATCAAAATTCAGCTACCGCTGTGAACCCATCAACTCCGTGCAAAAAAGGACAAGGCTTACCGGGACCCCCTTAAAGTAGCAATCATTTATCCTTCCCTGAACTTTAGCTGACCTTTGCAGGCATACTGGAAGTTGAAGTATGTAGCATCTTCTTGTTGTGTACAAAACCGTCGTAAGGAAAAAAGGGACAAGAAATACACTTATTCCTTTTTTTTTTTTAAGGAAAAAGAGTACCGACATTTGCTATGCTTTAATAGAAGTACATGTTATAATTAATACGTTCCTGTAAGTGTACATATGCAGATGTGTATTTTGGTTGGAGAGAGAGAATACCCACCTCTCCAGATGGGAAATCTCCCTCTGTCTCTCTCTCTCTCCCTCCCCTCTCATCGCTATGCCATGTGAAAGAATACAAGCCAATGTGAATATTCTGCGTTTATTGATCCAGCCGAAGTGTCTTTGTAGATGGCAGAAACAAAACAAACCCATTCCATTCATGACAATTTATTGAGGGAATGAGGCAGCCAGAGAGTAAGAAGATGTCTTTATACACAAATAACTGTAGCAAGAAAAGAATCTAGTTTATCTGGGCTGCGGACTTTCCAGATGTCACAATATCCATGATTTGATTTTTAAGGTCCTCAAAAAAAAAAAAAAAAAAAAAGGCAGAGGGAGGGGAGAGATCTTACAAAGCCACAAGTAGCAAAGGTTACTCAGGGTGTGTAAATTTAATCTGACCTAAGGGACATAATTACATACATCTTATCACAAAACAATATACTTTTTATTTGCTTGAATTTTATTTGTATTGGTAAAACTGACCTGGAACTGACACAAGTTTATTAGAAAAAGGACTCTCTCAAACAGAGTGGGCTGGTCTTCTTACTTAAGATAGATGTGTTAACTTCTAGGATGATTAGAGAAATGGATAACTCACTAACATCTGTGCAAACTACAATAAAAAGGGATTTAGTGTTACCCCAAGGAAGGTAAAAGAAGCTGTCTGTCCATTAAACGCTTTATTACAGCGCCAGCAGCTTTTTTCTAACTCAGTTATTCCTGCACAGTGCTCAGAACTGTGACTGCCTGTCATCCTTACCAGACACTGCTTGAGGCTTCATGCGTCCCCTCACCCTCGCCACCCCTTCCTTCCTCCTTCCCTTCCTGCCTTCTGGATTATATGTGAATGTGTGCTTATGTGCCAGGTAGGTGGCAATCAAATGAGTCATTGAGCAGAGAAAACACCTGACCCCTGGTGAAGAATGAGAGGGAGGGGAATCTACTAAAAGTGAGTGGCATCGTGTCACACGGATACTTATGATTTTTCACAGCAAGTTTTTTAATTAAAGAGAGAGAGGGAGAGAGAGTGCAGTCCTTTGAAAGCATGGCTAGTACAAGGCAAGGGTAAAATGGTGACATAAAATGCCACCTCCCAAACAAAAGGAGCCATCTACCCATCAAAACCCAGAGGGTCATGCAAAAAAACTGTCCACCAGTAAGGATTAGGGTGGAGGACAGGAAGAGTAATCTGTCACATAAAACGCAGCATCTATCTGTCATCTATGTATAAGATACAACATCCATCTATCATCTATTTATCTGAATCCCCCCCACTTCCAATGCTTTTAGCCCAGAAGAACAACCATGGTCAGGAGCAAGACCCAAGGGCCCATTGCTCAAAGCAGTGGCCCTTTTTTCATCTATAACCCCCAGAACTCTGGGAATTTTAAAACTCCCAGGATGATGACCATACTAACTGGAGGACTCTGGGGGCTGTAGTCAGAAAAGTAGCATTTCCAAGCTGTGTAATATGACACTATATGAAGTGATAAATCTATTTTGAGGATATAGTCCATTGCTCCGGATATCTCCTTTAGAACCTAGACTAATATCCAGAGTGGATTCCCCTGACCATTGACATTGGAGTCACCCATTGCAAATGACACAAGGCAAAAAGGACTGGGGATGAAAAAGGGAAAAAGCAAACTCATTTCTGAAACTGGGATGCAAACAGTTTTGGCAGCCTGATGGTGCCACTGCTGGAAAGTCAAAGGAGGGGAAAACTAAAAGCAACTCGTTTCTCAGCAGAGGTGACGAAATAGAGCAGATTCTCACCCTCACTCTCCTTGGAGGCCAGATGGAATGACTGGCACTAGTTACTGGCTGAGGAGGAAAGACCCTCCTGTTAGAAAGACTCCACTTTTTCCCCTCTGCTCTGCAGACTGAATGAACGGCCGCTGCTACAAGTGACAGAATCATAGAATTGGAAAGGTATCCCAAAGGGTTTGTAGAATTTGCTACTGCATACAGTCCCTTCACATTGCACAGTTATAGCACCATGACTTCACTTTAACTGCCATGGCAATGTCCTGAGATCTGCAGCGTAGGCAGGGGAACTTAGAATTCTCAGCCAGTGACCCTTGATGCCTGACCAAACTACAAACCCCAGGATTCCAAGATAGTTGGAGTGGAATCCTAGTACTACACTGGTGTAGTGTCAAAGGGTTAATATTGTAGTGGGGCTACTTGCTGATTAGACACGGGAAAACCATGGTGCCAATTCACAGATACAAGACATATCGACTAAACAGACATTCCACGTCCAGAGCAGCTGTGGCTGGTGGATAATGTCTGTGGGGCAGTGAATCTACTCTGGATTTTAGTCTGAAATTTAGAGAAGCTTGCTAACATCTGTGCAATATTGCAAAACTACAAAAAAACCCGGACTTAAGTGTTATCCCAAGGAAGGTAAAAGAGGCTGTCTCTCCATTAAATCCTTTATTGTAGCACAAGAGGCATTTTTTTTTCTAACTGCACAATTCTCAGAATTCTCAGAAATTTTGACTGCCTGTCATCCTTCAAGGTGCTGAGCCCTATCTCAAAAAAAGTGTAATGACCCTATCACTTTTGAAGTTCAGGCTAAAACACAGAGTAGATGTAGCACCCTACTGATATCAGAGATACCAGCCACCATTGATTCACAGGCATTAAATACATCAAGGGAAAAGAAAAGGCATTAAATACATCAAGGGAAAAGAAAAAAACAAGATGCTTTGTTTGCGAGTGAAAAATAGATTTGATCTGTTTACTGCTGTGGGAAGGATGGACGAACTGTTCGTGTGACTTATAGGGCCCTCACATTCTTTTGGTAAATAAAGAGGGCTATTCACTATGTAGTAGCTTACCCTTGTGCTGGAATTACTACTTGATGAGGCCATAGAGGTGAAAAGGCTAGACTTTCCACATCATACTAGTCCCTCCATGGGCAACTTCAAGTTGTAGATAAGTGAGATCAGCAGCGCAGCAGTAAATTTTGAAGTTCAGGGCCCCCTTCACACTATACAGTTATAAGCACTGTGATTCAACTTTGACTGACACGGCAGCAACCCACAGAATCCTGAGATTTGCAGTTTGGGAGAGAGGAGCCACAGAATCCCAGTGCCTCACCTAACTTTGAACCCAAGGATTCTATATGTCCGAATAAAATAATTATGCTATAATTGCCTAGCACGAAAGGGTCCCAAGTATGCATCATGATAGGACTTATAGCCGTCCCCCCATCCCAGGTGAGCCTGGAAGTGCCAGCAGCTGTGTTGAATCCTATTAACAAATCAAGTTGTAGCAGGCTACCAAAAAAAGGAGTTTTGTAAAGTTAATGGGTCTCCCTCTTCTCTCTCTTCACCTTCTCAAATCCCTTGGTTGCTTTGGCAGTATCTAAGCCTCTCAGCCTACTAGGCCTCATGGTTTTCATCCCTCGGAGGAGAGGAGCTATCAAAGTCCTGACTGAATTTGATACAGATATCTTCAAAAACTGGAAGAAGAGGAAAGAACATTGAGGAAGACAGAAGATGGAGAAAAGTCTCTTTCAGGTGTTTAGAATGAGAACAATGAATATGTGGGGTAATTTAGTCATCTCTTCTTTCCCCACAAGCTACATGTGTACATTAGACTGTCTGTAGAGAGCGTGTGTGCACACAGTGATGCAGTCCATTGCAGGGCTAGGTAATGTACAGCCTTCCAGGGGAGAAGGCTATTTTGCCGAACTGTTTTTTAATCTTTTTAAGTGCATAATTTAGTTTTTTATTATTGTGAATAGTTTAATTCTACTCTAATGTTGACTTTTTGTATATTTTGCACTGTATTCTTCTTGTTTTTGATTGTAAGTTTCCTTGGGACAATAACAATTTTGGAAAGGCAGGATAACAAGGACAACAATTCCAGCTGAGTATAGCCAGCATTGTTGTTGTCCTTGTTATCCTGAAGTGTAAAGATATATAACTGAATACTAAAGTAAGATTGTCTGTGCCATTGTATTTCAAGTTTCTATATATGGTTGTGAAAGCTGGACAGTGAAGAAAGCTGATAGAAAAAAAAATCAACTCATTTTAAATGTGGTCCTGGAGAAAGGTTCTACAGATACCCTGGACTGCTAAAAAGACAAATGAATGGACGCTAGACAAAATCAAGCCTGAACTCTCCCTAGAAGCCAAGATGACTAAACTGAGACTGTCATACTTTGGACATATCATGAGAAGACCTGATTCACTAGAAAAGACAGTACAGTCATCCCTCCATGTTCACTAGAGTTAGGGGCACAGGACCCCACTGAAAGTGGAAAAACCGTGAATAACTCTGTGCCCTCCCAAACCATGTTTAACACACACAAAAAGTATGATCATCATATCCGACCCACCATGGATTCCTCTGAGGCATCAGGGTTCCATCACAAGGCAGAAATGGGGGGCTGGTAGAGCTGACTGCCACTTCCACTGCTGCCCCACACCATTTTTAATAGGGACCTACAAGCCTTATGGGCAGTTTCCCAGTCTCACGAGGCTTGCAGTCCCTATTAAAAATGGCATAGGGAGGCAGCAGAGGTGACAGCAAATAATCCGTGAATGATCAAATCCACAAAAGTGAAACCCCCAAATGTGAAGGGCTGACTGTAATACTTGGTAAGGTGGAAGGCAGTAGAAAAAGAGGAAAACTGGATTACAGATGGAGAGACTCAATCAAAGAAGGCATGTCCCTGAATCTGCAAGATCAGAGCAGGGTGGCTGAGGACAGGTGACTTGGAAGTCTCTCATCCATACAGTCACCACAAATCAAAGTAGATTTGACAACAGTTAACAACAAAACAGTAGTAAATGGTGATATGAGTTGCAGCCCAGCAATACCTGCAGGGCAACACATTCACCTGCCTTGTTCTAGTATATTTTATATTCTAGAGGCAGAGTGTACCATTCCAATACCTCTTCCCCTGTTAGGGGTTAATTGTATTTACTTTGTACATCTGAAAAGGTTTGCGTATGCGTGTGTGTCGGGGGGGGCATTAACTGGCTCAACAAACAATGAATGGAAGTAAGATGACAACATGCTGATGGATGGGGCCAAGACTAACATGGCGGGCTGTAGACTCCATACTGGTGCCCCCTGCTGATAGATTTGAATAAATTGATTTATGTCTTGGCTGTTGAAATTGTGAGGTAGGTTGGCTGGGTTTGTCATCCTTTTTTTCTGGTTGTAATACATCAGTTTTGATGCTTAAAAAGAGAGAGAAGATCACTTTCACTCTCACCTAAAGAAAGAGGATTTGTTTATAAGTTTGGACATATTTTCTAGAATAGGGAAGGAAAAGAGTCACTTTGGCATATCATCTACAGTTTTTGTCACTGCTTAATTCCTCATTGGGAGGTCTTATATATGTCTCATTTAATTTTATTGGGGAGTGGGTGATTACATTTCCCCACTCATCTCTACTCAGATAACTGGCCTTTGAAGGGGAAAAAGAAATCAACATAAGAATAGAGGTCTCTCTCTCTCTCTTTTTCCTTTTGAGTGTTCTGGTTTTGTAGCAATCAAATCTTATGGAAGTAAATAGTATACCACATCGAGATCACACACATGTGCACACCCTTGATTCCATGGTGAATTTGTAAAGAAAGCTCCTTTTACTGTGTTTGCTAGAAAAAAGGAGGAGGGGGACCCAAATAAGGATGTGAATAATTAGATCAGAGATAGATGCCACCCTTTCTCAGTGTTGAAACTGTATATAGAGGGTGGCGGGCATGGGGGGAAGAGAGTGCTACCATATAATTGACATAATTGATCTATTTTTCCCCTTCTTTTGCTGCAGTAATTTTTTATGCATGCTATTGTTGCTGTTATTATCCAAGATGTGATCTTCTGTGGCTGATAATACTGGCTAGATAGGAATACTGGTAAGTACCAGCCAATCACAAATCTATAGTGTCTATTTCTGCATCACCAGGTGCTATCTCATGGGAAATATCCTCCTTTTTGGCAGGCACACAGTTCTCTGCATTATCTGTCATTTTCATTAGATTCAAGCTACAGCTGAGCCAAAAAAAGGAGAGAGAAGACTTTCTTGGTTCTTACACGCGTTTTCAAAATGGCCAAGATGAGAATAGCTGTAATTCACTTCTCAGAACTGTATTGTCATTTGCTCTCACACACGTATATGCACACATACAAAAATACACACACACTAGTGCCTGACACTAAGGCTAGTCATTGTGTTGCTAGAGGCTGGCCAACATGCCTAGCTAAAAAAAATTCAAGGATTTTAATATCAATTCACTAACTAACTGAGAGACTGCCTGCTATACCTCTATAATGAAGTGACTGTGCCCTTCCAAATAGCTTCCATTGAGCACAGTCAACAAAAAAGCCCAGGAAGACCCACACTAGGTTAAGGGTTAGACTATTGGATTGCGAGGTAAGATAGGTGACAGGACTCCTATCATTTAATGGTAGTGTAGAAGAGGGATTTTCAGCAGGTGTCACTTGAATAACAAGCAACACCTGCAGAAATTCCTTCTTCTACCATTAAAGGATCAGAAGCCTTGTCGTTTATTCACTTGGTAACCCAATAAGATTATCAAACCCAGCATCCTGCTTTCAGCTGAGAAGGCCTCCAAGAAGCCCAGAAACTGGACATAAGGAGAATAACTCACTGCATTGTTGCCTCCCACCACTGAAGAATGTCATAATCTCAGTACCTAAGAAGGCACAGGGTTCAGTTTACAGGGAGCTACTGTATCTAGTAACTGTAGATAGTCCTCTTCTTCTCCATAGATTTATCTAAATAGGAGTTGAAGAACATGTGACTCTCTGAATGCTGTTGGACTCTGACATCCATCATCCTTCATCATTAGCTATGATAGGTAAGACTGAATAAGGTTTTATTCTCACCAGCAACATCTGAAGAGCAACAAGTTTCACATCTCTGATCAAATTCCCTCTTAAAGCCATCCTAGCCTGTGGCTATATCATCATATCTTCTGACAGGAGTCATGCAAAGTAACTAATGCACTGCAATTGTGCTACAACCCGGAATCTGTATAACTGGAAAACTGAATCACTTCCAGTGCCCCAATGCAGTAGAAGGGCCTGCCTTCAAAGAGGGAATGCCCAGCAGAATGACTCATGCAGAGAAACAGAGTGCTCATCCTTCTGAAGATTTAGAGGCTCTTCAATTTCTTCTCATATTTAGAGGCTCTTCAATTTTAATTCAGAAATACAGTGGTCTGAAACCTACTGGTAGTTCCAACTAGACAAAATCCATCCAAGCAATGGGATTTGTTTAAGTGTTCACCCACTATTAACCAATTGATTCAATAGGTCTACATGAGTTGAAACTAACCAATAGGATTCAAGATCATCACATTATCAGAGGTGTGAGATACAGAAGTCATGTTCAGCGATTCCCTCCCCATGAAGAGTAAATATTTCAGGGCTATATTATAACCATGTCTCCTTGAACCATCCCAACAGCACTGCTCTTCCCTGTCACTGCCTGGTAGGCACCCGCTGACAGAGCTGGACATGGGAGACCAGCAGGGGACAGCAATTTGATGAAATGAGGTTGCTGGGAACATAAATGTAGTCTCAAATCACCCAATCCATATGAACTCCCCTAATCTATATGACCACAACCTCAGAATCCCCCAGCCACAATCTACAGAGATTGTGGTGATTGGCATATTTTGGAAATTGTGATGCAAAATATAATCCTTCTGACCTCTTGAAGAAACTACTAAATATGGCTATTGAGCAATTATTTATCTATCTGTCCATCCACCTACCTACTTCCTTTCCAACAGGGAAGCTTTTTTAGAAAGGTTTACAATTTTTTTTGAGAGAGTGAGAGAAATAGCAATCCACTTATGCCATAAAAATCATAAGCTCCTCATTCTCATTAACCCAAAAAACTTAACAGAATGAAAGTCAGCAATTTCACTGGTTTCTTTCATTCTTTTAAAAAGAAACCACTTCTTTGATGAAGTCCTGGTATGTTGATGTCAACAGAGTAGAGCAACATCATCAAAAGAAGGCCAAATTAAATTACATTGTATTCCTCAAGCCCTGAAAAGTAATCACGATTGCCTCCAAAGATGTACCAAGTGCTATCAAAGTCAGTAGGCCAGTGTCACTATTTTACTGGGGTCAGCAAGTAAAATGTTAGCTGGGAATTTGGTTTATGTTGTGCCTTAATAATTCCATAGTCCAGAGTGGGACTACTTTGCAGATGGCAATAAAATGGTAATATTATATACTTTGTCTAATGAGGATGGACTTAATTGGGATGGCTGTATTATTAAGAAGCCTCCCAAGAAGCCAATTGAGCCAAATGTATTTGAGTGACAATGACTATTTATTTAACTGGGACAGCGTTAATAGAAATTTCATCTAGTAGGGATACAGTCAAAGAGAATGAAGAGGTTAAATTGTTTTTAACCAGGTCCTAAATGGTTGAGGAATTCTGAGAATTCTGTTGTGAATGAGAAAATTGACAGGTAAATTGACAGGCTCTTATCAGATTGTTACCATAGTTTTTTGTGTGTGTGTGCGTGTATGCGTGATTAAAAAAAAAAACCCTGAGAATGATTTTTCAAGTTAAGAACTCAAAACTCTGAGCCTTGATTATATAAATTGTATGGCCCTTTCTGAGTCCCTTGGGCTTTGCCTACTTACTCCTAGAGTCTCTGTATTAAAATGTGGCTTCTAGGAGCAGGAGTTTAAACATCTTCAAACCCATCCCAAGCTCCCAATGGACCAGGAGCTCACATCTTCCAGCTTCCAGTGTCGATGTTTGGATGATTTTCAGCCAGAAAATGGTAGCATGCAGCCCACTGTGAGGGATAAAAACTGGCCCTATCATGCTTTGAGCATGTCCAACCCATGTCTAGATTGACCTGTTTTGGTTACTCCAGCATCTGAATGGTTAAAATCTCAAGCTTTTTCCTGCTTGAATAAGGAGAAATGTACATATTAAAAAAATCTTTTAAAAGATTTTTTAAAAATCAAAATTTTCATTCTTCAAAAAAACCCAAAATGAAAACTTCACCTATTCCTAATTGTGGTTTCCAACTTTGTTTGATTGAAATTGCTGATAACATGAAGGTTGAATTGTTAAACCCTGTTATTTTTGGACTATACCTCTGAAATCTCAGGTCAATGTAAATAACAGACAAAGCGTGGCTTTACATTCATGGAGTTATATGGCAGTTTCACAATGTGACTTTGTTAATGAATTATTAAATTGCATAACCAAAGGCACAAACAAATGTGCATCTGCATCTGCATGTGCAAAACACATCTTTGGACACTGCAAAACCAAGTGCAAAGCCGATTCATTTGCAATGCACAATGACACCACATTTGCAGCTCCGTCTACACACCTTGAAGTGAATACAGGCATTCTATACTGGATAAAAATATCATTCCATAGGGAAACTTGTGAGACAACAACAGGATTCTAGGCAATATTTCTACTGAATCTATCATATATTCCAAAAGTTTCTGGCATTTGAGTATTCAAACCTCACATAAGGTATGACTTGTATTCTCAAGCCATTAAAACCCATTGATGTTAAGCCATCTCATCTGTCCAATGGCACGACATTAATTTTCTTTTGACTAACAGTTTTGTCATAGTAGAATGGGTACAAGATATTTTTCTGCTTTAAGCAAATAACAAGATGATACACCCCTATTCCAGATACAAAGGTTAACTAGACATATTATTGACAATGATGGTGGAACTACATCTTCACTACACTTGAGGGCAGAAGCTAGCTTAGGAATTCCAAAGGACATGCTGCCTGGAACACAGAAATCTGTCCTCCAATAGAAGGGAACAACTGGGGGTGTCTGCTACCTCTGTCCTTCACATCACCCAGTACCTATCAAGTAAGTTGACAGTCTTAACTTGAGTGAGGGTAGGTCCAGGTCCAGTGATACATATATACGTATTTAGTAGCAAGAAGAATCAGTGTGGTATAGTGGTTTGAGTTTTGGACTATGACCCCAGAGAACAGGGTTCAATTCTCTACTCAGCCATGGAATGCCACTGAGTGACCTTGGGTGCATCACAGACTCTCAGCCCCAGAAAACCCCATGATAGCTTCACTGTAGGATCACCATAAGTCATAAATGTCTTGAAGGCACAACACAACAACAGTGATTCAGTAGCAAATGGCAAAGGCTGAGTTATGAGCAGTATAATCCAGGAACCAAGATGTGAGTGAGAAATGAAGAACCAGCAGCTGTGGAACCTAACCAGAGCTCAAGACCAATAGTAATTCAAACAGGAGAATCCAGTGATAAGTTAAACATCAAAACTTAAAAAAGAATCAATACATATGCTGGCTGAGGATGGTGGAAGTTGTCCTACATATTACATTTTCAAAAATGTAACCCAAAGGGCTTCATGATTTTAAAGTTATCCTCAGGTCTCCATACTCATTTCCCAAATGCTGGCAGATGGAAGGAGGCTGGCTTGCTGACCAACTGGACAGAATATGGCTGTACATATTCAGAGATAAGAGGGCTGTTTATTGAAATCAAAACTGAACATCTAAAGAATGAATCCAGGATAGTCCTGAGATAGCAGGCCTCCAAAGTCCGATTATCACATGGCCACAGTTCACAGTATAATTGATGGGATGATATTTTAAAAATGCTAAAAATAATAATAAGCACAGTTCTACAAGACAGATTCAGCCCAAGATATTCTGATGCCTAATGCAACAAATGCACCACTTCCAAATGTCAAGTTGCATTTGACCCAGGGATGGTCAAATATTTGGGTACCCAAGACAGTGATACAGACAAGTCCTTCCCCTCCCCATCAGTAAAAATGCTACAACAACAAATTAAACATCTTAGATTGAGATCCTACATTGGGGTTGCATATAGTAAAGCTCAGCATCTGGAATTATGTTTTACTTGTGCTATGCACCCCTTGTGTTGAATGGTAACCAAGCTACCAGATGTGTGATGGAATACACAACCAATTGTGTATGTGTAGCCACACACATACATGCACATTACTGCACAGTCTGTATCCCTGAACAATGATGTTATATGTGCAACTCTATTTTTGCAAACTTGAATTGATTTAGACCATTCTGCATGAGACAGAAATGCCCAACCAGTTCTGTAAGGAAACGTATGCATGCGTATGAGTCCAGTTAGATCTCAGAATCTACTTGCCTTCCAGAACATTGCAATCAACTTCTGGAGGTGGCTGCCTCACTCTGCCTCGTGATAGGACTAGTCCTCCCAGCGAAAAGGTAAAATATCAACAGAGGAGGAAGTGGAAGTGGAAGCTTGCATCCCTAAACTAAATTGGCTTCACATCATTTGGCTCCAGAACAATCAGAACTGCTGTTAGATTTGAGAGACATTTATTTCAGTTGTCTCTTCACCTTGACTTCTCCCACTTCTTACCTTGCATTGTTTGATAGGGTCACTCTTCCCTCACTGATCTTAACCAATTTAGTGCCCCCTGCCACTAAACTTTGAGGCCTAAAATTGTAGATGGCTGGACAGTTTCCAAGTTCATTGAAGTGGATGAGTGACTGGAAAGGGAATTCTCAGTGTGCAGGGATAGCAAACAGATGTGAAACTACCCACCACCATTTTAATTTAGAGAACTAATCCCAAAGTGACAACAATGGCAACAAGCCCAGCCAATAAAACCATGAGGTCACATGGTCAGTGAAGGCTCAAAGTCAAGCCATCACAACAATGGTACGCTCGATGATCCCTCAAAGCAGTATTCTCTGTCACTGTCATAACTGTGAACTACCAGTTTGGTGGTGGCACACCATAGCTTGCCAGTGGCCATCATCAGTACACATCTGTCAGTTTTTTAGTGGCCTTCTGCACTCCGAGGCCACAGAACTGCACCTTTTGGTCCATCCCTGGGGGTATTATTTTGTAATATTTGTTGGGTTGTCTGTTCCCCATGAGTGAACTTTTATGTTGCTGTTGTTAGCCAACAAGAATAACTCTCAAAAAGAAACTGTCACTTCCTATTTTGATTTCATTTATCACCATATTAATGGAAAACACGCTAAGAGAATCAGAAAGTGAAAGAACATACAAATAAACTTTCAAACTGTCTTTCAGTACGGGAGATTCAAGTTATTGAATATGCAAATTGCCTTATTAAAAGAAGAATGATGTCTTTTTCAGCAATCAGGATTAATTATGGGCAAATCATTCAATGGAGAAATCAACTTGTTTCATGAAGACAAAAGGAGAGAAAAAGCCAGAATATCCTTTTTGGAACAGACCAAAATTACAAAAAGTCCACAGTCTGCAATCTATCACAAAGACATAGTTCCAGCAGCATTCAAAGATGACGACTAATGCGTAGCTCCAGGGTGCTCGTCTGTGAGGAGGTTTTCCTATGCAGTTGGGCAAATGTTGTTTCTCTTAAAGTACCAGCCAAAGGGTGTGTGTGTGTGAGAGAGAGAGAGAGAGGGAGAGAGAGAGTGAGTGTGAGAGTGAGTGAGTGAGTGAGTGAGTGAGTGAGTGAGACAGAGAGAGAGAGAGAGAGAGAGAGAGAGAAATGATTTTTTGAAAAAAAAATACTTGATTATGACTGTAGATCATACAGTTAGATTCAGGAAACATACATGTATTGTGTAGCTATGTCTCTCTAGCTGTTTCTCCCAGTGGCGGTTTCCCCAAACCCATCCTGTAAGCAGTGCAGTTGCAGGAGTATTCAAGGATCAGCAGGGGTGTGTTCTAATATTTTTGTTTAACTGAACATGCAGCAAGAGGCATCAACAAGAAATTTTCAGACTCCTCAGAATGTTCCCACAGATGATGTTTTTCAACACGTTCAACTGCAGGAAAACTGTTTGATGCATGCCTGCACTCTCTGACAGCACCAAAATGGCAGTGTTGAAGGAGCTGCACTGCTTACAAGGTGGATTCGGGGAGGATTTTGGCAGTTGCAAGAATTCCAACAACTGCAGCCACTGCAAAAAACGTGAGTAGCAATGGTGGAAATGCAACTTACCTCATCCTAGTTCACCAACATGACACAAGCCTGTTTCTACAAGGTAAAGTTGAGGAAACTTTTCTAACATCAGGGCCTGCGATGGCTATTAGCTTCCATTTCAAGTAGAGCATTTAATTTGTTCTGGGTTTAGTCAAAACATCAAAATTGCTATCCAAGCTATCCTTTTTCCTCTCAAAGGAGCAGCACCTTGGACAGATCCTTTAACGTTCAAACCAAAACCTGGAGCAGATTCAACACTATAAGGACATGGAACCCAACAGGTGGTACTGCTAAAGGGCAGAATTCAGTTTCCAGAGAAGTTGTCAGAGGTCACATGAAGCCAACAGCAAAAAGGTCAACTAAAAAAATCAGCATATTTTGGCTTAGTTTTATGTTCTCGTTGCCAATCACTAGGCTTTAAGAGAAGCATTTCAACCTTTTAGAGTGAGAAAAACACAATAAAAAGCTAAGAAACCATCAAAGGAATGTAACACTTGGGAAGGGGCATACCCATTTGGGGGACCCTAGAAGGCTAGATACAGGCTCCAGGAAACTGGATTTGTCTTCAGGCCATGAAGTTTCCCATGTAGTTGAAATAGGTTCCATGGGATGGAGAGAATTTTTTTTTTTTTTTGTATATTCTATGGAATATTCTATGGAAACACACATTAGGCTTCAGTATGGTATCCTTGCCAGTGAGGATCTAAGCATATGGTGATAATAGTGGTAGTGGTGTGTACATGTGTGGCAGTATCATGTGTAAGAAAGATTTGTTATCAGTATAACATCCAGACTGTTAAGGACCACCTCCTTCTGCATTTAGATAATCCAAGTGCTTTGCCCCAAACCCTTGGAGGCATCCAGTAGGCATCTTATGCCTAAATCAGTGCACTTATTATTCAACTTACTATCCTTTAGACCAGGATGGTGGGAGAAATTAATTTAACTCATATTTTGATACAAGCCAACTAAATTCACACTTTACACACTCTCTGTGCCAAAGCATGGACCAGGAAGCAAACAGCTCTCAGATTTTCACTTCCTCAAATTGTGTGGTGTGCCTTTCCCACTGAGACAATTTCCACACTGCACTGTTATAGTGCCATTGTTCCACTGTCAACACCCTATGGAATCCTGAGGTTTGCAGTTTAGGGAGGGGCCTTTAGAATTCTCAGCCAGAAAGCTCTTTGGCCTCAGAAAACTAGAAACGCCTGAATTCCACAGGATGTTGAAAGTGGAATAATAGTACTGTAAGAGTGTAGTGAGGAAACAGCCTGAAAAACAAAGCAAAAGAAAACAAATCTATAAAATGCATATATTAGTGGAACTGTGTACAAAATTGCATATAGTATATGATAAATTTAAAAAGTAAGAATTTTGGGAATGGCATTTTAGTTTTATCTTTTAAAATTTAATATATCCAGAGTGTATATCTGGACTACTTGGCTTTTTCCTAACCAGCCTTTGTATTAGTTCTATTGTTGTTTCTGCTGCTGCTGCTGTTGTGTCACTTCAAGTCAATTCCAACTTATGGTCACGCTGTCATAGAGTTTTCTTGGCAAGATTTTTCAGAGGGTTGCCACTGGTTTCCTCTTAGACTGAGAGAATATGACTTGCCCAAGGTCACCCAGCGAGTTTCCAAGGCTGAGTGGGGATTTGAACCCTGGTCTCCCAAAGTCCTGGAGCTACAGTTAGTCCACTATACCACATTATTTCTCTTCTTTTCCCCATATTCCCATCACCAACACGTTCTTTTAGAATGTTTAGAATGTTTACTTTTGCCAGAAATGTGTGTTCTATTGTTTTATTTTCATGTATATTAATGGCATTAAATAAATAAATAAAAAAATAAAAAAATAAATAAATGGGCACAAACAGTCTATAGAAAGGTATATACTAGTAGTGGTGTAGCTTGGCTAGGGTGGGCTAGGAGCAGGGGTGAAGGCATATGAGCAGGGCTATGGCACATGGAGGTAGGGCAATGGCATGTGGGGTGGGGCTATGAAATGCGTGGGCAGGGCTATGGTGCATGTGGGCAGGGCAACAGCATATGGGGCTGGGCTACAGCACACGGGGAGGGGGACGGTGCGCAGGGGCATCACTCCCAACAAAGCGCCGCCCAGAGTGCACCAGCTCCCTCACCCCCCTCCCATCCCTATGCCACTGTATACTAGGAGAAAGTCTTGCAAACATTTACATTAGGTAAAACTGCATACAAAAATATAATTGATGTAGTTAATTTTACTGCAAAAAATATTTTGAAATGGAAAGACCTACCTTACTTCACCTCCTCCCCCAGTTTTATTGTCCACTCATTTTCTAAGTTAAAAGAGCACACACATCCCATGGCACACCACATACACAACTGCTGAATTTAAAACTTCTCTTTGCTTTGGAAGCAAAGTCCAAATTCTGTTTGGAAACATAACAAACAAACCAGTCAACAAAGCAAGAAAGCTGGTGGTCTCCTTCATTGTCCGTAGTAGATATTTGTCGACATTGCTTAAATGACTTGGTCGTTTCGTACTGCTCATTGTGATTGGCAGGCCAAGCCCAAGAGAGCCCTAAGGCTGGAGTGTTACAGAAAACCTCCATTACTGAAGAGAGGCAAGGTCAATTCCATGCAGAGAGTAACAAGTAGAATCCCAGGTCCCTGATGTCTTTGTCGCACCACACGTAGACTTCCAGATTTCATAGATATGGTGCAACGCAGCCAAATCAGATTTCCACTGTTAACAGATACATGTATAAGAGCTATCAAAACTGTGGGAGAAAAGAAAAATGTTTCACGTTTGAGCTCAAAACAACTAAGCTTATCCTTGATATTTTAAAATAATCTGTCTCGAGCTGTCATGGATGTTTGCAGTAATATTTTCGACAGACCGATCAGCTTAACAGAAACTGTTTAGATTATGTCTCTCAGGAAAATGACCCAAGCAGCAGCAGCTAAGAATAACAGTTGTATATAAAGAGTTTTTCAGAAGACATCAGAGGCCCACCTGTAAAATGTCTCAAGTGCTCAGCTAACCCATATGGAGAAGCAGAATTCATCAGAAGTAAGCAAATATGCCCCCCACATATGAAATGAATTTACCAAGAAATGAATGCCAAAAGAAAAAAAGTGCATAACATCCAAAGGAAAAAAATGTTCCCAGTGTTGTTGATGTTCATGGAGAGCTGCAATAATAGAATATTATTCTCAAAAACGTCCATGTAACGGAATGCAGGCAAAGACAGTCTTCAGGCTTGGAGATGTTTGCTCTCGACTAAAGTTCACCAACTAGATCCAGAGGCAAAATAAGAGTTCAGGAAGGTAAAACTATGGAAAGAATGTAGGGCAGGGTGCCTCTGAACATATGACCAGCCCAGACATTTGTGACTAGTACTAGAAATGGGCATATAGTTACCGGAGGGAAGATGAGGGCATTGCCCTCAATAGGAAATCTGCCCCCCATGCAGTTTTCCTCCATTGTCCAGGTTTCTAGCACTTCAATAATTTAAAACTTTGGTTGAGCATTTTAGGTATCCATGGAAAAGGAGTGGACAAAGTTACCAGAATAATACAAACCCAACAAATAGAAGGGTTGATGTTCTACAGTTTTGATGTTGATGAAAAATTACATTGGGGGGGATTCTTATTTGGAGAGGCAATACCTTCATTCCTCCCACCCCTACATCTCTGATCAGAAAAAAGTTTCTAATTCCTTTCATACAAAAATCCCCTGTCTAATAACCTTTTTTCTTTTTTTGATGGAGGGAGTGATTTTTTGTCTGTTATCTTTACTAAACAATGGGGATTCAGAAACCTGGGGACCTCCTGAAAATCCCTCAGAAATATATCAGTAAATTTTGATCGTCATTTGTCTCCCTTTGACTTAAACAGCATTTTATACGGATTCATGGTTTTTGGAAAGTAGCAGCTTTGTTGTTAGTGGAGTGGGAATCTGCTGTGGATTATAATGTGAACTTTAAAAGAGCTTTCCAAGGTACTAAATCCAGAGTTCAGGATGCTCAGAAGATCCTTGACCGTCTGGAAATAAAACCAGAGTGGAGCTACTGACTCCCTGAAATTGTAATCAAGAGCCTGTAACATTCATAGTTTTTACACCACGTTACTGCATCCCCCCCACCCCAAAAGAAGAAGTATCTGTATCACAACACTTAGCATTTAAAATACTGGGAAAAATAAAAAGGAAGAATGGGAATGGAACAATAAAGCAACAACTGTAAATTGATTTAACAATGTTATTCAATTAATACTCTGTCTTTAACTGGTGAATTAAATGTACTCAGTCTCCTGAACATGTGCCAAATGCTTTTCCATGAAAAATATATTCCTGCATATATTAGAAATTGACATTTCAGGTTTAAAAAGTTTTATTATTAAAAAGTTTTACTTCTCTGTATTGGTATGGAAGGTATTAGAAGATGTGTTCTGCTCAATTTCCCATTTCGTGCTACTGATCACAAATTTCCCAACTTTGTCCAAAGCAGTTTCTGAAGACTTTGCTGCTCTTTAGCCCAGCCAAAGCATGTTTGCTGTGCTCTGTAGTTCAGCCTACGATTCATTAAAATAATTTGTTGCCCTGGATTTGCTACAATTTCCAACAGTGACCTACATTTTTGTAATTTAAATCCTTGTGTGCCAACCATGTTAATTTTTGTGTAACTATTAGTGGTTTGCAGTAATTTAATTCACTACTTTGAGGAGATGGGCCACTTGGGCAATTTTTAGTTATTTTAATTGTTTTATTTTTCCTTTAAAAGAATTAAAACCAATGCATTGATAAGATGGTAATAATGATTATCCTAATAAATTCATTATATACATTTCTCTTAACATTTTAACATCAGCAAATTAATTTTCTTTAATGAGCTAACATTAATGTGTTCACATTAATGTTAGCAGTTCCAAGTTTCTCTTTTCAGTGACTGAAAACTATTTTTAAAAATCAAACATTAAAAAACCTTTCAAGTTTAACTTTGAGTGTGGTTAAAAAGAACTCATGGAAAGCCCCAAGCTTCACATATTATCCTCATGAGGACATGTAAGATAGAGACACAGATTTGTCAAGTGTAAGGCCATTTCCACCCACACTGTTACAGCAGTATTATTCCATTTTCAAGATCCTATGGAATTCTGGGGTTTGTAGTTTACTAAGGCCAAAGAGCTCTCTGGCTGAGAATTCTA
The DNA here is from genome assembly GCA_948472985.1 of Iguana delicatissima. NCBI lineage: Eukaryota > Metazoa > Chordata > Lepidosauria > Squamata > Iguanidae > Iguana > Iguana delicatissima. The sequence continues at coordinate 1,410,362 of CAOKZL010000053.1, forward strand.
AAGGCCCCTCCCTAAACTGCAAGCCCCAGGATTCCACAGGATGTTGAAAGTGGAATAATAGCACTATAACAGTGTGGATCCCTGGTGGTGCAGTGGTTAAATGCTGGTACTTCAGCTACAATGTTGTGAATTTGATCCTGCTGGGCTCCAGGTTGACTCAGCCTTCCATCCTTCTGTAGATCAATAAAATGAGTACCCAGCTTGTTGGGGGCAATTAGCTAAACACATTGGAAACTGCTTAGGGAGTGCTTTGCACTGATAAGCAGTATAGAAATGTAATTGCTATAATGTGGAAATGGCCTAAGATGTTCAGACAGCCACAGTTTAGTCATAGGATGGCCTTGAACCCCTCCTATGATACCCCTTCCCTTTATTATTCTGCTGTTGGGGCTACAGTTGAGTCACTTTGTAGAATCATAGAATCATAGAGTTGGAAGAGACTACAAGGGCCATCCAGTCCAACCCCCTGCTATGCAGGAACACACATCAAAGCAGTCCCAACAGATGATGCGCTTGTTATAAGTAGCTCGATGTTAAGAGAGGTAAAAGCAACCAGCATATTTCTAAACTTATTGGAGGCTCTTTTACATAAAGTAGGTAAGCATGAGTCTCTTCTAAAGAAGGAAAGAATCCTGAAGTCTGTTCTAGACATGGAAACAACTGGCGGTTCTTTAACTGTGTTTGAATGTTTTTGATTATTACTTGTTTTAGCTAAAATTGATTTTTAATAATACAGTCAGCCCTCCACTTTCTCGGGTTTAGCACTCATGGATTTAGTTATTCACAGATTATTTTATTTTACTTATTTGATGTAGTTTTTTTTTTTTTTTACAAAAAGAAATCATACTGTGTTTTTTCTGGAAATGGACCATATAGTCACATTGGAGGACCTAGAGATTCCTAGAGAGAATACTTATCTAGGTATTGTTAGGTCTTCCAGTGTTCCTCTGAGGCACTGAAGGGCGTAGAGATTCCTAGAGAAGTGTTCGCAGGTTAAAAAAATAGTGTTTGTGATTTTGATTTTTATTCTCTTTTTTCTCACTTTCAAGGGGAACTCACACTATATCTATATCTGCGTATATATATACACAGATATAGATATAGTGTGAGTTCCCCATGAAATATATTTATATATATATATATACACACACACACACATATATATATAATATGTTTTATTAAAATTGAAAAACTATAATTCAAATTAACAGTGAATTACATAAGTACTGTCTCATTTGAATAACTTACTTCATGATAATCTTTATAATAAATGTTCTTTTAAACTTTTTAAGAAAGGTATATGCCAAAAAGTCCTATGTGTTAACGGTGGATGTTGATCCCAGAACCCAGGATATAAATGGGTTCTATATTTCTTCAAAGTTATCTTTTGCTTTTTCTTCCCTTGCTAGTCAAGCTTTTACTGGCAATTATTCATCAAGAACAATCCACCACAGCCAGTTCATTCAGCATCAGAGAGATGGTCCAGGATCTTGCTATTTTCACTCTATCAGCTCCAGTCATAACTGAGATCAGATCTTTATGTGGCAGTTCTACATTTTCCCTATCCAAAATTAACAATATTAACAAAGATTCTGAGAAAACAATATTTTGCTTTATCATTTGATGTAACCAATTTAGAATACTGTTCCCCCAAATCCCTATCCTTAGCTAATCTTGTCTTTTAGCCTTTGTAGCTACCTAGGGCCCAACACTGTGGAAAGGTAGAACCTAAAAAATAACATAAAATAATTAAATAATGTCCTCTAGTATTCATTTCCCAGATTAAAAAAATGAGTTTCCTGACAGCTGGGAAACTTCATTGGGAAGAATAACAGAGCAGCGAGACTTCTGCGTAGTTTACTTCCCATATTCCAATGTACCAGTATGCTGCGCAAAGAAACACATGGCTTCTGCACAAAAAGCACATTTACTACACACAAAAAAAAGTGTTTTCTTCACAGGAAATGTCTTTTTTTTCCCCACAAAACTATGCACTTTTCATTGCAGAAAAGTCCTCTGGAACACTTTGGGATGCTCAACTGCAGGGAAAATACAGTACAAAAATCTTTGTTTTCTACCGCAACGGGGACGAACCATAGTAATTATTCAACCTAGCCCATGAGAAGAAAATAATCAAGGATTTACATCCCTAATCTATTCAGCATGGCCAGTATTCTGTATCACCTGAGCAGTAACTAGGCAGTAATCAAGTTAAATGCATTTAACTCTTGGCCTGGCCCCTTACCCAAACCTGACAGAAATGTCATTGCCCAATCACTGACAAAAGGGACAGCTCCCCACCATGCAGGTGATGCTCAGAAAAGTCAGTTGGTGGGAGGAGTTATGATCATGGCAATAGTGTCACAATTGTGACTAAGGCCCTTTCTGCACGACATTGCTGTTGCATTTTTGCCACAGGATGGCAGTGGTCAGCAGGTCGCACTTCCACATGACGTCATCACCGTCCGGATGCCATCCTGTCAAGGGCGTCGCACTTGCACAGTTTTTGCAAAACAGAAAAAATCCATTTCACACCTGCAGTTGCACAGCTCTCCCATCACTTCTGGCCATGCGGAAGATATGGAAGCGCACTGGCGACACTTCCTTCCATAGCGCAGCAATGGAAAAAGCCTGGCTGTGCTGCAGAAGGAAGGCGTGGCGCCATTGCGTTCTTTTCCGCATGGACCAAGCAGGTGCAGAGGGGAGCATTGCTGACGCATTCCCTTCTGGACCTGGGACTTCAGTGAGACGACGCTGAAGAACTTCGTCATGCAGAAATGGCCTAAGTAACAGTCATGGGTACAGAACAGTTACCTACATTTACTCATCTGTACCTGTTTCATATTCACAATCCCTACTTAGTCACAATTCCGATACCATTACCACAATTGTAACTTCCTCTATGAACCTACTTTATCACCAACCATTCTGCTGGTGATTGGAGCATGGAGGAATGACATTTCCATCCATTACTTTTGGAATGGGAGTCAGGACAAAAGAAGTTACTTAGTTAAATTTACATAACTAAATAGCCCATGAATTTATTTGGGGGCATTTTGGGATAACAACTTTCCCAAATTCACAAACTTATTCATAAATTCAGTGGAAGCAACTCCAGATATACAGTCAACCCTCCATATCTGCAGATTCTGTATCCATGGATTCAACCAACCATGGCTTCAAAAGATCTCCTCCCCAAAGAAATCCAAAAAGCCAAACTTTGATTTTGCTATTTTATATAAGGACTATACCATTGAACATAATAGGAGTTGAGCATCCATAAATGTTGGTATCCATGGGGTTCCTGGAACCAAACCCAAGCAGATACTGAGGGCCCACTGTAAAATGTCTGAAAGTGGGAGAGAGGGACACTGACAGATTCTTCCATCCAGGCTTTCAGCACTTAGCTTTTCAAAGTCTGGCTCTGAATCCCTACATGTTCAGCCAGGTTTGTGATGCTGGAATAGGGTTACCGCCATAGGCTCTTACCCTTGACTCTGACATGGCAAGCAACTACAACACAATCCCCTCCACACTAAGAATAGCTGTACCTTTTGAATTTGACTGGTACAGATGCTTGAGAGTTGGGAACTCTCCGATTTCTTTATGAAATTGACAGACAGAATGAGTTTTTTAAGGAGAAGAAAACAAAACAAAATAAAAGACAGATGTATCCACCCATAAAATAAAAATGTGACATGATACCACCCCATTTAAAAGATATGAGAACCAGTTGGTGTAGTGGTTAGAGTTTTAGGCTAGCATCATGAAAACACAGAAACACAGCCTGTCAGTACACTTGGACCAGTCAACCTTTCTTATCCTAACCTATTTCATAGCACTGTTTTGGGGATAACATGTGGAATAAGAAACTACATATGCCATCTTGGAAAAAGGACAGGTTACAAATTCAATTAAATACAAGTAAACTAGCACCATTCCAAAATGTATCAGGCTTTTACTAACCTTTTATCCAGCACCTTGAGTCTTACTTCTGTCTTTTCCTCCTCCTATCTTTGCTGTCCCATCCTGTTTATCATTTTTCAGATACATTATATACTAATGATCACAGTATTCCCAGATATTTATCAGGATTCCCTGTTACCGTTTTGCTTTACATTTCCATCTGAGCTATATTTTATGCATAAGGCACAAGGCATTTTGAAGTTTAATGTGGTCAGCAAACCATCAGAGCCATGCTGCATAATCAGCAGTATCATGTGTTGGGCAACAGTATTTTGGAACACAGATGGGAAATTGCATGGCTGGGTGCACTGTCACATGGAAATAGTTCCTCCACCCATCACAAATTAGCAAAATTTACCCAGAATCTTTTTAATGCAATAGATTAGTTTGGAACAGGTCAGTAAATGCAAGAAAAAGAAAAAACTGAGGGCCTGATCCTTGATAAGCATGCCAACTTGGCTTACATTGCAGAGACTAGGTTGGACGAAGCTGCGGGAGAGCAGGTTAACCTCTCCCCATGATGACTATTTAAGATAGCTGTACAACATCAGGTAAGTCTAGGAGAGAGAGGGTGGAGTTGCAGTGGTCTATCATGAGTCCATCTCCCTCACAAGGGGCCTTATCCCATAGTCTGCTGTGTCTGAGTCATCTGGGACACACTCATAAAAACAGGCAGAGAAGAATTGCCTGAGTGCATTGGAGAAGTAGTTAATGCCTCACTGAAGCATGGTAGCCTTCCATTCTACCTAAAGGAGATTGTGTTAAGGTCATTACTGAAAACATCTCTAACTGATCTGCACTATCCTGAAGAAACCTCAGATGCTTATATCCCTTTCTTGGGCAAAGTTCTAGAGTGTGTGGTCACTGCAAGGACACGTGTCTCCTGGTCCTGGTGACTCTGGGATGAATTCATCTATTTCAACCTGGCTTTAGCAAGACTATGGGAGATATATGGTTTTGGTTGTGTTGATAGATGATCCATACCAAGAACTACATGGAAAAGTGTGCTGCTACCTCCCACTGGTTTTCGGTACCATCATCCATGGTATCCTTCTAGGCCTGATCTCTAGGCTATGTCTTGGGGACACTGTTTTCCGGTGGTTCCAGTCCTTTTTGGAGGACTGAGTTCAGAAACTGAGCTGGAGAATTCTCATTTAGGACATTGCCCAGTGAGTTCCTCAGAGCTCACATCTGTCCTCCATGTTCATCAACATTGCCACTGAAACCACTGGGAGAGATTGTACACTAATGACGCCAAACTGTATGCCTTCATTACACCTGAATCCAAGGAAACTGTTTTGGTTCTAGACCTGTGTCTGTCAGCAGTAATGGACTGGATAAGGGAAAACAATTTGGTGCTTAACCCAGACAGCACAGAGGGGCTCCTGGTCAGTGGAATGGAAGATCAAGGAACAGAAGGAATAGAAGGGATTACACTTCCCTTGAAATGTAGGGTTCACTTCTTGGTTGTAGCCTGGATTCAGCCCTGAATCTGCATTTGAAGCTTGGCAATTAAGACATGACTGCCCAGGATTTGGAAGATTTCAAACACAAAGTCTTCCTCTTCCAGTCAGAAATGTTATCATGAGCAATTTCTGTTGCACATTGAGGCATTAGAACAGATCCCAAATGGGCTCTGTCTCCTCATTGAAGAGCTACTGTGCCTGTGCCTCATTAAAACCATCATTTAAATAATGATGATGATGATGATGATGATGACGTTAACAGAATGATGGCCAACTCTGGATGTATTATATGTAAATGTGGTGGAAACAGGCTGATCATCCATAGCAGGATGGACAATTTGTAGTTCTCTAGTCATTGTTTGAAAACTATTAAGTTTTCTGCCCTAGTACAGATGAACCTAGCCAGTATAACCAGTAATGAGAGCTGGCACCTTGGTGCATACGTTTCTAGATTGCTTTAAAAATGCCAAGAATCTGGGATGAATATATAAACACTCCCTAAGTTGGTTTGCAAAAAGCTTAGCTGGTAACCTGAACAAGGAGGCATCATTGAAGCAGTATGCCTCTTTCAGTATGAAGCAGTATGCATCTTTCTGTAAGAGTAAGAAATCAAAGTGAGAACTTGAAGCAGTAGAAACTACACAAAATCTTGTATAAAATCTTAAAAATTTTGTACAAAAAGAATCCATTTGTAAAATTTTTCTTGGAATATACAAAATCATTGCACAAATTGTAAAAACTGTCACAACCTATCTGGATGGATGGGGAAAATAAGCGTTGCAATTATTCCTCCTTTCATGCAAGAAGGAAATAAGCAAAAATTAGCTGTCCTGTTTTAGCCTTAACATGCAAAGCAATCTCCTCCTAATTTTCTGCAGCACCACAACTGCGGGATGTCTTCCATTAGGAGGCCCAACTGGCACCAATGCTGTTGTCACTCCAACTTAAAATTGAAACACAGCTTTTTATTGAAGCCTTTAGGACCTGAGTTGATTTATTCCAACATGTGCATGCACATGATTTTAAAATGTTTTAACTCTTCAAACTGCTTAATGTGAGAGCTAGTGTGGGTTAGTGGTTTGAGAGTGGGACTCTGAGGACCAGGGTTCTAATTCCCACTTGGCCAAGGAAGCCTACTGGCTAACCACGAGCAAGTCACACTCTCTCAGCCTCAAAGGAAGGTAATGTGACACCCTCAAGAAATCTCTCCAAGAAAACTCTGTGATAGGTTTATCTTAGACTTGCCATAAGCCTGATACTATCTGAAGGCACGCAACAATAATTGCTTATTATGCTTTTAGGCTGTTTAAAATAGTTTGAATTGTTTTCCATTTTAAATTCTAAAATTACGCTACTCTGATAACCTAGCTGGGACGTAGGAGTGTTGGACTTTGACTCTGGAGATCAGCATTTGAATCCCCACTTAGACATAGAAACCCTCTGGGTGCCTTTCTTGGCCTCAGAGGAGGACAAAGGCAAACTCCTCTGAACAAATCTTGCCAAGAAAACTCCAAGATAGGTTCACCTTAGGGTTGTCATATGTTGCAAATGGCTTAAGGCACACAACAACAATAAATATTTTAATAATGGGCTTTTTATTTTTGTTTTTAAGACCCTTAGCCCAGCTGTAATCTCCATCAGTTGCGCAGGAACTGTTCTGCAGGGCTCTTTGTGATTAACTGCTGTTGGAACGAAAAGCTTACCTCACTTGGGGCAAAACAACAGAAGTGGACTATCATAGTTTGTCTTGTGAGCAGCCTCTTCCAAAGATAAGGGCTTTGATAAAGGAAGTAGTATTTATAAAACCCCTTAATTTTCTGTGAATTTTTGAAGGGGATGCTCCCTGAATCTTACAGTGGACCATGATGTTTCATTCATCCGCATCCCATTGGCCAAAATGTGGGGTGTTGCTATGAAGGAGAGCAAATTAAGAGCATTGCCCCAAATTAAAATTCTGCCTCCCCCATGAAATTTTCCTTCAGTCCCCAAATTTCTAGCACTACAATAACTTAAAACTTCTTCTGAGCATTTATAAATGCAGTTTGGGCATCTACAGAAAAGGGGCAATCATAGTTGCCAAGAGAAACGAAACACAGCAAATGTAAGAGTTATAAATGTGAACAATTTTTCAATGTCTCACTCTTTGAAATGTTTCTCCCTACCTCTATAGCTATTCCCCTGGGCTTAGACTTGTTGGCATCTTACGCGTATGAAAATTCACCTTCAGAAATGGCTGCAAATTTATGTCCATTGCAGAACAGCCATGTTCACATCAAACTTGTGGAAGTGGAAATGGGCCTGTGGTGCCATTGCTCATGGTTGCACACTCCACTGAGTTGTGCATATGCCTCAAGCATAGTGGTATGTGTATGCACATGCACCTGGAGCATCACTGCACATTTCAAATGGCATGTGGAACTTTGAACACATATTTCATTGAATATTCAGTTCTTCCAGGTCACAATTCATTCATGATGTGGTGCTTCGACACTACCATGTAACTCTGTAAGCATAATGTTGTGCTCCATCTCAGTGTAGCCATTGTTTTTCAACCCATTAGTACAAAAAGAAGCTGGCAGTTACCTGACTGGCAGAATACCAGATGTGTCCATCTCTACTTGCCCACCCATGTGGACATGGCATGGCTAGAGACGCCTTCACTTTTAATCATTGGCCTCAACGATACATGAAAGAGGGTCATCGTGAAAGCATTGGGGTTTATGTTACAGCTCAGGATCCAGGTTTGTTCCCCCTCCCCTTCTTTTCTTCCATCCCGCTTGCTTACCCTCTTGAGTGTGGCATCACAGGCTGTCACAGTCCACTAGACTCACAGACTGTTTGCTTCATTGATGGAGACAGTTCCCATGGCAGGATAAATCCAACTTCAAACCACCAATGCAGTGCGCAGGCATGCTGACCAGATCAAATTTGAAGTTTCACTGCATGGCAGGCACCAGCTGACTCAATTAAGGCGAGCTGTTAAGTTAAATTTGCCATGCTGCCGCTGTGCGATCAGGGATAAAAATGGCTCCCATACCAAAAAGAGCAACATCCAGAAGAACACACTTAACAAACACCTCTAAACAAGACACCCAAGCCAAGTGTATTTGTGCTCCATGGTTCCATTACAAGCAGAGAAAAGCCAGATTATTTATCGTGGTAAAGTGTGAATAATGCCAAAGGATTGCTCTAGTGAAAGGACACAATTGTTCAATACTTCTCCAGGATGCTGCCCTTCCTCAACGATGATAAGAATGTATTATGAAAACTAGTAAGACTGATAAATATTTGCATGCATTCCACAATTCAAACCATTCAGATTTTCATGGGACATGATTTTGACTAGCACTTTTTAAATACATACAGCCCTGCCTAAAGCACTTTGTTTATCCTTATGTATGGATGTGATAGCTGGACAGTGAAGAAAGCTGACAGGAAGAAAATCAATACATTTGAAATGTGGTGCTGGAGAAGAGTTCTACAGTTACCGTGGATTGCTAAAAAGACAAATGAATAGGTCCTCGATCAGATCAGCCCTGAATTCTCTTCAGAAGCCCAGATGACTAAACTGAGGCTGTCATACTTAGGACATATCGTGAAACAATGTGACTCACTGGAAAAGAAGATAATGCTCAGCAAAGTGGAAGGTAGTAGGAAAACAGGAAGACCACATTACAGATGGATTGATTCAATCATAAAAGCCACAGCCCCGACTGCAAAATCTGAGTTGGGCAACTGATGACCAGAGTTCCTGGAGGTTTCTCATTCATAGGATTGCCATAAGTTGAAGTATACACAACAGCAAATAACAACACCAAAAGAAACAAACACCACCCACAGAAGATTACATAGACTGGCTAGAGTATTATCATATCACCAAATTTCACTTAAAGTTAGGGCTTCAACTGCATTTTCCATCAGTCCTAGCCAGCACTGGCAGTAGTGCAAAATTGTAGGAGACAGTGCTGGGAGCTATCTATAACCTAAAGGAAAGCCTAAAGTCACTTTGACAAATTGGAATCATAAAGGTGGAAAAGACCACAAAGGCCATCCAGTCCCTTGCCATACAGATATACACAATCAAAGCACTCCCAACAGACGGTCATCCAACCTCTCTTTAAAAATCTCCAAAGAAGGAGACTCCACCACATTCTGAGGCAGTATATTCAACAGTCAGACTGCTCTTACTGTCAGGAACTTCTTGCTAATGTTTAGGTGGAATCTCTTTTCCTGCCATTTCAATCCATTGCTCTGTGTTCTAGTCTCTAGAGCAGCAGAAAATAAATTTTCCTCATCTTCCACATGATATCCCTTCAAATATTAAAGGAATGTGTCCAGTGGAGGGTGGCAAAGTTAACAGAAGCTCTGGAAACTAAACATGGCAAGGAATCATTGGCCACACTTAACCTGGAGAAGAGAAGAATGGGAAGTGAAGTGCTAGCCATCTTTAAATATCTGAAGGACTGTCATATGAAAGAAAAAGCAAGCTTGTTTTCTGCTGCTTTAGAAGACAAGACCTGAACCTGTCTTGGATTCAAGTTACAGGACCTGAACCTATCTTGGATTCAAATTATAAAAAAGGAGACTCCAATTATAGGGAGAATTTTCCGATGGTAACAGCAATTCAACAGAGGCACAATGGAAAGTGTTTGTCTTTTCTTCATTAGAGGTTTTTCAATAGATGTCAGATGACCATTCCTGAGGAGTGCCTCTCTGTGGATTCCTGCACTTGCTGGGTTTAGAATAGATCACTCCAGGAATCCCTTCTAACTCTGTGCTTCCTGTTTACTTGAAGAGTATGAAGGACACTAAACAAAACTTCTTTGCCATATTTCTCAGTGGACCAGGAAGAAGACTGCATACCTAGAGTCTCCTATTGAAACCTCATCCTGGTACTGACGCTGTATTATGGGTGAATAAAGGAGGTTCAGTTTTGTTTGTGGAAAGCATTTACAAAAACAAGTTGTTTTTTTTAAAAAAAAAAGAAAATCTAAGGAAAAGCACTCCTGTTTATAAAGAAGCAATCTGTTAAGGATAGATTCAATTTGCCTTTTTTCATTACAGAGAAATAGAGAGGGAAAGAGAGAAACATCTTTTGAAATAATTCACCCAGGACAGCAGTGTGTGGATATGTCACTTTTCTCAGTGGAAAGGTGAGGGGAAAAAACAGATGGTTGTGGTTGTTTTGTTTTGTTTTGTTTTTAAAAAACCCTCTACTAAAACCTCTGCTTCTTATAACTCTGTCACTGCCATCTCCTGTTTAGCATTTTTGTCTTCCAAATATCCCCAAACCAAGGCATTCAGTATTCTAGTCACTGTTATTTCCCTAGCCAAACCAACGAAGTCAAAATATTGTGATATTAATGTTCAGTTAAATCATTTTGCATAATTAAATAGCCCAACCTCTTTCAGTTCCAGAGACGTGAGTTCTCCACTGGCAAGTCTTGTCGAAATATGTTGATCCACCAGGGTTTCTGAAATGGCTCTTCTGAAAACCAGTGAACCTTAAATAAAGAGAAATCTTCAGCTGTATAGATATAGCCTGTCAGGGAAAACCAAAACTCAGCTGGATACTAAACCTACCTGACTCTATTTCATCATGTTAAAGCAGGAACTCCTCCTGTCCCAAATCACACAATTAAGAAAGGAGAAGAAGGGGAATGGTAATCCTCCAGGCATATGAGACTTCAAGGCCTGTCACATCTAGCCAATATTGCCAATGATGAAGGACAATGGGAGTTATAGTCCCACAGCATCTAGAGAGCCACACAGTCCTCATCCCAGGATTAAAAGTTCTCCTTATAGGGAGACGTTATGTCTTCCTGCAACTCCTAATAGCTTTAGTGCCTTCTTCTTGGGTTGTAACCACTAACTCTGGTCCTGTCCTGTACCATCAACAACAGCTTGGCATATAAGCAAAGCTTTTCACCACCATGGCTTCAAGGATGATTCCATAAGGGCAGTGAGAGAATGGGAGGAAATTTCCCAAATATTCCCTGTCTGATTGTTGGCTGTCCCAGCTTTCAGTGACAGTATATTGGAATTTAATGGACATAATGTATGAGGCCATCTAAATACCCTGGAAGGTACTAGATCTTGTCTGATTTTGGAAGCTAAGCAGGTTCATGTGTGGTTAATATTTGGAAGGAAAAGCATCAGAGAATACCAGGTGCTGTAGGCCATATTTCAGAGGAGGGAAATGGCAAAACACCTCTGAATAAATCTTTCCAAGGAAACCATATGAGAGTGTCTGTCAGGAACAGAATCCACACACAAATAGTACGATGCATAAAGTACTATTTATTTGGAGTGAAGTACATGTAATGACTTTAGTGCAAAGACTGAACGAAAGCAAAAGCGATTGAGCTTAAGATTGCTCAAGACCCCTCCCTCATCTGAAGTCTCTGGGAATCTGGCTGCTGTTATCAATGTATTCCATTCCAGTACCAGGCAGTGTTTACCTAATGGTTCTCAGCTACATCTACTACATACTACATATCCCATTAACATATCTTGGAGGGTAACCCGTCATCCTGCCCCTCCCGAGAAAAATAATTGTTAAATAGATGTGTGAGTGAAAGTTAGTATTAAGGCAAGGAAAGCTTAGTAGGGTGAGTTTTGTGAAAAGAGACAATGAGGTCAGGAGCAAAAACATCAGTTGCATAGCCAACTGAGGCGGGAAGTTCTTCCAGAGACTCAGGTACTGAAGCTGGCCCTTTTGGAACCTGGAATTGAGGATCTCGGGTACCTCAGTGAGGCCAGCATTTAGTCGGAGAAGAGTCTGAAGAAGGGGCTGGTTTCAGTAAGCTGCAATGGAAAACAGAGTGAATCAGTTTGTACTTAGCGGGCAATGAGAGTTCGAAAGTGACATCATTCACAACTTTTTTGTTTGGGAAGGGGCCAACGAATTAAGGAGCAAGATTTTTAGATGGGACCTCAAAAGTTAAGTTCTTGGTAGAGAGGTAGACTAGATCCCCTGGTTTGTAGTGGGGGGTTTGTTGTCACTTTGCATCAGCGAATTGTTTGTAAGAAGCTTTGGACAAGTGAATGTCAGAGTGCACAGAGTCCCAGGTACTAGAAATGTGCTAGATCCAGTCACTGAGAGAGGGGGGATATGTGTCAGAGGGAGCAATCTAAGGAAATTGTTTCAGTTCCATTCCGTAGACAATTTCAAAGGGTGATTTTCCAGTTGAGGTGTGTGTAGCAGAGTTGTAGGCAAATTCGGCAAATAGGAGGAGGGACACCCAATTGGATTGGTTGGAGTTGATAAAACATTGAAGGCATTGTTCAAGGGATTGATTAACCCTTTCAGTCTTTCCACCTATTTGTGGATGATGGCTGCTGCCTAGATTTTGGTTGACTTCAATGGATTTCAGGAAAGAGGTCCAGAACTTGGAAGTGCAAATTGGCTCTCTGTCTGATATAATGCAGGAGGGTGTCCCGTGAAGACGCCAAATGTGAGAGATAAACAGTTGGGCAAGTTTTTCTGCTGTAGGAACTTTCTTCAAAGGAATGAAGATGATATGGCACCTTTGGCTGTTCGGCAGCCCAACAAGGAAGTCCCATGAGATGGTGTCCCAAGGTCTAGGAGGAGTTGGGAGCACCCAAGGTCACTCAGTGGTTTCCATGGCTGAGCAGGGACTTGACCTGGTCTCCAGGGTCATAGACTAACACTCAAACTACTACACCAAGCTGGCTCTCTAGGTGACTTGATAGCTATCTTTAAATATCTGATGGGACATCCTGTAGAAGATGGAACAAGCTTGTTTTCTGCTGCTCCAGAGACTAATGGATTCAGGTTACCAGAAAGGAGATTCCACCTAAATGTCAGGAAGAATTTCTTGAATGTAAGAAATGTTCAGCAGTGGAATAGGCTGCCACTGGAGGTGGTGGCTTCTCCCTCTTTGAAGGTCTATAAAGAGAGATTGGATGGCCATCTTTCAGGAATGCTGTAGTCTTGCATTCCTGCATGGTAGAGGATTGGGCTAGATAGCCCTTGCAGCCTCTTCCAGCTCTGAGATTCTGTGATTCTAACACTGACAATAATGCATAATCCATGGACCGTAATAACAGTTTTCCTAAAATATTTTCTTTCTTGACTTGCCTCCCCTCATCTCCCATAGTATAGTAAAAGAATTGAAAAGTCTAGTAAAAGAATGGCTACCCGGATACTTGCCTTCTTTTGGTAGTTACTCTCTTGAAACTTAATCAGGACTGTTGGCCGGATAAACATAGGGAGGATAACCATTTATGATGCCTTAAGTTCCTAGAAGGAAAGGTGAGATACAGATGTAACAAATCACAAAAAGATATAATAAAGAAATCTTCCAGCTTCCAGTATCACCAGTCTTCTCTGTGCATCTTGGTTACTGACCAAGAATCAGCAAGTCAGGGCTATCCCAGGCCCTGACATTTCAGTGATAACCCCTGAGAGCTAAGGACAACTCCATATGATGTCATCAAGGATGGCTCTTTTTGATGTCATAAAACATGAGACATTAAGCATCTACCCCAGTGGCACATATCATGCTATTCAGTTTTTTTAAAAAATACTAGAGTAACAAATCACACACACACACACACACTTTTTCAAGGCAGTGCTCTCACTCTAAGATTTCTCTCCCCTCCAACCTGAGAACTGCAGAAGGGGATCTAGGCCCTGAGACTTAGGTCATATCCACACTACACTGTTATAGTGCTATTCTTCCACTTTCAACATCTTATGGAATTCTGAGGTTTGTAGTCTACCAAGGGCAAACAGCTCTCTGCCTGAGAGTTCTAAATGCCCTTCACTAAACTGCCCCTTCCTAAAACGCCCCTCCTTACTGGTGAATTGGTATGAATATCATAGCCTTTTGTTTCTCAGTTGCTGCCTTGGCATGCTTTTATAAGAATTCCGTGTTAAGTTAGTTTCATTTCTTGTTCTGAGTGGCACACCCTCCAACATTTCGCCAACGAAAACCAGAACACCTGTGGCCAAGCAACATTGGAATGTGGTTAAGATGGCAAAAGAAGGAGTTTGCTTTACCCTGGGTCTACTAGTAAGGGCAAGATTCTATCCTTCTTTGTCTCCCCACTCAGTGAATCAATTGAGTACAAACTATATTTTTGCACTTTGGATGCAGTTTTCAGGTACTGAAGTAAGTTGAGGGCAAGGGGAGAAACTGGGATGAGGAGAAAAGATAACCTGGGACATTTTAAAAGCAGCTGAGAAAGTGGGATAGCAGAAGATTAATAAGGATTGTCTCTGCCTAACCAGGACACTTTAAAGGCATGGTCTGAGCTACCAAATCCAAGTCCACCCAAGGTGTGGTTAAATAAACTGCTGAGTCCAATCAAGTATCAGGCTTTATGCATGAATCTGAAAGATTTTTTGAAATCTCCCTTTGGTAGAAGTTTTTCTTTGGACTCCACTCTTTTTGTATTTCCATGTGCCTGATTGATACCTTGGAGATGGACCATAACTCAATACTAGAACATATGTATAAAGTCTGGGGTCTAATTGCTGGCATTTCCCAGTTAAAAGAAGCAGGTAGCAGGCAGTGGGAAAGATCTTCTCCATGAAACCCTGGAGAGCCAACGCCAGTCAGAGTAGCCAATACTGGACCCGATGGACAAACATTCTGATCTAGTATAAGCCAACTTTTGTTGTCACAGATATGATAGGCATCCCCCATGTAGGGGAGCTGGAAAAGGATTCCAACCTCACCTCCATCGCCACAATATATTCCTAGCTGGCGTCTTTGTTAAACCTCTACAGAATTCCATTAAGGCCAGCAATTTGGTGACTTTGAGTGGCATTCTCAAAACATTTAAAAAATAGAGCTTCTTCTCTGGTCAATAAAATTGATCACCTTTGAGTGGAAGTAAAGGCACTTCTTTGGACTTGACAGAAAGTCTGGTATGACATTTGATGCTGTTCAATGAACCTTTTTGTAAACATCCTTGGTGGCATGTGCTGTACTGCCTAATGTAGATGCAAGGCCTTCCTAGGATATAGACATTTGAGTGACAAGCAGAGGATTCGTGACTGTGCTCAGCTGCTGAATTTAAGCAGGGTGGTGTAGACAAGATCTGGTAGGTTGGGAACCATCCTGTATCAGCAGCTTTGAACTCCTTGGAGGACAAAGCAGAAACAAACCTAAACTAAGTGACTTTTTTTAGACAAAGAGTTCATAATGTCATTAAGAAGTTCATTGACCTTGTCATAATAAATGAAAACTTGTCCTGCACAAATGTATAATTCCTGCACACAGAAAGCTAGCATGTCAGGGAAAAGATGTGGTAGAAGTTTTCAGCTTACATCTAGGGCTATTTCCGTGCAAGAGGGGAGGAGTGGTTCACTGTGTGTCAAAAGTGGTGTTTTTATACTCTAATTAGAAACTTAATTCAGAAATTCAGAAACTGTGCTATCTGCGCACACACACACACCATTTACATCATACTACTGCGGAGAACAGCGGTTGCTGCATCCACAACAGCAACTCCCTGGCCACTCCCATTCCTCTCCCTCACCCTGCTCCGCCATCACTGATTGGTCTGTTTTTTAAAAAACACACACACATATTTAACATATTTCTGCGTTGGTACATTTGTGCATAGGAATGTAGGTTCGCTGATATGTGCAAAAAACACGTTTTTACAGTCCGTTACCAGATCCACTGTCTTCCCGCTGTCCGTTTAACACAGGAAGACAATAATGGCTGCAGCCTGTCCTTTGATGGGCGGAGAGAGAGAAGGGTGGAAATGACAGCCTGGGAATGCCCATAGCTGGCCACTTCTGCGATGTGCATCGATGCTACGCTCCTGGATGTAGGTGAAAACCGAAGCAGAACTAGTTTGGGAGATTTCCATTGGAGTTTTTCTGGTTTTCACATATAGTGGTTTCGCATCGCAGTGAGCCACAGCAAACCGTTCTAGGAGCTGAAAACAGCCAACCACGAGGAAAACTACGAAGCTAAAATGGTACAATGTGCAGACCGGAAGGTAAGAATTTGACACTGCTATGATGTATCAGCCTCAAGCGGAAATGGCCTAGGTTTCTGTGTGCAAGGAGGTCTTTACAACAAGGGATGTACAATTGGAAGAAGAAGGAAAAAACTGTTGGGTAATAGGATGCCATCACTTCAGGCATTCTATGCAGGGACAGGAAAATCTATCAGGTTTATTTCTTACTGTTATTACATTTGCAGAATTTGACAAATTCTTCAAAAATGAGCTAAAATGAAAGTCCCTCCCTTCTCTCACACTGACCATGTTCAATAATTCAATATTCCAAGAATGAAGATGGCCATGTTTTATCTGCCTACCACCTAGGTAAATGTTAAAGCTGGGAAGCCTCACACAAGCAAGAGATGTCAACTCTAACATGGCTGAATATAAAGGGATCCAAAACCAGATTTTTAACAGGTAAGCATTCAAAGCTCTTGGTTTGGATGGACAAATCTACTAGTTTCCCTCACATTTGATTTTTTTAAATCAGTTTCTTTCTATCCCAAATAAAAAGAAATTTATGAATTTTTGTAAATTACTTATCAAAAGCAAATGGAAACAAAGAATGTCCACTCACCTCTATTTCCATGTTTAAATACTCAAGACAGTATACCTTCACACCCCTCCACAAGTTAGTAGGATAATGGCCATTGTGTGTGTGCCCCTATTCCAAACTGATCTCATGATGTAAAACTGCAGATCTTTCACATAAATGTGTCTCAGAGATATACCTCCTACCAATGAAGGGTGGTGGGGCTCATCTTCAGTTTCCCCCTCTCCTTTACATTAAACACAGATGTAGAATGCCTGGTTAATATTATTAATATTTTACAGCATTCAGGCCCTTACATATTGCTCTGTCATACACACGGCTCTACCACAAGACAGAGTGAGATGGCAGCCCAAAGCATCCCAAAGCCAAGATGCTTTTGGACTGTTGGCAGAACGTAAAGCTCTCTCAGTGTACCTAACCTGCTGGTTGAGCAGAACAGGTCTCCTTCTTCTTGCCTGGCTGTTCAGGACCAGGGAGACAGCTTTTGGGCACACCTCTGCCCCTCACCACAACCACTGGCTGGCTGTGCAGCT
This sequence comes from Iguana delicatissima, assembly GCA_948472985.1. Taxonomy (NCBI): domain Eukaryota; kingdom Metazoa; phylum Chordata; class Lepidosauria; order Squamata; family Iguanidae; genus Iguana; species Iguana delicatissima. Next base: position 1,427,872 of record CAOKZL010000053.1, read on the forward strand.
GGAGAAGAGGGAGCAGCCTGCCACACATACACATCCAGAAAAAGACTGCAGCTCTCCTTTTTCTTTTGGTCAGGCCAGAACAGCCAGCTGATGTCTGGGATTACCTCTGTGGCCAACACTGTACCAAGCTTTGTTGTTGTGTGCCTTCAAGTCATTTCTGACTTATGGTGACCCTAAGGTGAACCTATCACGGGTTTTCTGGCGGCTGAAAGTGTGTGACACAGTGGGTTTCCACAGCCGAAAGGGGAATTGCACCTCCAGTCCAACACTCAGCCACTCAAACCATACCACACTGGCTCTTGAATACCTCAGTACCTTCCAACATTTCACAGATGCAAGCCATGGCAAAGGTTCTTAATGAGGAAGGAAACACAAGCTAGGAGAGGCTGCAGTAGTTTTCTCTTTTCTCTTAACTCCCTTCTGAGCTAATTGAGTGCAAACTACTTTTGCATTTGGAACTCATTTCTGTACTACACTGTTACAGTGCTTTTATTCCACTTTCAACATCCTGTGGAATTCCTGTGGAATTCTGGGATCTGTAGTTTACTGAGGCCAAAGAGCTCTCTGGCTGAGAATTCTAAGGGCCCCTCCCTAAACTGCAAATCCCAGGATTCCATAGGATGTTGCCACTAGCTTATACAATCTTGCTTTGATTGCAGATTTTAGGAGTAGGAAGAACAAGAAATGCTCAATCACTTAGTTATAATAAATTAGTTATTTAGTTAGTTAATTAAGTTATAATATTTTTGTATTTTTTTTTAAACAACTGGTTTTAGAGAAATGATCTTGTGGGATTTCCAGCTTTGTGGCTAGCTTTGGAGATGACACATCTTTGATGACAAAGGAGTGCCTTTTCAACACTGTACCTCAGGCAGCAAAAGGTCTCAGGTTAGAGAGGGCAACAGCTAAGCAAAAAAAGATAGAAAAAAAGAGAGATTTCTGTGGCTTACATCCTTCCTTTATCCATCCCCATGATTATAAAAACCAGTATAATTTATATGAATTTAACCACAGTGTATAATTTATTGCAGTGGGAATATTTAGTCATTTTTAGAGAGGGGGGAATTAAACTGGCACAGTAGTTTGATTTTGCTGGACTTTATTTGAAAATCAGATAGCTAGTTGTGATTCCTATGTTTCAGTATACAGTTGGGCCTCCACATTTGTAGGTTTGACTTTCAGTGATTTGATTATCTCTGACTTTCTTCAATCCCTGCCTCCACACCTCAGATGCTTCTTTTCTGGGGGAACCTTCCCTTTCAGCAGTTCCAATCAGACAGTACAGCCCTTTAAAATTCTCTTTCTGGTCCTCCTTCTCCTCCCCCACCCACTGCCATCTCAGATAAGGACAGCTCACAGCCCAATTCTTCAGCACAAACCCTCTCCCAATACTACTCCATACCCAAGGAAGGAGATGGGCAAGAGAAAGTAAATATAGGGCCACTATGCCACGCCCTCCCTCTGCTTGCCCCGTCCTGGTTTGAACCTTGGATGCCTGTTCTTCCCACCATGCTCCGCTCCCGTTTCCTGACTCACACACATACATTTTGATATCTGTGTTTTTTCCACTTTTGCAAGGGTTCTGTGCTTTTAGCCCTAGTGAATGCAGAAGGTCAACAACTGCATTCCCCACTACATCTGCACAGAACTAGCCCACAGCCCCTGTGATAGTGCAGGATACAAGCTCAGCAATACTCATTCCCTATGTTCCTCAAGAGTACCACACTTATTCTATAAATACCCAGACAATTGGCTCAATATAACGATACAGTTAAGCAGTTTTAAAAATAAGTTAAGCTATGTCGCCTTCTTGTCAACCATGCTGCTAATTTAACTATATGCAGGGTTTTATATAATGAACTGCTAGGCAGGCGCCGAAGTGAAATATCTAGTTACTGCATGCACCTTCAGTGCTCATTAAGGTGTAAGATGACAGGGCTGACCAAATGGCTCTCTGCAACCTGATATCACCAAGCTGATGGCTAACCTGAACAGAATAGAATTAAACACATTTATCAGCACTTAAAGAACAGAGGGGAGCAGCAGCAGCAGCAGCAGCCACCAGGTTTGCCCATTCTGGCCTAGATTTCAAACTTGTTCTTTCTGTCAAAAGGATACCTTGGTCTCAATTTCCTGTCATTGAGGTCATCACAAACTACTGCCGAGGCAAAATTCACTCTCTAAAACCCATGCTGTGCCTCTCCTACTCTCCATCCCTATTTCTCCAGAACTTTCCCAATTCATGGCATGTTGACTGCAAGATTCCCATATTTCATGGCATGCTGTTTTGAGAAAAATACAGAAGTTTGGAGGAAAAGGCAGACATTCAGAGGAATTTGTTGAGAAATTGGAAGGAGTCTGGATTAGTAACACTTCTTAGGCAAATTTCATACACTACTACTTTCTTATTCTATACCTTAATACAATTTTCAACAATGATGCAGGGACAAGAGAGTCCAACTTTAGTAGCTGCCCAAACTTATTAAGCCATAGTAATAACAAATCATAGTAGTAACAAATCTTTTGATTGTGTGGAACTACCATTACAATGGATCCTTTTGGTGTTTCTTGTTTGAGTGCCTTTCTACTAAACAGTCCTAGTAAACTTACTCAAGGCAGGAAAGAAAGATTCTATAGGCACCAGATTCCAAATTGGCAATTAAGTTCATAATTAAGGAATAGTGTGTAGTATTTTAAATATAGCAAAATAATTTGCCTTTACTTGGGTTGCTATGAGACCTCTGCAATCTGGAAACCAAGGATCTGGATATCTGACAAAGTAACTTTTCCCTTCTGAAGTGACCAGATATGGACCTAAATCTTACAGCTGATCCCAACTAGAGTAGATCTTGCAGTCAATAGAAGTTTGAAAAGTCAACACTGATGTATGTTTCATTGGTTCCTAGATTTTACTCTAGTGGTAATAATCTAGCAGAGAACCTAGACATAGAAACCGCTGTGGCTACCAGAACTAGGGATTAGTGAGCATGTCATTGTGGATAACTTTTTTAAAAAAAATAATTTTCTGATAGCTATCCCCAAAATGAATATGGGAGAAAATAAAACTCATAGATCTCTGCTTCCCTGGTGTGATATGCAGGAGTATGAGAGAAGTCATGTGTGATATAGACACCTGAATTGTAGATTCTCTCCCCTTCAGGTACAGTCAGATCATAGCCTGACAACATTTCAGTGATATCTGAAGACCTAGTTGTTCACCTTTATTAATTATTCACACAGGCTTTTGGCTGTGCCTATGTTTCTGTGTTTTAAACTTTGTATGTATCTTCCCTGTTTTTATTACTGTATTTCTCATGATAGATTTATTGATATGATATCCTATTTTGAGAAAATGAAAACTGGGGAATAAAGCACATGTGCATACATACACACACAGCCATGCACACATACACAATCTGTGTTTTAGCCATCGTCATGCTTGCTCCTGTTGGGGAATGTGGGATATAGTAGCTTATATCACTACCAGAGTGAATAGCATTCATAAGCAGAAGGCCTCTGCCGGGATGGGAGCATGTCTCCAGTGTTCCTCTCAGCATGTGTCCAGGTGCCTGCAGAAGGGAGCACGAAGAACATTCTCCTTTCTTCTAGACTGCAGCTGGCCTTCTTCCCATGCTTCAGTGTAGATCGCACTTCCAGCCCTTCTGCATGGCTGGCTGCAATGGAAGACTCACACAATCGGGGTTCATTGACGGACTTTTCACATCAATGATACACCCCGCAATTGTGCCAGCTAGTAACATGAGAAGGACGGGACCATAACAATGTCTCTGGAAGCATTGTCACAGCCTCACTCCTCTCACACCCCCATGCTGGGATGCCACTGTCCTGCAGAAATGGCCCTAGTCGCTGTAGTAGCAAAGAACAAGCTTGCTCTATCTTCAGCATGATGTCCCTTCAAATATTTAAACATGGCTATCATGTCACTTCTTAACCTAATCTTCTTCAATCTAAACATATCCAGCTCCCTATGCCACTCCTCACAGGGCATGGTTTCCAGACTCTTCACCATTTTGGTCGCCCTCCTCTGGACACATTCCAGCTTGTCAATATCCTTCCTGAACTGTAGTTCCCAGAACTGGACACAGTATTCCAGGTGAGGTCTAACCAAAGCAGAATAAAGTGGTATTATTACTTCCCTTGAACTAGACGCCATACTCCTATAAATGCAGCCTAGAATCGCTTTGGCTTTTTTAGCTGCCACATCACACTGTTGACTCATGTTCAGCCTGTGGTCCACTAAGACTCCTAGATCCCTTTTACACATACTATTTTCAAGCCAGGTGTTGCCCATCCTATATCTGTGCATTTCATTCTTTTTTCCTAAGTGTAGTACCCTACATTTCTCCCTGTTAATATTCATTCTGTTAGTTTTGGCCCAGTTCTTTAATCTGTCAAGATCATTTTGAATTCTGATCCTGTCCTCTTGAGTATTAGCTATCCCTCCTAAATTGGTGTCATCTTCAAATTTGATGAGCATGCCCTCTATTCCCTCATCTAAATCATTGATAAAAATGTTGAATAGCACTGGCCCCAGGACAGAACCATGTGGGACCCCACTAGTCACTTTTTTCCAAGATGAAGGGGTGCCATTGGTGTATGTGTTTTAATTTTTGTAAGCTGCATAAAGTCCAAAGCCCAGAGCAAGAGTGGGGAATAAATGAATCAATAAACAATAAATAAGTAAACAAATAATGATATTCTCTAAAAGCAATTCCCAAGAAGTGATGGTGGGGAGAAGATTCTCTTGATTTTCTCAGGAGAAAAGGTCTTCTGAAAAATCTGGCCTCAACAGTACCTAAAACATGTTACAATCATATGATTGTACTCATAAGGTACAAAGTTTTCCCGTTCCAACTTTCTTCCAATTTGACAGTTTCTTTTATGCTACTAAAGGTAGCCACTAATACTCAGAGATGCCCTGACCGCACAGCATATAGCACTCCCTTTCTAATAACGGCCCTTATATAAGTGCCTAACAATCAGGTTTCTTCAAAGCACTAAAGTAATTCAGTAATGCCTACACAGCTATAGAAACTGCTGAGCAAAATCCTTGCTCAATGTGTCTCCTTGGCATTCTCTGGCCATATTGACAAAGCCTTATACATCTAGGCAAATGTTTAATTACACCCTAGGAACTGGATGATATTGTTGTGGCAATATAGTCATAACAATCACCTTTAGAATTAGCTATTATAGGTCATTGTTTTGATGGGGGTGGAAGCAGCTCGGGTTGAAACAGCGTTATGCTTCCATGAAAAAAATGGCTGGCACCCTGGCCAGGCCCCTCCCTAAACTGCAAACCCCCAGATTCCACAGGATGTTGAAAGTGGAATAATAGCGCTATAATAATCTAGTGCAGAAATGGCCCTAGGCTTGTTGTTTGCAAAGTGCCCTCAGGCTGATCTTGATCTATGGTACCTCTATGGATATAGCTTCTTCTTGTTGTAGCGTACCTTCAAGTCATTTTTGACTTGTGATGACCCTAAGGCAAACATGTTATTGTTCTTGTTGTGCACCTTCAGGTCACTTCTAGCTTATGGTGAGCCTAAAATGAACTTGTCACAGGGTTTTCTTGGCAAGATTTCTTCGGGGGGTGGGTGCCTTTTGTGGCAGAGCTTAGAGTGTTTGTGGGGGGAGGCTACAGTGCGAATGGTATGGCCACTGTGCATGGGGGCATGGCTGCAGTGAGTGGGGCCGTGGCCAAGGTGTACAGGGGTGTGGCTACGGGCCGAGACACCCCCAAAACATTGCCACCCAGGGCAAATCGTCCCCTGCCCCCATGTCCCTACACAACTGGTTGCCTTTGATTTCCTTGAGGCTGAGAGAGTGACTTGCCCAAGGTTACCCAGTGGTAACAAACCCTGATCCCCAGAGTCAAAACTCAAACTGCCACACAATACTGGGTCTCAAGGTGAACATATCACAGGGTTTTCTTGGCAACATTTGTTCAGAGGAGGTTTCCCTCTGCCTTCCTCTGAGGCTGAGAGAGTATGGCTTGTCCCAGGTCACCCAATGAGTTTCCACGGCTGAGCAGAGATTTGAATCCTAGTCTCCCAGTGCCTTAGTCCAACACTCAAATCAGTACACCACACTAGCTCTTTGCATTGTAACTGAAATTCCGTTTTTGTTGTGCAATCATTTTGTGAGCCAATTTTAATGTGGAGAAGCAGATTTTCTTTATTTTGTGTCTGTGTGTGCATTTTTTAAAAAAAAACTTGTGTATGATTGTGTATTTTAGTGTGATGATTTTAATTGTTTTAAAACTGTATTGATGGGTTTCAGTTGACTCCTTTTGCGAACTGCCTTGGGTCCCACTCTGGGAGAAAGGTGGCATATAAACTGAGTAAATAAATTATTTTTAATGTGTTGCTTACAAAAGTTCTGATATTCTACAGGAAGGGTGGGAAACCTCCACGGGACCGGGAGCTGCTGTCCCTACCACTGCTCAAACTGAGCAGAACCCTCCCTTCCCTGAGCTTTCCCCTTAAAAAGGGGTGCAGAAAATGTAGCCTATGGATAACAGGCAGCTTCTATTCTCTGGAGTTGTAGCCTCTGGAGTTCCCCAGAAATCCCTTCCCTATGTTCCCAGACTCTGCCAAAAAATTAAAAAAAAAATTCTGGGTAATTTTGGGAGGATTTGGGGAATAATTATGTTAATACAAAGAAAAAAAGGATTTTGTAATGTTTTTATTGGGTATAATGGATAAAGATTTGGACTGTAAAAACAGACTTCTTCATTATGTGATAACAGCTGCAAGAATACTGTTTGCAGAAACCCGGAAACGAACTGAAGAACTGGTGATGGAAGACTGGATGTTTAAGGTTGCTGAACTATCCCAAAATCAACACGAGGTTTTAAAAGACAAACCCCTTATTTCCTGAAAGACTGGAAACCATTTATGGACTTCTTGAAAGAAATCAAAACAATGCAATAATTTGTAGCTATGGTTATTGGTTATTAGTGTAGTGGTCTGAACATTGGACTATGATCCTGGAGACAAGGGTTCAGTTCCCTGTTTGGCCATGGAAACTCACTGGGTGATCTTTGGTGAATCACACACTCTCATTCCAGGAAAACCCTGTGATACATTGTCCTTAGGATTGCCTTAAACTGGAAATGACCTGAAGTCGCACAACAACAAAAACACGGTTATTAGTAGTTTGTTTAGCTGGATCAGTAATGGTAGAATAATATTATCTTGTATTCTTTTTATTTTATTTTTCTCATTACAGGTTGAGGGGATCAGAGCCCTTTTGTGTATGAGTATCTAAAGTCATTTCTGCACTAGACTGTTATAGCGCTATTATTCCGCTTTTAACATCCTATGGAATCCTGGGGTTTGCAGTTCCAGGAGGGGCCGGCTGGTCCCTTCCGGAACTGCAAACCCCAGGATTCCATAGGATGTTGAAAGCAGAATAATAGCGCTACAACAGTCTAGTGGAGAAATGGCCTTAGTGTTCAGTTGTTTTGGTTAGTAAATCAATGTTCTAGTTACTTAGTGTTTAATTTTTTTATGTTGCTTGATTTAGTATTTTACTTTACTTAGTGTGTTAATTTTAGTTCATGTCTATGTTATAAATGTTAGTAAGAGTTTATATAATTTTGTGTAAAAACTGATAAATATAGTGATTTTTTTAAAAAAAAACCTGCTAAAAACAGATGTGTTCTTCTACACTGACATGCAACCCTGGGGGAGGAGACAGCCAAAACTCAAGCGAAAGGAAACCTGAAGTGATGTCACATCATTTCCCATTTTGTTTTTGTCCTGCGGGATAGCCTGCTGAAGGCGTAGTGGGAGATTGGCCTCCATTTTTTAAAGCACCGTTTTCCTTTTAAGCAAAGTGCCTGGTCCCAATACACTTTGTTTGCAAGTAGCTATGTACTTTTAGCAGCAGAATCAGTAGTGGCAGTGGTCAGAGGGGACCTCAAGAGGCCTCAGCTCTGGGCTGCATAATACCTATTTGTGTTCTATAGTAAGTCTTTTTTTCCTCCAGTAGGGAGTATTTCTTCTTAATATACAGAGGGATTCATAGGACTGCATGTTAATGCTGGCTGATATTGTACATCACAGTTTTAGTTATGAATGAATGCTGATGTAAATAGGCAGCAGCTGCACCAAGTGACAGAGGTCTGTTCTGCTGGTGACTGGGCACAATAGGACGAACTTTCCAGCCCCCTCATGCCAGTGAACAAAACAGCAAGGAACAGAGGTAGGACCCCTGTCTCAGTTCCTCACCACATAGCAGATTGCTGTGGGGAGGGGCTAGAAACATTATCCTGCTGTACCCCAATTGCCAACAGCTCAGATCACTTGGTGTGGCTGCTGGCTCTCTAGGTAGGTTGCGGGGCAGCATTTGTGATCATGGTAATAGTATCATGATCAAAAAAGTGAATATTAAACAGTCACAAATGCATAACTCTATACATCTGTAAGTTTCAGAACGATGCCAGCCCCACCAATAACCGTTAATTTATTATTAAAGTATTAATGCTATTAATTACTTATTTTTACTAGCTAATGATGCTATTAATTGATTAAGATATTAATAATATAAACATCTTAGTAACTAATTAACAGCATTATTGATATTAAGAATATTCGTAGCAAAGATGTTATCACTGAATCCCTGTTCAGGCATTCATTATCACTCATTTAGTTAATAGAAATATCATCTTTCCTTAAGAAGCAACCAGGAAGGTGCTGTGCAGATAAATGCAGACTTCATTGTAAAGGTAAAATTCTTGATAGGTTGGAGTGAAAAACAGGACTGTATACCCAGCTCCACTCACAGTATTTTCTGTCACACTGGTTGAAGCCTCAGCTCTTTGCACACTGGGGCCATTTCCGCACAAGATCAATACATTGTAGTCACCTCGAATTCTTACCTTCCCATCTCCACATTGAACCATTAAAGCTTTGTAGTTTTCCTCGTGGTTCTGCATGTTTTCAGCTTCCAAAACAGTACACTGCAGTTCACTGCGATGAGAAACCATTGTATGTGAAAAACGAAAAAACTCCAGTGTAAATCTCCCACACTGGTTCTGTTTTGGTTTTCACCTAAATGCAGAAGCGTAGCATCAATTCACATCACAGAAGTGGCCGGCTATGGGCATTCCCAGGCTGTCTCTTCCATCATTTCTGTCCCTATCTCTCTCTACCCATCAATGGACAGGCTGCCCTCATTACTGTCTTCATGGGGGGGGGCGCAAACAGCACAGTTTCTGAATTTCTGAATTCAGTTTCTATTCGGAGTATAAAAACATCGCTCTTGACAATCAGTGAACCACTCCTCCCCTCTTGTGCAGAAATGAGTAGTAGGCCTAAAGGTGGAAACTTCTTGTTAGTAAAAGGGCCTAGATGACTCTACCTGATCTGGATGTCTGCTTTATGAATAAGGACTGGGGTTATCCTTTTAGAGCAGTTTTGGGGAAGACGTGACCATCCAGATATTGCAGTACGGCAGCTCTCACAAACTTTAGCCAATGCAGCCAGAGATGCAGGATGCCACAGTTCAACAACATCTGGAGGAAGAAGTGTTGTCTACCCTTCTCATAGTGCTAGCCTATTTTCAGTCTTCTGAGGACAGAAGCTCTTTGACTGGATCTCCCAACATTTCCATTTTTAGTTAAAGTAGCCACTTCAGCTAAAGGGGTTCGTAGTTTAGAGCTGAGTTTGCTCAAAGCTATGGCTAGTATCCAATTAGTCCATTCTTCTACTGCAAATAATGCTGCACCCATGGGCACCTAGTTCGAGGCAATGAGCAAGGAGAAAATCCAGAAATCACTCCATGCTTAGGGAACATAAGAACAGGTGTGTTACTACTTACGCAAGGGAAAATTCCAACAGAATCTGCTAGTGCTCTATTTTTATCTTCCTTCCTATTTTTCCTGATAGTGCATTCAATTTAGAGCAATGACACTGGGGATGGGAAGAGTTTTATTCTAGTGGTATCAAATTGTGATAACTATTTGTGCAGATATACCCTTTGTCTTGGCTTATATGTGCCTTGCCTTTTTTTGTTGTGTCTACTCCTGCCAGAATTCAAATTCATGCTTATTCCTTTAAAAACCAACAAAAATGCAAATGATTTCTTTTTTAAAAAAAGCTTTTACTGCTTAATGAAATTATCCTTTTTTCTTCAAATGTGAGCAAGATAAGGATTGACAGGATTAACAAGTACACTCTATGGGGTCTGATGTTGCCTTGATTAAATCAGGTATATTTTATGTCCAAAGAGGAACTGATGAAGCCATTTTTTGCTATGTGAATGAATGCATGACCCTAGTTTATCTCAGGATCTTCATAAAGAAGCCATCCTAACTGTCAGCAAAGCCCAACCAAGAGTGAAAATGACATTAGCGAAAAGCTAAGCAAAAGGTCAGTAGAGCAGAATGGGAAAAATTGTTCGTTCTCTCTCTGTCTCTCTTTCTCTCTCTCTTAACCAGTACCGTTCTCAAATACCACAAGAAGATGAATCCAAAGTGCAGTGCAACACTGAGTATTATCTATACTATTTTCCTGATAGAAAGAGGAAAATACACAATTTTTTAATCTAAATATTATTTTCTTTCTGCCAGGAAAAAACAAAAAGACCTTATTAAAAACAACTTCCTTTAAAAACTGGCTTAGGGAATTCTGACTTTACCTTTGCAATTAGCTTCATCAGAGTGTTCTAACTGGATTCCCTTTCCTAATCATCTGGTGGATAAACCGAAAGATTTCTGCCTTCTCTGAAAAAAAAAAGATTAAAGTTTTGGCTGTTTTTATAGCTCTTAAGGCCTGCGTGGTTCTCTCTTGGCTGGTATTGTTCTTTTGCCTTCTGCATAGGATCAGAAGAACATTCAGATCATTTCTGGCTTGACTTCCACATTTCTTTCGAGGTTTTCCTATAAAATTTATTGGGTGAATTTCAGTTGCTGAATTCTGCTGTTGTGGACTAGGTTCTTGTAATTTTCAACGTGACACCCTATGGCTTAGAATGGGGGTAGCCATAACAATGTCTATACTGGCAAGGGGAGGGCAGTAAGAAGATAGATAGCCCCTGCAGTTTCTCCTTTTCGATATTTCTAGATCTATGGCCATTTCTGCCCTCCACTGTTACACTGCTATTATTCCACTTTCAACCTCCTTGGAATGTTGGAGTTTGTAGTTTACTGGGGCCCAAGAGCCCCCTGGCTGAGAATTCTAAAGGCCTCTCCCTAAACTGCAAACTCCAGGATTCCATAGGATGTTGAAAGTGGAATAATAGCACTATAACAGTGTAGTGCAGAAATGGCCTATGTGTTGATTACTATGTTTAGGTTTTACTTCCTTCCTCCTTATTTTGATGAGAGTTGTAGAACACCTGAAAGGTCCCAGTTGCTGATCCCTGCTCTAGACCAACCATTCTCAGTGGGGGGCATATATACCCCAAGGAGGAACTGGCACATTTGAAAGAGGTCACAGATTGAAACCTGTGAGAAAGGGAGCCCCACGGGTTTATGGGGACCCTGGTAACTGAACCAATGAAATACCCAAGCTGCAACCTTAATTGGAGTCAATAGCTTCTTTCCTGTTTATGAAATCTTTCCAACACACCATTTAAATTTGGCACACTCAGTAAATCTGGCATCCCAGATTGGATTTTGAATCCATTTGAAGTACAATCCACCCAAGTTGAGGCAGAAGTTCAAGAGAGTTTGATTGCTATTCAAAGTGATATAACCGCACACCATCAGTTCAGTAGGTTTCAAAAAGATTTTTGGATCAACAATGCTGAATAAATTTCCAATATTCTGGGGAAAAGCCCAAAGATTTGTATTGCCTTTCCCTCATCGTATGTGGTTGAATGCAGACTCACCAAAGTAGTTTTCTTGACAAAATCCAAGAATGGAATGGATGTCACAAAAAGAGGTGACCTCTGCCTGTCCTTGTCTAATTTGGAGCCCAATATCATGAAACTTTCAGAAAAGCACCAAACTTAAGGATTGCATTGCATTAACAGATTTTTAATTCCATCCAGTCTTTTAAAAAGTTTTGTACCGTATGTCAGAATTTTCAAGCTTTCTTGGTATTCAATAATAAATGATTTTCTGTCTATGTGTTTGTGCTGTGTCCCTGTTTGACAGGGTGGCCTGGAACCCAAAAAGAGCTCCTAAGGGGACTATAGCCAAATAATAGTTGAGAATGGCTACGCTAGACCTTTGACCAGAATGACTCGTTTTAGATTTCCAGAAGCAACTGCTGAATGATTTTTGGTGGAGGAGGTGGGGAAGACTTTCCCAAACAAAACTACAGTGCCAAACACACCCTGTTAAAGAGCCATATTCCTTGCAGTAAGATGCAGTTTTGAATAAGTGGGTTTGGGACTGGGTCATACATAGCTGACAGGTGCAGTTTAATGCTGGAGCAGAAAGACCACCATTCTGGAACGTGACTATAGGAGGCCTTTTCGGGAATCCTTTAGGGAAGATAAAAGGCTTTGCATTAAAATATAAAAGTCTGTTCCTGTATAAGTTCAATTACTTCACAAAGCTGATTAAAATAACAGAGTGTTACGTAGCTTGGTTACCTAACATTCTTTTTTTCTATGCCAGTTTTCAATTGTTTTCCTTCAATTTAAACATTTTTGAGGCATTTATTGCTATTCATATCTCTTTGACATTTTTATTGGAAACTAAAAAGCTCACACTTTGTCTAGGTTACAGAGTTCTGTTGGGTTTAACTCATTCATTGCCACTGCCAGTAATATTTGAATAGTAGGCATTGAACAGCAGTTGGTAAGTAAGAAATGAAAAGAAGATAAAGAGAAAAGAACAGAAAGAGGTGCAAGGGAAGGAAGGAAGGAAGGGCCAAAACATTCTGAAATTAAGCATTATAAGTGTCTATACATTTTTTAGATTATAGTATTCATCTATTCCTAATCAAAGTTCATATAGGATCAGACTGGGGAATAGGCGAATAGACTAACCAGAAAATCATCATATTCAGGATAGAAATAACTTGAGATCTAACTTTTTTAAAAAAAATGTAGGAGAGACCAAAAGAATTATTTATCTGAAAAGTAGGCATCCACAAGGTGTGTGTGTACGCATATGCGTGTGTGTGTGTTTTTAAAAAAATGAAGTGGGTTAATTGCTACTCATAATAGTACAGAAGTGATGATTCAGCTTCTAAATAGGTTGTAGTACCTCCTTGAAGTCTTTAAAATTGGGAGGGGGGACGACAACACCACATTTTAAAAAACCAAGAGTCAACTCCTCACTTTCATTTTGAGCTATTTGTTTCTTTCTTTAATTTTTGGGGCAGGGGCAATTTTGGCAGGCTGTGTGGTCCCTGGAAGATTCAGGGACAGGCAATTGCCCACAGGGCCTTCTATAGTCAAACACCCTGATCTGTCCAGACTCAAGTCTTTATGTACTATACTGTTATAAGTGTGTGCTTGAGTTCATGCTTGGAATCAGGTTGGTTACTTGCAGTTGGAACAGAACATTTCAGTCAGTTGTCAACAGATGAGTCAAGACAGGTAAACTGGATTGATTCAAAGGTTCTGCTCTAGCTGACACAAACAATAGGATTCGATCCATAAGTATACAACCACATCATTCCTCATTTAGGATGTCTTCCTCTTTTATCTAAAAGTTTCCTCAGACAAGGAGTGACCCAGGAGGTGCAGCATGTTCCTTTCTCTACTGGGAACAATTTTACCTGTTGAATTTCCCTGATGAAAATGGGATGAATTTCAGTTCAGTTCAGAAGAATTTCACAAATTGTGCAAATGTGTTCCAATTCAGAATGGAAGGAACTTGTAGTTTAAAATGTGAAAATATGGGAGGAAATGAACTTGGAAGATTTATCCATCTACAAGACAGCTACTTATTCCTGTAGTTAAATTGTTTCTCAGTCCGAACTTAACCTCAGTTCAAATTCAAAGGAGCTGTCCAAAGTTCTGAACACATTCTGGGGATAGGGTTCACCACCTTGGGCACCAACTTTAAATTTAAATTGCACCCCCGCACTAGCATGAAAGCCACCAGTCACCACCAGCAAAATCCTGTCCATCACCTGCTTACTGGTGTTTTCCAGTTGAATTGCCAAAGTTATGAACATGACTCCCTCCACTTGAAAAGCATGTGCTCCACCCCGAGACGCTGGGCAAAGTCCTGCATCAGGAGATGTGTGTGTGTGTGTGTGCGCGCGCGTGTCACATAGTTACTATGCTGGCCAAGGTAGGATCTTGGCTTCTATGACATTGTCACCATCATAATTGTACACAATTTCTCCAAATTTCAGCCAGCTTCCATAGGTAATATTAATGTATTTTTAAAAAAATCTATGACAAAAAAACAAAAAACAAAAGGACCAACAAATGTGTTGGGTTTCCCTCCCTTCATCTCACTCTTTATGTGGGGCAGGGAGGGAGGAGAAAACCACAATGCAGCAAAATAAAAGTGTCACATTCCGGTTTTTCGATTTGGCACACAATTCATTGAGGTCAGGAAACACTCTACCTTACAAAAAGTGCATCTTCACTTTATTTTGTTTTTTATGGATTTATTTTAATTTAGATTCATCTTGATTTTCTGCCACTAGATATGTGGTGATTCTTCAGACAAAGAAATGATTCTGAACATACTTACACACACACACAAAATATCCTTTGGCACTGGAGCATTCGTATATCTCATGATTGTTTGGGATAGGGGCTTCAGGAAACATCCCACAATCCAAGCGGTGCAATTTTTTTCCAATACTAGTGAATGCCAATATAAAATGTTGCTGAATTAATTTCATGTGACATGGTGCATTTGAGTCACAGGCAGCAAGCATATGGGCTAGGACCAATTCCATTTTCTTCCTGAGTAGCCAATGGGCTGTGAATGTAACTTGAGAACCAGGAAATATTCAGAGATATTTCTGAGACCTGCATTCAAATATATGGATGTCAAGTGACCCATGCAATGTTATGGTGAAAGTGGCCTGAAGGCTACATGTACAAAGCCTTACTCTTCAACCTTTTGCATGGTCTCCCTCAGCTAGAATGCCTCCACTTAAAAGACTGCTAACATTCCTCTTCTCACTTGTGTCCTGCAGCATGCCTCTAGACATTGAGCTCTGACAGCTGATGGATTGCTCAGGAATACTGATAGGCTGGCCGGCATGAAGATTTCAGAGGCCGAGATGGTGGGGGGAGTTGGTACAATGAAGACTCCTTGGTTGTGAAAGCCTTTGCTTAACATTTAAGTTCACTCCTTGCCTTTAATATAACTGTATATGCTGAGATTCTAAAGGACTGTGGCTTCCTTTAATTGTCTCTTGTTCTGTCCCAGAAAATGCATGACAATAAAACTTGATCTACTTGAAGTTCTTCCATTTCTATCTGATAGTTCCTTCCAGATCACAAGCAGATCAGATTGCAAGGAGTATTTTTCCCTGCCTGGAAATTCATATGCATTTCTGTGCTCATGTTTCAAAATGTATGCATTTCTGTGTTTATTTTTAAATATATACATTTCTGAAACGTATGTTACCCATTAACTAAAACAAAATGCAACCTATGAGCCTCATGCTCCTCCAAGTATAATTTTTTTACTTGTGGCCCCAGTGGGGGGGGAATATAACTGACAAAGTTGCTTTCTCCCTCCTAAAGACTCCAGGAAAAACAGTTTTGCTCAAAATGGGAGTTTTGTTGTTGGGTACCTTTAAGTTGTTTCCAGTTTATGGAAACCTATCACATGGTTTTCTGGGGCTGAGAGTATGTGACACACTCAGTGGGTTTCCATGGCTGAACAAGGAATTGAACCCTGGTCTCCAGAGTTGTAGTCCAGCTCTCAAACCACTACGTCATGAGGGCTCAGTAGGGCCCTCAAATTTCCCTAAAGGCATACAGCATGAAACTTGAAGTATATCATTAGCCACTTTCACTGCAACCCATTATTCCTACATTTCAGGTCCTGGCACAGTCCGTGTAACTTCTGGGAGTGAAAAAAAAGGCCCACATCCTGTTGGAGTTACCCCCTCCCCCCAAAGAAGTATATCTCCACCTTTATTCCACATGTGCATTTGTCAAACTGTACATTTTTCAAACACACTTTGGAGAAGTGTGCATATCATATTGCAAGTTCATCAGTTTAGCAATTCCTACTGAAAAGTACATTTGCATCTGCATCTACTTCCTAGAGTTTAAAAAATGGGCTTAGCTTGTATAAATTCATAGGGAGAAATTCTTCCCATTGATTGGGGCAGAGGAAAGTGAAGATAGAAGAAGGGGCTCCAAAAATGGAAATGCATTGCACTAATTAATGTTCTCACAAAATGGATCCATTTCGAACTGTTCAAATCACTTTGCGAGACCAATAAATACATACATAAATAAATAAATATGTACATTGTCAAAAAATGTGTACAAAAGTATGGGTACAAACTAGAATGTGGGAAAGAAAAACAAAGCCTCAAGACTAATACAAATGAAGGATACATCATATTGGAAATGCAGGTTGGGTTTGGAGAAGTATGACAAAAGGTAGACGGAAAGTTTTTTTTCATTCCTATGGAGATCATACAAATACGTGTGGAGAGAATATTCAAAAATATTTGAAAACCAGTAGGAAAACAAAACAAAACATGCTTTTCAAGTGTTGAGAAACTCTGACAAGAAGATTCCTAGACTGATGCTAATCTTCAGACTCCAGGACTTATTCTGTGCAAAATTTGCATGTGGTTGTTTGGCATTGAAAACAGCATTTTCTGTGGAGGAAACAGCATTATCTGCACAGAAAATAATGTTTCCTGCACAGAAAATGATATTTTTCTGCAAATCAACCATAGGATAATTTTGATTCAGACCTAGAATTTTAATAGCAAAGATCTGAAAACCCTCTCCCTGGACCCATGAATCTTTTGATTTCATTTTTTCCCCTTTCACTTTTGGTTTTGATATTCCAGTCTCAAGCTCTTTCCATCCTACATGGGAAGAAATCTACCTTTTTTTTTTTTAAACGCAACAAAAACCTCACCATCTTTAATTGGGTCCAGGATGAAACAATGGGCAAAAAGACGGTCTCTGGTTGTCCCCGGATCTACTCAGAAATGCAAACACTTTTGGTAGGAAAGAGAGATTAGCTTGTGCTCCTGGATGCCAGGGCTTTCATCTCAGTTTCCTTTTGAATTTTATGGCCTGCTCATGTTTTAGTAGCCTGACCTGACAACAACTCTATCTCCAGCCATGTATTTTCACCCACGACTATGTTTAATTTATATAAAAATGATATCCCTCCCCAGTCTTGCTATCTTGCAGGCTGGTGGCACAATGGGGTGGTAACACAGGACAGGTCTGCTTACTAGCATAGGTTGAAGGCCTTATTCTCTAGGTTGTTTGGTTAGTTTGAAGCTGCAGGGTTGAAGCCACCAGCCAGTCACAGGAACCGATACTGTTTTCCTTGTGCATATCAGGAGAGCTCCAAAGCCTAAGTCCACATTGTCCTCAGTATGTTAGTGGGGAATTTTGGGTTGTCTAGATTATCTGGACTGCAGCTCCCACAATCCCTTTCCATTACCTGAAGCTCAAGTCCAAACCACATGAAGGACAATTTTTTCCCATTGCCACAGTGGTTTGGTGGGCCTGGTTCTAATTTTAGGGGATGATTCTTGTAGTTCAGAGTCTCTGATAGGGCTGTACAGCTAATGGACACTGTGACTGGAAAGCCCAAAGGTCTGTTTCTTGGCAGGATCTGATTCTCAGTTTATAATTTTTGATTTTCAAACACAGGCTCTGCTACACTTGTCAGAAACATACAAACATTTCACTCCACCGTATCTACCAATTTTGGCACCACATCCAATAAAATAATAACGCATTGCTAGAGCATTATCCCATTAGACGTTCGTAATTTGAAAGAACTATGGGAAAAGACAACCAGCAAAAAATATTGGCAATGTGAGTTAATGAAAAGCTCACATTTTCTAACTACTGTTTAACTAATTAAAATTGAATTAAAGGAATATAGCATTAACTATGTCAACTGTTTTGCATTAAAAAGTTGTTAAATATATCATGCTGTTTGTAGGCAGATTTTTGCAACAGCTAATTGTGAGAAATAGTCGTGTAGTATCTAATTGCATAACTGGATAGCATATAAAATTCACAATTAGGTGAATTATATTTAGTAAAATATGTTCAAATACATTGTTTTTTAGATTGTGGGGTTTTATGGAAGCATAATGGAATCGAAGCACATTTTTAATTACCTAATTATTGCCATTTTCCAAGTCCACTTACACCATAATTGCTCCTATTTTCACAGTCCAGGCTTGGGGGGAAAAAAGAGTCTCCTTTTAATTACGTAGAATTGTTTTACCTGTATAAAAGAATCATCTTTTTGTATCCAAATGTTAACCAAATGCAATGCAGCCCTCAAATCTGTATGACTATCATCTTATTGTTATCATGTGTGACTATTACATATCATATTATCATGTTATTGTTATATAATTGGACACAAAGATACATGTTTAGATACACACAGAAAATTTTGACATTGGATCCTAAGTTGAAATCCATGTCAATAAATTT
The DNA here is from genome assembly GCA_948472985.1 of Iguana delicatissima. Lineage (NCBI taxonomy): Eukaryota > Metazoa > Chordata > Lepidosauria > Squamata > Iguanidae > Iguana > Iguana delicatissima. Next base: position 1,446,445 of record CAOKZL010000053.1, read on the forward strand.
ATGTAGTTTTTTATATGCGGGTAATTTCATGGCGGTTTCATTCCAATGATGCCAAGTAGACTCTACCTCTAACTTATATGAAAGTGGCACACAGTTATGAATTCGGAAGGGGAATTAAACAGACGTTATGTGGAAAAGTCACACATAATGTATTCACACATGGAAGTACACAGTTCCCCAGGGAGGTGACTAAATCCTGGCCGTTTCTGCACCAGGATATTAAAACAGTGCAGAGCGACCTCCAGCGGAGGTCTTCTGCACCGTGGAGTGGATTGGGGCGGACTATTTTTCATAGTTTCGCACCTGAATCCACTCGAAAGCGACCAGAACTGGTGGCACAGCGTGTTTTTTAAAACCTCTTTTCAGAGGTTTTTAAAAAGCATGGAGCGCGCAGCCCCGTGCAGATCCGTCACTGCGCTCTGGTGCAGGTTTGCAGGCCAGCACTAGTGCGTGCCTGCAGATCTGCCAGGGGTGGGCTTTAGGCTGGCAAGCTTCTCCAGTTGGTGGAGAGCCTCCGCCAACCAGAAGCCGCCATTTTGGACTCCGAGGCCGCCATTTTGGATGCTGGAGGACTGCAGAACAGCGAGATCATGCTGCTCTGCATGGCGACGGACTTACCCGGCTGCCGGTAAGCTCTGTTTTAGAGCGTTTTCCTCCATTTCCCCCTCCACGTGAGGAAAGGGCCCCTGTAAAACAGAAGAGCTGTGTGTTTATGTACATGTATGCAGTGTTAGCAAGAAGAAAGTCAAAGAGTCCAGCCATGTAGCAAAATATGGGTATCTATTCACACAATCATGGATCACTTGCAAATCAGACATTCACCCAGGGTTTTGGATTCCTGTTATGGCTGAGTACGGGCACCAGAATTATTAAGTTGTTGTTATATCATAACAATTAGGCAATAACCCTTGTGGACACACTTTTTTGGTAACTGAGTACTTATAGAGAAAGTCAAACTTTTTAACTTTTTAACGAGTTTTAAGTGTACTATTCTCCTTCTTACATCCAATATATATGTGATAGCAAAAAGAAGTAGGGTGGGGGAACTCAGATAATATAGATCTTGTCAGATGAAGTAGGATCACCATGAAAAGTACTGACACTTACACATACACACCAAAACACCCACACACATCCATTTCTCGATGATATTTTAAATGAATTATTTGATATGGAAAGGACTGGGGGAGGAAAAACAGTTTGTCGTTCCATTTAGTGCATTTTGTAAAAGGACAAATAGAAAGAAAGCTTCACTGATTGTGTAAAATGTTATATTTTTTTTTCCTAAGTGAAAGTTACAGGGAAGGAAGAAGGGAAGAAGCTAGCATGAAGACCCAAGCTGTTAGCAAAGGTAGACATGTTGAAAGCATATTAAAGATGCCAAAATGAGATGGAGCACAATCTCTGGTGCTCATAGTTGGAATGAGTTTAAGTTAACAATACTTCCAGCTGCTGTGGGAGGTAAAAAATCACATAAATGTTACCATAATCTGGGAGGATGCTTGAGCATTATGGTTTTTACGACTGCAAGGCAGTCCTGAAGCAACATTCAAGGGCTAGATAAACTCTGGGAGATTAACATATATGAATGGTTTACTGTTTGGTGCTCCCACTCACATAGGTCCGCCTTGCATCAAGGCATATGCATGTATGTGATGATGATGACCATTTTTTCCAGAAATAAAGCTTCATCATCATCATCATCATATCTGGGAAGTGGAAGGGAGGGAGAGAGGAAGGGAGGGAGAAGAAATTCCCATATCAGAAGCCAAACAATAGCAGGACGGTCCCATATGGGGAAAAAAGCAACATATGAACACATACATACATACATACATACATACTCAATTCTTTTTTTGTTCCTTAACATTTCCCACACCACAGAGCAATTATGGGGAAACTGTGGCCTGCCAACAGTTTTCTGTTTTCCATCCTCCATCAGTCCTTATCATTTGTCATGGTGGCTGAGGGTGATGTGAACTGAAGTCTAACAACCTTTGGAGGATCACAAATGCCTTGTCTTCAGCATTGAATCAGGGGCAGCCCAAGATATTTCATCACATGAGACCAACCAGTAAATACTACCTAGTTTCTGCTCACCCCCTCTGCTCCTTCTCATATGAATCATCAGTGGAACTTTATGGCTTCTATGTTAGGGATGCTGGGAAATGTGAGAGATAGTATTGGATCTCTCAAGCAGAATAATCAAATTGGCAAGGAAGAGGCTGAACAATAGCCTGTCCTATATGCACCCACAACCCACAAGGTTGTATAGAGAAAGAAATACGCTTAATTTTCTTCATAAAACACATAAAAGTAGTTTCTCTTGCAAAACCATATATAATCAATTATATGGCCTAAAGGAGGGGAGAGAAAAAAAGAAGAAAATATCTGCAGGTTACAGTGATGCAGAAAGAGAGAGGGTGTGGGGTAAAAAACAGTGGAGGGGGAGAATGACCACATATACCTGCAATGTCTGAAGCACTGTAATGAAACTTGTAAACCAGTCATTAGTGAGCATTGTTGTTTTTGTGATGTTCCTTCACATCATTTCTGACTTATGGGAATCCTAAGGCAAACCAAGCACATGGTTTCCTGGCAAGATTTGTTCAGAAAGGGTTAGCCATTGCTTTCTTCTGAGGTTGAGAAAGTGTCATGGTATATTATTTCTAATGGGTAGGCTGTGCGTCTACTCTGGATTTTAGTCCAAACTTTAAGGAGCTATTCAAGGTATCGAAATAGGTTCAGCACCTTTAAAGTTCAAACTAAGGCCTTTTCAGAACGGGGTTTTTAAAACGGTGCAGAGCGTCCTCCAGAGAGGACGTCTACACCTGAGAGTGAACTAGGTCCGGACTACTTTGTGCAGTTCCGGATCTCAGCCCACTCTGGAATGACCCAAAGTGGTCATTCAACGTGCTTTTGAAAGACCGCTTAAAACAGGTCTTTCAAAAGCTCAGAGCACACCACTCCATGGCCGCACTCTGGTGCAGATTTGCAGGCTCGCACCAGTGCGAGCCTGCAGATCTGCTGGGGGCAGGCTTTAGTCTGGCGAGCCTCCACCAACCAGAAGCCACCATTTTCGTTCCCAGAGCATGGCCACACACTGCTCCAGACCAGCCTGGACCCCCGCATGGAGCACACAGGTCCGGTGAGTACCGGCACGGGGCGATTCCCTCGCCCCGTGAAGAAAAGGCCTAAGTGAAAACCCAGAGCATACTCACCATCTTGCTAGCACACTAGACAACACTGTGAATCAGTCCCTGCTTCAGTGACCGCTTCTTGCTGCTATGAATACTCCATTTTGTCTTAACAACTGTGTGAATGTATGGGGGTGTGGGTGGATGGTGCCAGTAGCACAGGACTACTGCATGACTCATGCTTGCTGCCATGTAAACTTCTTCTTCAGAGTGAGCGTTGTGGTGACCAGTCAAGATGGACTAAGAGAGAGCTATACGACAACACATCCAGTATTGTACCTTTCAGACCACTATAGTGATAAATACATTCTAATTTTTAACTGTAAGAGGTTAAACTCCTGGTGGCTATTCTCCAGCTCACAGGGGCATCTGGATCTGTGTTTTCCCTTGGATGAGGAGCAGAGCACTGTGGAAAGGGGTAGATGAGCAGGAAGAAAATGTATGTATGTATGCATGCATGCATGTGTTGGCTGGCAGCATTGATGAGTAGTCAAGCAGTGGCTATCCGCATCTACTGCCACTCTGCCATCTAAACTAAAAAGCTTTTCACTTTGGTTCATGGAAGGGCTAGCTTGACACAGAATTCTACAAGATGGTGCCCAAAATGACTGGACTTGACACTGAAAAAAAATGACTAGCAATCTTGCCATCAAAATATTTCTAATTTTATGAAAACTGCCTAAAATAAACTGTAAACCATAAAAGGTGGCCTTAAGTGTATAGTGGATGCCATAGGTACCATTTGGGAATTTAGACATTCAGTTAGATTAGACATCGCTAAAGAATCTGACTTCTAAGTCAACCCAGTGACATAATTGCAAAAGTTCCATTTATGTCATCATCCATAACGCATGGTTTTGCCTTCATACTGCAACTCATGAGTTAGTTTCAATGCTACATTTTTTTTTCTTTTGTACAATTCAAGTACCAAATGAAACTTGTTGTTTAGTTCATCAAAAGCTATTTTTAATGAACTTAGCTGTCAGTGCCAGGTTTTTATTTGGCCCGAATGATCTTAATAATGAAAACTCAGAGACTTCAAAACTCCTCTCCATACAGTTAAAACTAATTGAAAATGTGTGCATGGGAGACATCTGAAGAAATAATGGTGCAATTATATGGATTATTAATAGCTACTCCAGATAATGATTATGATTATAATACATGGGAGAAAGGGGCAGGATGACTTCTCAGGCCATCTGGGGACCACTGTGAAATCAATGAGAAACCAGTCCGTTAGCAAGGTCCTTTATTGCCAACAACATGAGAGCACAACTGCTGATCTATGTGAGAAGAGGAAGGGTTGTCCCTAAGTTCTCCAGATACTTTGCATTTCTGGTCCCACAGTCCTTCACTATGGGCCATGATGAGTGGAGCTTCCAGGAATTATGAGCCAAAGCAGTGTCCTACCTCCCTCTGGGATAGCAGCAGCACAAGAGTGTTTGAGGAAGGGCTTGGCTCTCTTGCAGCTCAGTTAGTGCTGTCCAGGCATCCTTACTGAACAACCCTAGATAAGGCAGCCACCAAACACTTATCAGATGCTGAAAGCAGCATTTATCACTCAGTCTGTGGGAAAAATACCCAAGCCAGTTTGGAGATTCAGCACTGCTTTCTGGATACTTACAACTGGATCCCAGCTATTCTTTTTGCATGTTCCCTTGTTAGCCTTGGTTTTCTTGGCTGCTGACTCATTGGTTTCTTGACCTCTGGATTGCTAATTACCCACACTGCTTCTCTCTTCTTCCAGTGAGTTATGACAGCACCCAGAAGGCTAAAAGTTCCTGATGGCCCCTTTTCCCCTGAGAAATGCTTGTTAACAGTGATGGAAGTGCAGGTAGAAATTTAGAACTCTGGTTTCACTGATACTGAAAAGTCCTGAAGCACGCATAGCGGAAGTATACTGTGAAGTATATTGGAGTTCAGGATCATGTATAGAACAGCCTTTCTCACATTAATGTTATCTAGTTGAGTTGGGCTATGTTACAACTCCCATCAACCACAACCAGCTTTATGTGGGGATGATTCAAGTTGTACTTTGGTTTGGATTGGAACCTGAGGAAGTCTGATGTAGGTCAATCTTAGCCCAACACCTATGTCATTTATTTTGTATTTCTTATTAATAGGTAATGGCAACATATTGATTTCTTTTATGTGTGTCCTAATATGAGCATTTTTATGCACACAGAAATAATACCCCAATCTGTCTCTCATCTTGGAAAGCTTGTACGTCACACTTCCTCCATAAGGAATACTGAGGTGCTGTGCTTCTCTATAGCAGAAAGTAACTAGAAGACAAGTTGTAATAGCATGAGAAGCAATTCCCTTTCCACCTCGTTTCCCATACACCCCTTCACATTACACTCTTATAGCACTACATACCACTTTAACTGCCATGGCTGCATCTCATGGAATCCTGAGATTTGCAGTTTCATGAGGCAACCAAGATCTCTAGGTTGAGAATTCTATGTACCTCCCCCTGTAACTGCAAGTTCTGGGATTCCATAGAAAGTTGCCCTGGCAGTTAAAGTGGAATTTAGATCTATTATTGTACAGTGTGAAGGCACTTATATCTGAACAGAGCTGCTCCCAAAACTTTTCCATTTTACTTTTATTGGAGCATTTCCTATCACAAAATTACAATTGTGTGTGATTTCACTGGGTCCATTCTAAAAATGACTAATGCCAAATCCAACCTAGTGTCGGCATCTGTGAAGAGAACCGGTTACAGCACCAACTGCACAGTAGGTAGGTACAGTTTGAAAGCAGGATACAAAACAATGCAGCCATTGGAAGGGGAAGGAATTTAACAAAGTGAGACAAAACCTGCAATACAGTGTTTAATGTTTAGAGTTTCATGGGGTCTGATATTTTGTATGACTTGCCTGATGTAGCAAGAAGAAAACCAATATTTGAACACCCTTTCTTTTCACTAGATAGATATTGACCTAAGACTTCAATACTATCTAGTAACTGCACAAAGGCTAATCCAATTAGCCACATTTTTGAACAATTTTTCCTCTTCCCCACCCCCTAATTTTGGTACAGTCTGGCTTAACGAAGACTCCTGGGGAACTCAAAAGCTCGCCTTGCTTGTGCACCACTTTTCAAAAACATTCTAGTGATCCTAATAAAGATATTATTGCTCAACTTTGATTTTCGTCCATCCAACCTTATGAGTTATGCTCCCATGCAATGATTTCAAGAAATATCTGCTACTAGTGATGTTGAAGCCTCTGAACTTGCTCTGATGCTTATGGTATCATGAGCAAAACCTCAGCCTTCACTGAGATGTGCAGAGTAAACATTTTATCCTTCAAAAAATTGCATCCAGTTCGCAGAATTTTTTTTTTAATTCAGTCACACATTATGTGTGCTGACTCCCATGTAAAAGATTTGTGGCAATTGCATGATGTATGAGGTGCCATTTGTAAAATATTATTTAGTGTAAAACATGATTTTCTCCCCCCATACACTGATTTATAAGTTGGATTTATAAATCTGCACTTCTCAGGGGGTGAGTTATATATCTTGTCTCTGATTTATAAAACTTGCCAGTAAATCTTCAGCCAAAAGTTTTGATTCAGAAATCATTATTTTAAGCATTAGATTTAGCTAAAACATTCAGCTGATTTATAAGCCACGAAATGGTTTTACATACCCCAATCTGGATTACAAATTCTACAACAGATTCACATATCGTGCCAAGAGAATCCTGAATAAAAAAGAGAGAGAGTTTGTGTGTGTGTTATGATTTACTAATCTTCACTTTGCAATTTTAGGGTACAACTGACTGATTTATAACTCTGAGATTATACAATAATAATCTTAGTTTATAAAATCCTTATTTTACTTGAAGTCAAAAATGTTGATTTATCAATGATGATTAGGTTTACTGCTAGGTAGGTTGCAAGAATTGCTCAGCACATCGCTGCTAGGAGAAAGTGCAGACAAACAAGCAAGTTGAGATAAGCAGAAGATGGATTAAGCAACAAACTTAGTTGATCAAGCTAAGGAAATATGGGGAAATGATGTTGCCATTTTGAAGGGCAGAAAATAGGAATGAGGAGCAGAATGTTGTCAACTGAGAACTTTTGGGATGAGTTTGGAAACATGGGCAGGAGTTCAATACCCTAGGACTTCAATGTCTTGCTGTTGTGTGCCTTCAGGTCCTTTCTGATTTTATGGCAGCCGCATGGTGAACGTATCATGGGGTTTTCTTTGCAAGATTTGTTCAGAGGGGGTTTGCTTTTGCTTTCCTATGAGACTGAGTATGACTTGCCCAAGGTCACCCAGTGGGTTTCCATGGCTGAGCAGGGATTCAAACTCTAGTCTCCAGAGTCATAGACCAATGTTCAAACCACCACACCATGCTGGTTCTAGGACTTCAATACTAGTAACTATTGAGATGCACAATGGAGGCAATTTTTGAAATGTTTTTCTCTTCCTCATCCCCCCATTTTTGTACTATTTTGCCTAACAGCAAGTTCTGGGCTCATGCTACTTCTGTATCACTTTTGAAAAACACTTTAGTGAGGTTAATAAAGGTATTTCTTGGACTACATCTTCCAGAATCCACTGTTTCTTTTTTATTCCTAGGAAGCTCTGGCAGATGTCTTTTTTATTCCTAGGAAGCTCTGGCAGATAATTTTTCCAAGCTGTGGACATGGGCTAAATTTAGACTAGGTGTCCCCAATGGAAGTAATTTTTTGTTAAGAATAATAGTTGGGAAGTGCTCAACTGAGTTCTAATTGTACATTTATTTGTTTGATACCCCCGTTTTCTTCCAATAGGGGAGCCAAAGTAGCTTACAATCAGAATTAAAAACAACATACAAGCAAAACAATGAATAGTAGAAAAGTTCTAAAAATAATTGAACAATCATATTAAGAACTCTAATTTCAAGGTTTTTTTTTAAATAAGACAGCTAAAATAAAAATTATCATTATAAAGATACAAATACAAAACACTCCAATTAAAAGACCTTTTTCAACTGTCAGTTTACAACCAAAGGTCTGAGTAAATAGAAAGCATTTCACTTGTCAGCAGAAAAAAGAGCAGATTGGGGCCAAACTAGCTTCCCATGGGAGAGCACTGAACACTTTTGGAGCAACTGCCAAGAAGAGTCTCTCCTGTATCCTCACCAAATATGCTTGTGAAGGTGGTGGGAACGAGAGAAAGCCATCCCCTGGGGATTTTAAAGGTCAGGCAAGCTCATATTGGGAGATAGGACCCAAGTCATATTATTCTTTCTATCTTTCTTTCTGTCTCTTCATTTTAACAACACAGTACTGTCACCTCCAAAATCCTTCAGATGAAGGTCAGGGTGTCTCTGGAATGTGGACTTGATGGATATTACCAAAAAAATGACATCCAAGAGCATCTTGGGGAGGAAATAGTAGCCACCAACTTGTCACTGCCATTGTGGAAGAAAGGGAGTGGTGAGTGGGAGAGAGATGTGGCATTGCCAGCAAAGAAAAAGTAGGGCAGCAATGATTAAACTCTCACCAACCACTTAAAAATAATTAGAAGTGACCTGCTCAGATTGTCTTCAAAAGAACCCCTTAGCTGGTCCATAAAAATCAACTCAGTTTTCTAGATAAATGAATATTATTCCAATTTTGCTAGTGTTTTAAAAGAATAATTAATGTAATTGACTTAAGTCTAGGGATGTGGAGATGTTCCAAGCGCCATCATTGTATGATTCCTCTGGTTCACTCTCCTTGTCTTTGTCTCTTCCAGACTCTATTTTATGTGTAGGCTTCCTTCATTGCAGTTTGGGAGAACAGGATGGGATTGGCCAGCCTCATCTCTTCCACCTTATCACCATGGTTTCCTCACCATGGCCCCAAAACCTGGAAGGCTGAAAGTCTGCATGGGAAACCTGCTGTTCTTACATAGATGCCCTGCACAGTTTAGAGGCTCCTCTGGCCATCGTTCTCAATTGCTTGCAAGCATGGCAGTATCTCTGCTGCAACGGGTCAGCCTTTCAGCTTGTATGGGATGATGGGGCCAGCAAGGAAGGGGGGTAGGAATGTAAGCAACCCCTAGCTTGGAAGTAACCAGTCGATTGCATTTAATTTTTTTCCCAATGACAAAAGAATTACATGAAATTTTGTTATTGTAATTTATAACTTTTAGTTCCTTTTGCAGTTATGAGGGTGTTGCCCCACTGAATGACAGACACAGACTATCACTAGCTTGTGCTGAGCCTCATAATCTGTTGTCAGTCTTGAGGTAACAGTGATGTAGTCAGATGAGAATGTGCAACTAAGGCAAGACGTTTGATTACTTCTGAGAAACAAGACAGTAAAGAGTTACTTTTTAAAATGGCAATGATATTGGCATCTAATTATACTTCAGCCTTTTAACTATAACTAATTAGTTTTTAAATGTATCTTACAAAGCTTTTAGGTGCCTTACAGTTGTTCTAGGCTTGATCAACGTGGTTCAAAGCATCATTTTTACTGGTCTTCTGCTCATAAAGGTCACACTTTCTCCAGAGCTCACAATGAAGGTGAGTTCCTTCATTTGTTTTTCATGGTCCTTGTTCTGTTCCTGTCTCATCTGCCCCATGTAAATATTTTGGATCATCATTCAGTTCCTCTTGTTTTCTGTGTCATGTTCTCCACTGTGTGTGAGTGTACATCCCTTCAAGTTGCCTGTCAACATATTGCAACCCCATGAATTTGTCATAGGGTTTTCTTAGACAATGAATGCTCAGAGGTGGTTTTGCCAGTTTCATCCTCTGGAATATCGCGTACAGAACCTGGTGTTCATTAGCAGTCTCCCATCCAAATTCTAAGGAGGGCTGAACCTGTTTAGCTTCCAGTACCAGAGGGGATCTGGTGCCTTAGAGTATTTAGGCCATGTTCTCCATTACCTCATTTTATCTTGCATGTGTCTCTCTGCTAGGATGGGTCTGCCGGTGTGCAGCTTTTTTCTTTTCTTATTAACAAGCTGTTTACTCCCTCCTCCAGATCATTAACAAAGATGTTAAAGTAAAATGTTACCTGTTACAGTGTAGCCTCCTCCACATCCTTTTTATTGTTCCTGCCTGCATTCTCCCATTCAGCCCACAGTTCTCTCCACACCATGCTTGAGCTGCTTGAGTCCACTTTGAATTAATTTCTCTAGTAACATTTTGTGAGAGACAGCTCCTTCTCTGTCTCCTTACCATCCAAAAGCATCATATTTTTGTATGAGCCTTCCTTGGCTTATTTTGCAATTCTGTTTTGAAGAAAGCAATCAAGAATCCAGGCAAGATAGCCTGTAACACTGATGCCTTCTGATCATGGAAATGTGGGAGCCAAGATTCTGTTGCAAGTTGCTCAAAGTCATTGCCTACCCACAACACACACACACACACACACACACACACACACACAACCTCCAAGCTAATAGGGAACAAACAGCATCCTCTGCATCTTCATGCAATCCTTTTTTTAAAGACAGATTGCACCCAGTTAGAACTGAGTCAAGGCTTTTCCCAAACTGTAATCAAGAGTAATGGCACAGGTGCACACAGATCAGATAAATAAGTGAAGCACAGTGATTGTCAGAGAAGCAACGCTGGTCCCAGATCTATAACATAATTGTTCAGAGAGAGTTAATCAGCTGATTATTTACATCCTAAGAAGCATTAAAGAGAGCAAAGATAAGGATGTTGGCATGCATAGGAAATGTATGTAGGACACATTCACTCCAGGATCAAAGAAATGTTATACTTCAAGCAAGGCCAATCAACCTGAGATATTTTGCCATCCCAAGACTGACTGTTCTACACAGAACAAAAAAGTATATAGTGAAATCTCACTGGCACTATGGGCACGTTCACACTACACAATTACACTGCTCTGATTCTACTTTAGCCACCATGGTTCCACCTTATGGGATTTGTAGCATAGGGAGCGATAAATTGAATCTTCTGCCAGAAAGCAACAGTACTTCACAAACTACAAATTTCAGGATTCCATAGGATGTAGCCATAGTAGTTAAAGTAGAATCATAGTGCTATAATTGTATAGTGTGAAAGGACCCTAAAGGATGGGAAATATACAGCCAAAAGCTTCCTTATATAAATTGTCCCCTACTCATAGAAAGCATCTCAGTCAAGGAGAAGGATACTGAGTAGATTAAAAAAAAAACAGGAAAAAAAAATAGCAACAGAGGAACAGAAGAATATCTAATCATTTTAAATATGGTGCTGGAGGAAAATTCTATAGACAGCATGAGCTACCAAAAGACAAATAGATGTGTTCTTGTTGTTGTTGTGTGCCTTCAAGTCATTTCTCACTTATAGCAACCTTAAGGCAAACCTATCATAGGGTTTTCTTGGCAAATTTTGTTCAGAGAAGGTTTGCCTTTAACTTTCTCCAAAGCTGAGAAAGTATGACATGCCCAAGGTCATCAAGTTCGTTTCCATGGCTGAGCAGGAATTTGAACCCTGGTCTCTCAGAGTCCTAGTCCAGCAGTCAAACCATCACACCAAATCAAATCAAGCCTGAACTCTCACTAGAAGTCAAAATGACTCAATGAGGCCGTCATGCTTTGGGTGCATTGTGAAATGGCATGTATTACTGGAAAATAGGATAGTGTTTGGGAAAGTGGAAGGCACTAAGAAAAGAGAAAAACCACATTACAGATGGGTTGACTCCATCAAAGAAACCATGGGCCTGAGTTTGCAAAGCCTGAACTTTGCATGGTTGGTGGGCATGCAAAAGAGGGTCTTCTCAGTGGCTGCCCCTGGAACTCCCTCCCCAAGGAGGCCAGAATGGCCCCCACTTTGTTGTCCTTCCAGCAGTAGGCTAAACCTTTTCATCCCAACAGGTTTTTAAAACAGAAAGCTTTTAAAGAATGGGCTTGTTTTAAATTGAATAGTTTTTAATAGCTTTTTATCGTTTTTAAACTGTGTTTTATACTTGATATTGTATTTTGATACTATGATTAGTTTAATTCCTTTTTAATGTTCATTTTTTGTATATTTCTAATTGTATTGTTTTAAATTATAAGCTGATTTGAATCCCAATTTTGGAAAATCACCATCATCATCTCTTGTGGAGATCTTTCATACACAGGACCAACATAAGTTGAAGTCCACTTGACAGCAAACAACAACAACAAGAATAAATCTATTTTTTTTAACTTGGGGAAGCATTTAATTGTGCAGCTTCACACCTGCATTTTGAACAAGAATGCATCACAGGCTTTCATAGAACCCTAACATAGCTGTAGACAGCTTTGACAGAGGCATGTTTTCCATATTGTAAGAAGTATGATCCACTTGGTTCTGAGGGACCCTTTTCTGGGTGCTATTATTTAAGCACATTGACAAACTGGAAATTATTCAGAAAAGAAAAACTAAGGTACTGGAAGGTCTTTTGAGGGACAAGAGTTGGCTATGTTTTGTCTGGGCAAGAGATGAAGGAGTTTACAAGAGTGCTCTGCAGAATATATTTATTCTCTGTTGCTCTGGAAGAAATAAGTGAATTGATTGGTGGAATTTGCAAGGTAGTAGATTTCAACTAAACATTACACCAAGGGCAGACAACTTCCCAAGGTTCAGGGGCTGCACATCCCCCTTCACACACCACATCTCCTCTATCATCTCTACCCCTGTGTTTTATTTTATTGTATTGGAAAAAGTCTCCTCACAACCAATAGGAGCCATAAGTCTGCCATTTCTCCCACCACCACCAAAATCTGTTCAGGGGGTCATTTCCCCCATCTTTGTACTGAACACTTCAGTAATGCATGTGTCAGAATGGCCATCTGGAAAACCATGTGTCAAGAATCAGCATATTGGACTAAATGATCTCCAAACACACTCAAACTCTATAGTCCTAAGGTTTTTGCATAGACTAGCATTAACAGCTAGCAATCTTTTCATGCCTTTAATTACTAATTGGTAGTCTGCATGCTGTAGACTACCTGTTTGTTTGTTTTTCAACAAGCACTCACTTCTTGCATCTCAGTAAACTGCACCTATTTTCTTTTTCCCTCTCTGTCCTCCATGGATCATGCATTGGATTCTTAACAAGTTTGGATAAGTAAAGCTACTTTTATAGTTTTACAAAGAAAACTAAGGATGTTTCTGTTTGACTGTAGGAGTGGGGCTGGTTGTTGTTCAGCTTGTGCCCCTACAACTCATTCTCAAGCTAAAGGTTTAAATATTATCCTTTTCTACCTTAGCTTTGCTTTCCTCATCTCAGAAAAGTTTCTGGGGAGCCAAAAGATGGAGCAAAAGCAGATCAACTTCCTTGTCAATTCTTCCATATATCCACAGATCAACTCCCTGGATCAAAGTCATCAAATCGTAAATGCCACAAACAAAGAGCAGGTTTACAGCAAATGTTCCAGAGGACCAAACAGAGTGGTGAGGAGGGATTCCAATCTGGGGGCCCTTTCTGCAGCTTGCCTGGGTCTGGGGTCATCCTGGAGTCATCCCAGCAGCGGCTTTGCCAGGATGGAAGCATGGACGCCAGCTTTCTCCTCTGCACCAACTCGTTCACTGCAGAGGGAAGTGCGATGGCCCTGCCTCTTTCTGCCACAGTCCAGCTGGGTATTCTCCTAGGCTGTGCTGGGGCAGGAAGCACAGCCATTGTGCTTCCAGGGCTTCCATAGCTAAGGTAAGTGTGGGCATGTGGCGGGACAGTGGGGCGATTTCTGGTCATTGAGGGGGAACCCCGTTGATGATTTGCAGCACAACTGTGCCATCTGGGGATGGGAGAAAGACAGGACTATGATGATGATGTGCACAAATGTCATCATAGTCCCGTCTTTTTCCTGTTCTTAAAGCAAGTTGGGAAGCTGGAGTGGAAAGGGCCTAGGAGGGCCAGCCCAAGCATTTTGCTGCCTAAAACAAAGAATAAGATAGTGCTCCTCTCTTTCTATGTACAACTGTTGAGTCTTCTGATGATAAATTACTTCAGCAGTGATAAAAAGAAAGCATACCCTACCACATGTAAAGGCAGCAAGCTAGCTGAGGGCATCTGGGGCAGCCGGTATGGAATGCAGCTATCGCTTCCACACCTCTTGCTGCCACCTCTTGCCACCTGCCAGCTGAAGCAATCATCAGGGATGTGAACATTTCTCAGTCTGAATTTTGTTGGATTTCTCTGATTTCTACCAATGTTTTCCTCCTGTCCTTGTTTTGTATCAGAGTTTGAGACTTCTGTGCATATGGTATCCATATGGAAATGCATGCACATTGCAAATATGTCGCCTTTCATCCAACGTACACATTTCCCCCACTGACTCTTGGGTTCTTTGCATATTTGTTCAACTGTGTTCATTTTTAGCTGCTCACATTTCAAAATGGGCACACTGCTTTGTACACACTTTATTTCTCTGAAGCTCCCATAAGTCTCAAAAACATGCACATTCTGGGGGTATTTCTTTTCACAATCTGTCTTGAGAGGTGTAGAAAGGCAACTTTTATCTACATTGTAGACAGTTACTTCTCATAGGTAATGTATCCCATTGTTCATTGCCACAAGAGTCCTTTATTCACCTTTGCCCAGTGTCAACAAACATAATTCAAAGTTTCTTTGCCTCTGATAGAGGTTAGAATAAACTACAAGCTAAAGTACTTCCCAACAGAAAGGCAGAAAACTAAACTCAATAAGAAAACAGCTGGCTCTGCTAAGTTTTCTGATGTCTTCCCAAATAACGTAAAGTTTTTTCTTAATCTTCCCATTCAAAGTTTTCTTTCCCCCTAAATCTTCAGCCACAAGACCATCTAGCTATCTCTCTTCACATACATTGTATACATCCACGTATTCCAACACCTAAATTAGCCTGTCTCAAACCTCCTGCATACTTCCTTCCCCCCGGCTGCCTTCTGGGGATATTTTTCTCCCTCATTATCTCTCTGTTCATCTTGTCTTCCTTCCATTCTTCCTGCCTTTGCTGCCCAACAGCTTCACCCTCTGATGATCCAGGTTCACCACCACACTTCTTGCCATTCTCTTCTTCTGTCCCTTCTGCTCTGAAACTTGCCACCTCCAACCTGCTGTTCTGCTCCCACTCTTCACTTGAATCCATCCTCATCCTTCCCTTTCCCTTGTTTCATCCACTCCTTCCTCATCACCTCCTCCCCTTCCACTCCAGCTCACTGTGTCCACCTGTTCCTTTAGTCTTTCCATCGTCCATCGCTTGCTTCCATTCCTGGTGTCATCTCTGTTCCTCCATATGCCCTTTTCTACATGCTTCTCTCTCTGTTATGTGCCTGTCTGCCAGGTTTCAGGATTCAGATTTGGAATAAGATGAGGCTGAGTTTGAGC
This sequence comes from Iguana delicatissima, assembly GCA_948472985.1. Taxonomy (NCBI): domain Eukaryota; kingdom Metazoa; phylum Chordata; class Lepidosauria; order Squamata; family Iguanidae; genus Iguana; species Iguana delicatissima. The sequence continues at coordinate 1,461,923 of CAOKZL010000053.1, forward strand.
CTAGGGAATGTCAACCTCAGGAGATAGCGGCTGAACCTATAGAATGTCAGCTTCATGAAACAACAAGCCAAGACTCAACTGAGGCTAATCCTGTACAAGCACCATCAAGACAGCTGGAGGACTCAGGTGATGAGGTGTTGCCTTGAAGTCTTTGGGCCAGGTAATTGGAATGGAAAGCAGCACAACAACAGTTGATGAGGCTTCTCTCCAAACCCAACTAGAAACAGGAGGCAGCTGGCTGTGGCTTATTTAAAAAGCAGTTTGGACCCCTGTTCCTCTGTTGGTAACAACTATCTATCAGTGGCATATTCTACCTGCAGATTCCTCTCATCTCCTGAAACCTTGACTCTTGGACTGGCTGACAACCTGACCCAGACCTCAGAACTGGACTACTCTTCTGCATGTCCCTCTGTGCGCAAAATGTCCCAGGCAGGCTCCTCTTTCAAAGACTTTGGTTTTTTCCTGCATTGCTTCCTGACCCTTATCGGTCACAGCCTTGAGGAAAATGTTATTCCCTAGCAACTCTGTGTTTTGTGTGTGTGTGTGTGTGTGTTGGAATCTGGAGCAGGACACTGTCCTCCCATCTTTTGACTTTTTCACCTCCCATCTCTGGCTCTGCCCCCCTTACCATTTCAAAAACTGTTTCATCTGAGTGTTCTTCCTCCCAGCTCTCCTATGTGGATGAGTTCTCTGGTGCCATGAGTGATGCCCCAGCATCCTACTGGGCCAAATCAGTTAGGAAGTGCAGATTGGACAGCAACAGGCACCCCAGTACCCTCATTTCTCACCATACTTACAATTAAAATGGTATCAAAGTACTGGAACTCTGTAATATTATAGTATGTTGAAGTTCTACATTCTAAAGACCAGGGAAAGCAGAAATCTGTACTGTTGCCTGCTACCAAACCACATCTATCAATTGGAAGAGACGAAGTGACATCAGCTTATGCCAACCCTTTATCATCCTGCATTCCTTTATGCAGACCCATTTCTTCCTCACATCCTCCCAGCTCCTTCCCAGCTTTAATCTTGCTGCAATTTTCAAGACTCTCTCCTGAGGTCTGCGAAATCTGAAGCATTTATAAAAGAATGAAATAGAAACATTCTCCACCAATAGAGGCTTTAGATGACTGTCGTGCCCAATGATGCTACCACCATAGGGGGTGGGGGGCACATGGAAATGAAATTTCAGTGCTTTATGAAGAGCAGGTGACAAAAGCAAGTTGTTATTTCACCTGAGCAAGAGGAAATATTGTACAGTTATCTTCTTCTGTGGCAGCCTTTCCTTTTCCATTCTTAAATCCATGGGGAAATGTATAATCTCATGTTTGGTTGTGGCATTTTGAATTTCCCTCGACATACAGGCCACAATCTGGAAGACAGGTAAGTGTGCTTAAGCCAGCTGACTACATTGATTGCTCTGGAGACTTTTGAAGGCACTTAACTCACTCTTAGATTGTGTTCATGCTAGCCTGTGATTTACAAAATGCACATTTTAAAGTCAAAACCCATGACAACAGAATTTTAAGATTCCAAGACTAGCATTTTCAAATCCACTAAACAGTGTTTTTGAAACACAGTTTGTGGATTGAGTGGCTAGAGCCTTTTTTGCATTCATGCCTGCATCTTCAAAATAATTCCGTACATCTTGGCAATTGTCTTTTCTTGCTATTTTTCACTTTTGCAATCATACCTTAAGGGGCTAATTTCCTGCAATACATGATGGGTGAGAGGGTGACTGGAGAGGGAGGGTGAACAGAACTGTATACTAACTAGCATCATGGTGCACTTAAAGTGACCAAGAGTTATTTGAAGCAATTACTCCCTCTAAGACTGAACTCAGCATTCCTGTGCTGACAGGATCAGAGTCAAAAGAGGCCAATGAGAAACAAGGAAGAGGCTTGTTTTGGGGAAATCCTGAGGCACTCAGGAGTATAGAAGAAAAGCAGGAGGAAGAAGAGATTCACTCTTAAAAAAAAAAATCCCACAAATCTCCAAACTATCTCATACAGTGCAAACAGGTCTGAATATGGTCAAAGTTCTATAGAAGCCTTGCAATACTGGGCATCTGCTGTAAAAGAAAGAGAAAAAAAAGAAACTTGGCTGGGATGGACGGTTAATATCATCCCAAAAGGCACCAAGCTATGGTCCCTTGTCACAAGGGGGGTCCCAGTAATGTCATCAAAGATGAAATGTCATCAGCTATAACTGCACAGAGTATATCCCCCATTAAAAAAAAAAAAGAGTGTAATAAAGGAGAATGCACATACGCACAAACACACAGAAACACACTGTTCAGGGCAGTATACTCACTCAGAGACTCTTCTCCATCATCCTAAGGAACAAAGAAGAAGGACCAAACCCTGAGATTTGGAAACCTTAATAGATGCAGAATAGTTGATTCCTTCAAAGTGCATATACCCTGGAGAAGGTCGCATAGTGACAGGGAGAAAAATGGGGATGGTTTGCCCCCAGCGGCAATGTTTTTGGGGCATCCCAGCTTGTAGCCACGCCCCCATGTGCCACGGCCATGCGCCCGCATGCCACGACCACGCCCCCCATGCACTGTGGCCATGCCCCCTCATGCCCCCCATGCCCCCCACGCCCCTCCTTCACGTACTCCAAGTTCCGCTGCTGCCCAAAGATTGATTCATTGATTTACTACAGTGGTTCTTAAACCACGAGGCAGGATCCTAAACAGGATAGTTCAAGGGAGTGAGGCAAGAAAAGTCAGCCTTCAAGTACAGTGAATGCCGGGGGGGGCAAGACTCTGGCCCTTTCTGCAGCGTACCTTTTTGCGGAGCTAGGCTGCAGGGATCACATGAGCAGCCTCCAGCAAGAGGCTCTTGAGTCCTGGTTGCCTCAGCTCCGCACGAGCTGCCTGCTCCCAAGCAGGCAACGTGAGAGCCCCGCTTCTTCCTTCCACAGCACAGCCTGGGAGTTTCCCAGGCTGCACTGGGGCAGGAAGCGCAACCACTGTGGCTATGGAGGCTCCGCATGCACAGCAAGTGCATGCAGGGCCCTGGAGCAATGCGCAATTGTGCCCCATTTTCGTCTGAAAGCCGAAAATGAAGAATTGTGTGAGCAGTGCCTGCCCTACCCTGGAGCGTTGCGCGATTGTGAGTGCATCATGCAGATCACTCCTCACAATCACACAATGCTCCAGGTGCCCTTTCACATGGCAAAAGCCGTGCGAAAAGGGCCAGTGTGTGCACCATTGAGATTGACTGGTTTCTGCAAAAGAGCAACACTAAACATCTTCCCTTGTTATGCTTGCCTCTAACCTCAGATATATGAACAAATCAACTTCCTTTTTTTGTGTGTGTGCTTAATGCCAAATTTTATTTAATGCCATTTACAGACTCCCCCACATGCACAAAACAGGTAATGATACAGAGCCTTTTAAGTGAGTAGCCAACTTTTGTCACAAACTAAACAAAATACATTTGGACAAGGCCGGAGGAGTCAGGATGGAGCTATGACTTCCAGGCTCAGTTGTTGGACTCGCCCAGGGTGAGGCAGTCAAAGAGGTACTCACCCAGGCCATCTTCACTGGCACGCACACACTTCAAGTTGGTCAGGTGGTCTCCCAGCTTCTTGATCAACTTTACCTCCTCATGTAGGTAGTGCATCTGCAGGAAGTCACCCAAATGGGGGTCACTATGTTAGGTAGCCAGATCTGATGGAAGGGGTCGGGCTTGGTATGTTGGGTGGCCACCCAACATACTGGGGATACTGACCCAACACACTCAGCTTCCCTTTTTTTTATGCTTTTCCCACTCAGCTTCTCCAAACGTTACTTTGCTGGTGCAACATGCTCCTTAGCGACCATAAAGCAGTTGTTCGGGCAGGCTGGGAGGAAAGTGAAGAGAGGAGGCAGAGACTATTAATTCAGCATTAAGATGGAGGATGCGGCTGGTATGAGCGGCCTGTGAGAGGGAAGGGTGAGAGAGATGTAGGATAGAATATGGGGGGTGCACAACATGGAGTGGTGGGGCACAACATCCTCACATAGAAGTAGAGGGGGTCACGGGGTAAAAAGTTTGAGAACCATTGATTTAATAGCTATCCCATGTTTTTCCTTGCATAGGACCGAGGCAGTTTAACTCCAGTTTAGGACAACGTATGATTCCCCACTTAGCCACTGAAACCAGCTGGGTAACTTTGAGCACATCACACACTCTCAGCCCCAGAAAACTCCATGATAGGTTCACCTTAGGGGAGTGATAAGTCAGAAATGACTTGAAGGCACACAACAACAACAACAACAACAACAACAACAACAACAGATAAAAAATTGTACATACAAATGTATGAACATATTTGTATGAAAACATACAAATGTTTTCAAAAACAGTTAAACCATTCTATTAAAAAAAAATGTAGTTTGAAAGACACTTAAAGCATAATAGAAAAGATAAAAGCACAGCCTCAATAAAAGCCCTTTTGCCACATAAATTATGAGCCAAAGGCCCACCTGAATTTAAAAAAAAAAAAAAGGTGTCTGCCTGCTGATGGGAAGAGAGCGGGGGCAAAGAGGGCCAATCCTTTTCAGAGCACTCCTGTTACCAAGTTAGAAGCACATATGGCAGGATGGGCTAGCTCTAGGGGGTCTAAGGGTCACTTTCTTTAACACCCAGGACCCTCTAGGGTTCACACCAACCCCTCTTCATTAACTAGGAAGTGACTAAAAGGTCATTTCCAGTTGTTTTTTTTTAATGATTCCAGTTTTGAGAGTAGGACATAAAAAAAACCCCAGATTTTCTGTGACAACAAAGGCCATTTCCACACGGGCATATTGCCCACGCTAGAGCGACCTCTCTTGGAGGTCTTCTTCACCGGGGGGGTGCGCTAGAGCAGTTAAAAAAAGTGAGGTTCTAGACCTCAAACTGCTCCAGCGCAGCCGCGGGGGTGGCGCTGTGAGTTTTATAAAAACCACCTTCGCAAGTGGTTTTTATAAAACTCACCCGCGCTGCCCCGTGGCAGCCCCCGATGAAGAACTGCAGAGACGCTGTAGCGCGTCCCTGCAGATCTGCCTGGGGGCGGGCTTCTGGCTGGCATGCTGTCCTGATTGGTGGAGCGCTGCCGGAAGCCGCCGGCCGCCATTTTGGGCGCCACCGAGCGCCGCCGAACGCCGCCGAGCGCCGCTGAAATTTGGCGGCGTTTAGAATGGTGGATCTGCGCTCTCCGCAGGGATGGAGCAACCCGCTCATGGGTAAGCTCTGCCCCTGCGTGCGCGGCCCCGTTTCGCCCCCCCCGTGAGGAAGGGCCAAAGTTTGTCTTCTAAAAGGGAAATTTTACTAGAGTGGAAAAAGCAATTCTCCCTTTTTGTCCGACATGGTGCCCCAAAGGCAAACCTATCATGGGTTTTCTCTTGGCAAGAGGGGGCTTGCCTTTGCTTTCCTCTGAGGCTGAGAGAGTGTGACTTGTCCAAGGTCATCCAGTGGGTTTTCATAGCTGAGTGGGGATTTGGGCTCTGCTCTCCAGAGCCATACTCTAATGCTCAGGCCACGAGGTTGTGCTGACTCAAGGTTCTCCATCCTGAGCAACACATGAGGAAGTGTCTGTATGCATGGGTTTTTGTGCATAAGTTGAGGAGGAGCTCAAGAACCATAAAAAAATAGCCTTGAGTAAGCATAGAGAGCCTGTGAGCCTTGTGACTGCCACCCAACCTTACTGTATGGCAACTTTGTGTAGCAAACATTGTCATTCCAAAAATGCAAAAGAGATGATGCCGTTTGCATCTCACTGGCATAAGGACTGCTCTGAATGCAAAATTCAACATCTTGCATCCACAAGAAAACAACAGGATTGTCATACCATCTAAAGCAACCTGCATCCCATTCCACAGAACCATCTATGCAATCCCTAGATCACATCTCCCTGTGCAGCCCAGATTACAGAATCCACCTTATCATGTTGAAGGGGAAGTGGCACTCTCCCTTCTTTTCCCTCTCCCTTCCTTTTAACCTGAATATTTTGGAAAGAGTGTCATACGATCAAAAACACCCTGCATTTACTTGCTCTTTCAATCACCACTTGCTCGCCACCTGTTACTGCAGCTGTTATATTTCTTGTTGTCTGTTACTGAACAGTTGTAGGACACATATTCATTATGGATTGATGGTATATCCATGGCACGCTAGACCACTGGATAGCTAATTGGCTGCTACAACAGTAGTTGACAATGAGATTTTTTTAAAAAAACTTTTCATGACAGTTCTCTTTCTCAAGATCATCCCCAGGGTGGAGAAACAGCAAAATGGATTGGTTTCCACTTTAATGCCCAGGGATTTATAATAGAAACTTATTTTTCTCACATCATACATAAGCATGGGCAGGCCTTTGAGGCTAGATTTTGTGACTTCATTCTCTTTAATCTGAATGCAGGGCTTTCACACATGCAAAATAGAGCTCGGGCATTCACAAAAAGACAATACATGACTGTATCTTCTTTGGATCTTCCTTCCTTCCTTCCTTCCTTCCTTCCTTCCTTCCTTCCTTCCTTCCTTCCTTCCTTTCATTCTTTCTCTTTCTCTTTTCCTTTCCCTTTCCCTACCACTCTCCTGGAAAATCACCAAGGAGTACAGAGTGGCCTACAGGGTTCTCCTCCCTATCATTCTCTTTACAATAAATCTGGAAGGTAGTTTACAGCCAAAAATTGTGTCTGACACAAGGTCACACAATGAACTTCACAGCAGAGCAGAAATTTGAACCCTGGTCTCCCCCGTCTTAGTTTAACATTCAAACCACTAGAGAACTCTTGAATTCCCCATAGATACCAGGAGAGTATCTGTACTACATCATTCTAGTAGTCTGATACAAACACTCATAGCTCCATCTTAGTGAATTGTGGGCTTTGGAGTTTAGTGAGATACTTCGAATTCTCAACTAGAAGGCCCTAGTGATGGAGTTTAGAGGAGTGTACTCAAGTTTACTAGCAGAGAATTCTGGGTATTTCATGAAGCTAGAAATCCTAGGGTTCCATAAGTCGGAGCCATGGCAGTTAAAACAGGATCAAATTTTGTGTAGTGCTTATGCACTCACTGTAGTAGTTATGTTCTTTCAAGTCATTTCTGATGTAGGGGCACTCTTAGGTGAATGTATCATAGGGTTTTCTTGGCAAAATTTGTTCAAAGATTTATCATTGTCTTCCTCTGAGGCTGAGGGAGTGTGATTTGCCCAAGGTCACCCAGTGTGTTATGGATAATCAGGGATTTGAACCTGGTGCTCTGAAGTCCTAATCTAGCACTCAAAACATTACACCACAATGGCTCCCTATGTACTCACTGACTTCTGTGAAATTGTATGACCACTTCCTCCCCTTTTCTGTGGGCCATTTCTGCCCTGCAGTGTTATAGTGCTATTCTTCCACTTTCAACCTCCTATAGAATTCTGGGGTTTGTGGTTGACTGAGGCCAAAGAGCTCTCTGGCTGAGAATTCTAAACGCCCCTCCTTAAACTGCAAACCCCAGGATTCCAGAGGATGTTGAAAGTGGAGTAGTAGCACTATAACAGTGCGGTGCAGAAACGACCTCAATATTACCTGACCATGGCTTTGGAAATTGTGCTGTATTCACTCAGTACATTGATACCATTTACATAGATAGATGATCACTGGAAGACAAGAAAAATCCTAAGAACAGCGTCCTTGGGCTAAGATTTAACTTGCTTGTCTAACGACACTGCTGGATGAAAAGCTGGTGGTGTTCTGTGGCAGAGGAAAAAGAGGCCATGAATACTACAGCAATGAGGGGGAAAGCAAAAGCCATCACTATTAGCTGCTCTGCCATCTGCCCAACTGCTCAACTTCCATTCCCTGCCAATGTTATGCCTGGGTCAAAAAAGAGTGTATTTTTTTCTAGTCAGTAAACCATAGGATTTCAGCTTTGGACACTTGTTAGGTTCTGAGCAGTATGGCAAGAGAACTGATGCCTGTACTGAGCCCTTTAAAAAAAGAAAAGGACAACAGAGAAAATGGTTCCTACCAGTGACAGGAGACTTACAGGCACCATTTCATTTCAGACAATGCACCTCAAATCAAGTTTGGTTTGGACCATTTTACCTGGGTAGGGAGAATGAGCAATATTATAAAAATGCAGTCACCATATCTGTGGCCCTTTCCTCAGCTTACCTTTTCTTGGCGCTGGGCTGCAGGGATCGCGCAAGCAGCCTCTTGCGAGAGGCTCTCGCATCCCCGCTGCTTCAGCTCTGCAGCTGCTGCCTGCTAGCAAGCAGGCAGTGTGAGACCTCCTTCTATTCCTTCCGCAGCACACCCTGGGATTTTCCCAGGCTGCGCTGGGGCAGGAAGCCCGAGCACTGTGGCTCCGGAGGCTCCGCACGCACGGTAAGTGCACGTTGAGCCCCAGAGCAATGCACGATCATGCACCATTTTCGGCTATAAGCTGAAAATGAAATAGTGCATGATCAGCACCTGCCAACCCCGGCAGCACTGTGCAATTGCAAGTGAGTCATGTGGATCGCTCCTCGCAATCGTGCAACGTTCCAGGAGCCCTTTTGCATGGCAAATGCCATGCGAAAGGGCCTGTGTGATGGAAGTGGCCAACTTTCCTCCCACATTTAATCAAAACTGTTTATGTTCCAAGGCATTGTCAGAAACAATATCATAAAGGGTTCTTATAGTTATAGTGTTATGATTAACTGGCCAGGCAACATCTCATGGAATTCCTGGGATTTTCAGTTTAGGGAAGGGCATATAGAATTTTTTGCCAGAGAGCTTCAGTGTCTTGCCAAGCCATGGCTGTTAAAGTGGAATCCTAGTACTGCAACTGTAAAGTGTGAAAAGCCCCAAGTCAACCCAGCCCCAATAACAACACCACTCCGAATCCTCCCTGTGGCTGCAGATCATCTATATTGATTGCAGTGACATAGATAGATTTCTGTTGGCATATATGTGTTTCCAAGAATTTGCCAGCCAGCATGACCTATGGAAGTTGTGGACTAAAGGAACAACGCTTCCAGGCTATAGAATGGTGTTTGCTAGTGCTCTGTTCCCTGAAATTTATTGATTAGAGGTTTGTCCCATTTTCCAAAGAGATCAAGGCAGCATTGATATCCCCCCTCTCTTCTGCTGGAGGGAAGATTTGTTGGGAGGGGAAGAATGACCCATGGCTGCCCAGTGAGAATCATGTCTGAAGTTTCCTCAATATTTTAATCAGAGTTTGACAAGACATGTTTGGAATACAGCTCTCAGAATCCCCAGCTAGCATGGCCACTGATTATGCTGGCAAAGCGATCTAGAGTTGGCCTGGGAGTGGCTCTGACCTGAAGTATAATTTCCTATCAGAATCAAAAGTTTTCTATCAGACCTTAAAGAGAGTGTGTATAGAGTGCGTGGTTGAGAAAATAGCAGTGGGGAGGGGAGAGATGTCCAATATCCCATTGCAGTAAACTTCTTCATTTGATTCTCAGACTTGAGGGCGAGGTGGCAATTTGATTTGTACTCTTGGGTCTTCCGTGTGGAGGATTGATACCTGAAGTCAAGGACTGATGGTTTAATCACACCAAAGGAATACAACAATTAGGTCCCTGGCTAAATTGTAGACCTGCTCTGAATACTGGTGGAGAAGCTTTTGAGGCACTTCTCATTTACCTGTCAGGTCCCCTCTTTATTAGGAACACAGAGACACCCAACAGACCTGTGAGAAGTAATAATTCGACACTAATAACAACTTTCCATTTATAGAGTCCCTTTCATTGACCCAAAGCAGCTGCATTTCCATGCATAGGAGTCTGCTTGTTCTTTTAAGCCGTTTCCTAGGGAAAGAGTATATACTGTCACCATCCTCATCACCACCATCTTCATCATCATTTCCCCCCAAAAAATTGCTTTTGGTGTCCCCGCATAAACCACACTGTAAGATGCCGCCCGACTGAACAGTTATAAGCAACACCGTAAAGTAAAAATATGAAGTGGAGCTCCGGTAAAATTTGATTTATGCCACTGCTGCTGAATCTACCGCTGCTGGACAACTCCAGCTGCACTTCTGTTTATGTCATTACTCTTTGAAAAAGAGACAGAGGGAAGATTTTCACCTTAAAAATTGAGCTAGACTCAGCAATACTGAAGAATATCCATCATCCTCAAAAATCAGTGGCCTCAGAAATCAGTAGAAGTTTTTGGTGCTTCATAGTTTTTTTAAAAAATCCCTCTCCTTATGAAAGCAGTAATAATAACTGATATTCTGCATTAGCTACTAATTATATGTGCATAATTAAGTAATGCCTCCTGGCCCAACCCCCCAGTCTACTTAACAGTCAGCAACTGCACTGTTGAAGGAGGTCTGTTCAGCTGCTGGTTGAGGCATATGGAAGATGATGTTTCCAACCTCTCTCTCTGGAGAGCATGCCAGTGACAAGGACTTGTAACAGGGGTCCTGCTTCTGATTGTGACAGTCTCATTTTCTGGTGGGAGGCTGCGGAAATCCTCCTTGTGCCCTGATTGGCAGCTGAGAGGACTTCTGTTGCCAGATCCAGATTCTGATTGTTAAGGTGAGCTGGGAGGGACATTTACATAGTCTTCTAGTAAGACTGCATAGTCTTGGAGCATACAGAGTAGTGATGGATCTATAACTATAGGTAATGATTGCATAACTGCAATACTGAATGCCAGTGTACCCTTCTGATAGGTAGAATGGCTACTACTGTCTTCTCATTTCAAATAGTTGACTTGGAGAAAGTATTTTATCTCTGCATGTGAGACTGGCATTCCAAGCTTTTGTGGGGAAGAGGAGAAAGCACTGGCAAGCCTCATCAACAGACCAATTGTATCTATTTTATATGAAACTAGATTGAAAGGTTTCAAAGCTGAAGATGAGAATTTGGCAACTGGGGACTGAACTTTTATCTTCCCAATCTGAAGTGGCAGTCAGTTCTCTGATACAGAAAGATAGGAATCAATAGGTTTAGGAAGGCCAGTGGCTCAAATAGTGAAGGTGCTGGCCACAATCCTGTTGTGTAGTGTAAAATTTGCTGGGGTTTGTGGCTACCATCCAGCTAGTGACATATGCAAGGATAAGTCTACCTTGTGTATGTATTTTAGGGGTTGCTGAGGAAGGTGGTATTCTTTCCTTTCCTTTGCAATGACCAAAGTTCTCACCAGGACTCACAATTGCACTGTAATAGTCCTCCTCCCTACCATTCTGTTGCTAGAGGGAAGTGGAGGGGATCTTTGCCTCATAGCCAAACACAAAGCAATGACATCATGTGCTGAAGATTTCTGGAAGACCCCAGTGGATCTTGGCAGAAGATGTCCGCAGTCTGAGTCTGGCGATGGGAACATATGGAATCTCTGATTCCCTCGCTATCTACCTACAGCAAAACAGCTGTAAGAAGAGGAGGCTATAGCAGCACATTGGTGACTCATCAAGCTATCGTGGAGTTCCACTTGCAGAACTTTTACTCTACTACACTTGAACATGTAGGATCTCAGCCACTAGACTGCATCATTGTTCAACTGATCCCTCAATAGCCAGTATTGTTCAACAGTCAATGCACTTCACCCACCTTTAAGCAGCACACTTAGGGGTCTTCCTAGATCATAGGTAGGTACCTGCAGGGGGTGTAGGGCCATACCAGTGGGCCCGACATGGCCGTAGGAGAGGTCATTAGTTCTGTTTTCATTTTGTTTTGGCTTTATTTTGTATGTGTTGATAGAGTTTTTCACTTGTAAAGATACTTTAGGATCTTGAGGGTGTTCATGGGGAACTATTGTATCTCGAAGCAGTTCTAAACCACCTTTTGGGAGTGAAAAGTTGCTCAGAAAGATTGAGGGGCTGATGGCTTTGCGAGGGCATTGGGAGGTGGCTTTGGGGCACCATAAAATGGGCCCATTAGACTACCTGTGCTCCATAGGCCATATTTTCACCCATACTTATCCTAGAGAGTACCACTGCTTGTGCAATGATTTATGCTAGCAGAACAGGGTTTTACACACCTCTGAATGGGATATCTCCTTGCACAATCTTTGGGAAAATACAAGCACTTGTGTCGGGGATAAAGTCACATAAGGATTCCATGTGATGAATTCAGATGCTGGCCCTAACATCAAGCTGGAAACAATCAGACAGGATCTTGTTTATCTATAATTTCCTGAACTATCTTGCCCTGAATCTGTCCATTTCAGTTTTTGTATCTCATGTTTCCAACCATCTTGTTCACTCTGACCGGTTTCTATATCAGTTTACAATTAAAAATAAAATAAAATAAAAAATCTGCATGAAAATTTGCCTACCTTTTCCTATGAATGTCTTATATATGCATTCTGCCTGATATGTATATAACATTTTGAGAGAGGGGGAGGAATGCTGTATTATTCAACATAGCATGCAAATTGCATTATGAGAGTAAAATTTGCTTGCAAAAATGGATTTGGTAGAATTACAGTTTTAAAGCTGCATATATTAGATAAATGCTTGTGGTAAATCTGCACACAATTTTGTGACAGCTTTTAGAAAAAAAGAAAGAAAAAAGTCATGAACACAGAGCAGAGCAGCTAGAAGTAATACTCAGGTGCAAGAGAGGAAGGTCTCAGCAGAGTCATTGATACAAGTTATATCTAGTCACCCAAGATTTCGCCTACCTAATGCTATCTGCCTTGATGCCTTGGCCTTCACCTCAGGTCTATCAGATCCTTCCTACGGTCTCAGCAGGGCAGGGATATGAACAGGAAATAAAGTTTGAACCCCTTGCCAGTGACAATGTGATACCAATCCTGCTATTAAAATGCCTCATTTTCCCCCTTTTCTAAGATCTTTACTTTTTAGATTGGACATCTTTTTGGGAAATGTGAAAGATAGTACTGTATTTGCTGGCATATAAGACTCACTTCCCCCCCCCAAAAAAAACTATTTGAAAATGGGGTGCATCTTATATGCTGGTGCATCTTATACGTTGGCAAATAGTATTTGCCAGTGTATAAATGGGGTGCATCTTATACACACGTGCACCTTGTATGCCGGCAAATAAGGTAATCAAATTGGCAAAGATTCAAAAGTTCAGAGTACAAAAGAGCTTTCTTCTGATTTTTCATTCAACTCAGAAAGGAAATCCCATTTGATTCCAAGTTGCGTTGGGCTGTGAGGCCGACCTGGTCAAGGCATCTGTAACTCCATTGATCACCAGGGCTCTTTTGGCTGGATAGATGGGTGTCTTCTTTCTCCCTCAGCTATCCATGTGCTTCTCTCTCAAAGCTGCATGCTTGGTGGAATTGGACAACCACCTCAGATAGAAGTTGCATTGGAATGAATTTATCCATCTCCAGTCATGAACTGCATAGGCGCAATATATCCCCCATGTTTTTAAATTATGGACAAGCATCATGCATCTTATTTCAATTTAGGCAACTAGTGCATACTTTGGGGAACTGTTACTGGACTGCTAACTAACCAAACTCCTTTCAATACTCATCCGCACCCTTCAGCAACTCCACTTGCTGAAGGGTTTAACCACCCTCCCCCCGCCCAGTAATAGGCTCTCACTCTCAATATGGTCTAGAGTGTAAAGTCACAGTAGTATTCAAAAGGTTAAAGCAGAGTGAACTGTTAATTTTAATGCTTTCTCTAAGCTTCAGTTTTAATAAGCGAAAATGATGTTCTTATTTGCAGTAAAGTGGTGTTATAAAATTCTGTCTGTCAAGCTCATTTTAAAACCATGGAAATAAATGATCTGACAAAATCAGGCTATTAGACAAGTGAAGAAGAGTGATTTCCATAAAAGTAGAGGAGCTGTTCCTTAATTTCACACTTGGTAGTCTTTTGGGTCGACTAAATTTTTAAATAAGTGATAAAATTATATTAGCGCAATTGCATTTTTATAGATTTTTTTGGCCATTGTACTCTTTTTCAATCCTTTCATTTTTAACTCCAACCCATTTTGTGGAAAGGTTACCTCTCATCTTATGTTACCTCATAACCATTCCTGCAAGGCCTACAAAGTCAAGGGCTCACAAATCTACAGCAATGACCACAAGCTCCCAGAGGTCTTTCTTTGCAGAAAGAGTGCCTCATGACAGCCATGTTAGCCAAATGCTAGCTATCTGTTTGCATAGGAGAGTTACTGGGAGCTATTATGGAGATTGCCCATCTTCTCTTTTTCTCCCCCTGCTCTCTTTCCCTTCCTCCCTGTATGGTTCTTCCTAGCTATCTCAGGACATGTGGACTGGACATAAATGAGTGTCACCAGGAATTCCAAAAAAAGTAGCAAGGATTGGTGGGAGAAGCCATCAGCCTCCTTTGTGTTTATGGGTCCCAGCTCCTGACATATCTTGAACATCCTAAAGATAAATAATTTCACTGGTGTGGTGACCCCTCCACTGATGCATACTGCAACCATTTCACAATACCGTTGTGTTCATAGCTGCCATGATTAAACTGACACATGATGGCCAACCTTCTGATGACAAGTCTTTCCATACTTAGCTAGGCTGGTCTTTGGACTGTGGATGGGCAGTTTGCCATCAGGTCTGCAGTTGAAGTCTTGTAAGCTTGGTAGAACTTGCCAGAGCTTACTGTCTACTGACACAGCTTTAGAGAGCCCAAGGTCACTTCTATATCATGATGAGGCAGCACAGTAGGATTTTCTGAAGGTTCTGCCCATATTCCCAGAAGAATATGAATATGTGAGTGAAAAAGAGCTCACAGATTCCCCTCTGCTCTCACACACCTTTTCTCTAATCTGCTCATTCATGTGTAAATTTCCCCGTATCCCTTGAATGTGGAAAGAGGGAGTATGGATGTAAAGAATAATCACAAGTTTTCTCACCCTCACTGAGGAAGGGTATCTCAACATGTCAAGACACCACATTGAAATGCTTTTTCAAATGCTGTGAGATTTTTCACCCCTTATGACAGTAAAGAAACCCATGTTTTCTTTTCTTGTTAGCAGAAAAACAGAAAAGCAGAACAGAAAAAAATAGTTTTCCCACAAAAATACTGTAATTTTTAAACAAACAAACAAACAATGCAAAGAAATTGTGCCAAAAGAACATACAGAAATATGTAAAATGAATGGGTAATGCAGAAAAACTCTCATAATCTGGTCCAGTAGTGAAAAAACATAATTTCCGCCCATTTTTATGTACAAGAATGAAATAAGCAAAGACTTACACTTCTGGAATGGGTCCAAAATGCATCACAAAGTCTATTCATATCTCCAGTTAGGCCTCTGATGTCTACAGGTTCAGTTGAAAATGTGAAAGAGAGTACATGCATGGCAGGGCGTTGGACTGCATGGCATGGGGTAGGACTTGCTGGCCATTGTGGTCTCTTCCAACTCTATGTTTCGATGTTTTGATGCTTCTGTGCCTTCAGTTGTGCACCTCTACAGAAGCCTGGCTGTGTGAGATTCCTAATCATAATGAATGGGTGGTCCTTTGGCCTCCTCCCCCAATTCTAAGAACATTGTATCAAATTTCTCATGGAGGCTTGAGTCATGTTGCTGTCATCCCATGCTGGAAATGCACTTCCAGATATTGGTGCACTACTGTTCACATCTTACCTTTCCACTCTCTAGGTTGGCTGTGGTTGATGGAAATTGGAGGGCCACAGCTACCCCTACCCTCATGCAAACCATAGTAGAGGCCATATCGTTGTGTGGTAGAATTCATGGTTTACTAGAAAAAAATAAATGAACTGTGAATTAACAAGGGCAGTGTGGGCCAGAACACTCTAGCAGTCTCTGTCCAAGCCAACATATGAAGCTAGATAAGATGTCTGTATTTCATTCATTCCTATGAGTAAAGCCTACGTGTGCTGAAGAACATGAATCTTTGGGATCTGAAGGACAGTTCTGTATATATGGACTGGGATATAGCAGACAGTAGAACCAATGTTCGATTTGGACCAGGGAAATCTAGACTTGATTCTTTGTTTAGCCATGGCCCTCTATGTTGCATCTTGGGCCAACCATATCCTCTCTACTTAGGCCATTTCCACACTACACTGCTATAGTGCTATTATTCCACTTTCGATACCCTATGGAATCCTGAGGTTTGCAGTTTAGGGAGGGGCATTTAGAATTCTCAGCCAGAGAGCTCTTTGGCCTCAGTAATCTACAAACCACAAGATTCGTAAGATGTTGAAAGGGGAATAATAGCACTAGAACAGTGCAGTGCAGAAATGGCCCTAGTCTACCTTTTAGAGCTGTTATTATGATAAAATAGCATACAGAGATAGATGAGAGAGAGACAAAGAGAAAGACTGAGAGAGAGAGAGCATATCAGTCTGATATCCATCAAATAGGACATAAAAATTGAGAAATCAAATAAGAAATGAGATATGAAATCCTGAATCTTGAGTACACAAACAAGCCCTCAAAGTACCACCTCTTGATGAGCTGTCCATCAGGAGATAATATTTATTCTTGGAGAAACAACTTTGACAAATTAAGCATTCCTTTTTTAAAAAATAAAATAAAATAAAATAAAAGTGTCACACAAATGTCACAATGAGAGGTGAATGTGAAACATCCAGTGTGCAAACCTACAATTCTACTGTGTTCAAGATCTGGCATTGCCATGATGTGGGTGGGACAGCAGCAGGGGGGAAAAAATAACTTGCCTGCCTACTGACCTTCCTCTGCAGCAATGGTTCACTGTTGAGGGTGCTCTCCGTTTCAATTGTTTGTTGGCAAAAGAGATTTAATCTACTGATACACAGGTTGTGACATGTTGTTTGAACATTTGCCTGCTATAATTGGTCACGTCATCATGTATCATATTAACAATATACATAAAAGTGCCCTGCAACTATTGTCTTATAGATCCATCACACATCATAAAAGAGCTTCTGGGACAGTTATCCAGCAACATCCAATTGTGATTCATATTCCACTGGAGCTTCGAATCTAAAAAATCACTGTCATCTTAGTAGAAAGGAATAGATTAATGACTTCTTGCTGGCTTGCAAAACCTACAAGTATTGCATGTCCCAGTGAAGGATGGCAGTCCAATTTATTTCAACTGAGCATGCTCAAAATAGAAGAAACTGCAAAAATTGTACAGAATGCAATTCCTTCCCATCGTTTCACCTTTTCAGAGTGTACACAGATGTTGGATTTTCAAAGATGTGGGTATAGAAGAGTGAGTTTAAAAAAACAGAAAGACTAACACTGCAGGTTTCTCACCTATTATGGAAGCCTGTCTTTGTTGATTTTATGGCAGATCTACATACTGATGAATCAAAGTGTCTCCTTCAGCTGCTGTCCTTGTCCTCTTTGCCCTGTTTTCAGTGCCCTGCTAGTCTCATAATTTTCTATTAAATGGAATCTTTATGCATATCTGTTTCTGTAATCTTTTAGCCTCTGTGATCTCTCATCATATTACCTTTTTAAAATATATAAAAAAATGTGGCCAAGATCTACACCACCTACTTAGTTACAAGGCATGATTAAATAATGTCTCCTGGCCTGATTCCCGACCCCAACCCCAACCCAGCTTAACAGTCAGCAGCTGCACTGAGAGATGGAGATCTGTTCTATTACCAGTCAGGGCATTACAGGATGACATTTCCATCCCCCTCCTTTTCCAGCAATGAGGAATTGTGACCAGGATCCTGCTTCTGATTGTCACAGCCTTGCTCACTGGTGGGAGACAGTCAGAAATATCATCCTGCTGAGCCCTGATTGGTAGCAGAGCAGACCTCCATCTCTCAGTGCAGCTGTTAATTGCTCAGCCAGGTTTGGGGGCATTTATGATTGTGGCAATAGTGCCACAAACATGAATACATAGTATTAGTGAATACAGAGCAGTTATGAATCCATATCTCTAGGCCATGAATCCATAACTGCAATACAGGATGCCAGACTATCTTTTTTTTAAAAGGAATTGCAAAAGCAGTATTTGATTTTCAGGAAGAAGAGGCCATCCTTTTACAGCCATCAGTGTACTGTGGCTCAGATTTGCATGAGGTTACTGGCAAAGCCAAAGAGTTTTCCATTAGCTGAGGGGCCAGGCTGCTCTGAAGAGCAGGAGAACTTCCCAGCCTCTTCAAGTGGCCTGGCCTCTGTCTCCAGGCAAGCAAAACTGGTCAAATGGAGGGATTGCCTCAGATAGTAAATTTAGGGTGCCCTCAAAGAGCAGCAAATTTATTTATTTTATTTTTATTCTATTTTATTTATATTCCACTTTTCTACCAAATGGGACTGAAAATTGTTTGATTGCTGGCTATATAAATTTGACAGGTAGATAGATGAGTCAATTCCAGCTTATGGCAACCTTATCATAGGGGAACTTGTTTTTGGCAAAATTTATTCAGAAGAGGTTTGCCACTGACTTCCTCTAAGGCTGAGAGATTGTGACTGGTCCAAGGTCACTCGAGGGGCTTTCATGGCTGAACCTGGTCTCTCAGAGTCAAATCAGTATTCCACACTGGTAGTCATAGATAGATAGATAGATAGATAGATAGATAGATAGATAGATAGATAGATAGATATTACAGCCAAGGATAGAGAGATGTACTTGTTTTATTTTCTACTTCATATGCCAAAATAACTTGGCTGGCTTTGAGTACCACATACCTTTACCTGTGTAAATGGGGGTGCCATTTACTGCTCTACCTCAGGCAGCACTTGTGATCTCCAATTCTGGTTAACCTCCAGTGACATCACCTCCACGTGATGCCTGCCATAGATGGACAAACTGCGCAGCCTCTTGTCTTATTGGGGACATGGGGGTGAATTTCTGCTATGACCAAACTGAATGGCTCAGACTGACTCCACTCTCCATGGTTTGTGTAAGCAATAGCAATTGGTGGCTCCCATGCCAATGGACAGCAAATCCTGCCCAAATTTTAGTCTGAACTTTCAAGAAGCAGTCCAAGGTGTTGAATCTGTTTGGAAGAGGTTTAGGGTACAGCTATGTGAATAGCTCCTTTCAGACTAAAAGCCAGAACAGATTTGCTGATCCAATGATGTAGGAGCTACTAACCATGGCTGGACACAGACAAAGAGCTTGTTTCATTAGAGTCTAAAGACAATGACACCCTAAGTGCTTAACGAAGAGCTTTTCATCACATCAAGCCAAGGTAGGCACTGGAGATCAAAGCTGGACCATTTCCCTAACATGAACAGTGACACCTACACGGACTACAAATGTATACTGCTTTCTCTTGCTTAGTTTCCTTTTTGTACGAACCCTTTTTTAAAAAATATCTTCAGGGAGACTGTCATCTAACAGGCCTAAGCCCTCATGGAATTCCTCTGCCACATCCTACAAGCAGAGCTGTTAATAAGGGTATTCATCATGAGACGGCCTATTTTTGGCATTGTGTATGACAGTCTCTGTAACTTACAATTGTCCCCTGAATGTGAACTTATCATTTAATTACACTCAGAGAGGCTGCTTTCTCCATATCACCCTGCAAGTTAGTTAGCCACACAGCAATTCTCCAGCTAATCAAAGTGCGATTGAATCAGTCTTAGGCATGCTACATATCTTCCTGTTCACAGGAAGTCCCCATGGAGCATTCTGTTTATTTCTACCTCTCTTGTTTGTAGCAAATTTAAATACACAATGTCAAGATCCCAAGCCGATAAATAAGTGTTCAAACAAAGAGTGCTTGCTGTTTGTCATAAAATATAAACAGTGGGCATGCAGGACTCCAAATAAAAACACATTAGCCCACTTCAGGGAGGAAGAACTATTTGTTAATTTATTAATGGGTGCTTTTGTTCAAGAACAGAAAGATACAATATCATACAAGGCAATGTTGGCTCCGATCCAGTAATTGTGTAATGAAAGGTAATTATCACCAGAAACTGCTCTCAACAGATCC
The DNA here is from genome assembly GCA_948472985.1 of Iguana delicatissima. NCBI lineage: Eukaryota > Metazoa > Chordata > Lepidosauria > Squamata > Iguanidae > Iguana > Iguana delicatissima. The sequence goes on from CAOKZL010000053.1 coordinate 1,481,713, forward strand.
ACTGGTCCATCTAGCCCAGTATGGTGTAACTTGATTGGCAGCATCTGTCCCAATTCTGTTGACCAAGATCTTTTGTAATGGAGACACTCTCTATTGTACTTTTGATGTTCTGCAACATCTTAGAAATTATCAGTTGTAGAAAGCAAGGCATTATAAAGCAGAAGGCACTGGACACACAGAAATGGAACAGACAGATTTGCTGTGGGTAATCCAGATTATTTTCTGCAATGTCCCACATATGCACAGTTGTTCATCTTTTGTTTGGTTTAAGGATCCTCCTCCTCCTCCTCCTCCTCCTCCTCTACTACAAACTTCAAAGGAGCTATCCAAGGTGCTTCTATCCCACAAATAAGCTCTGCACCTTGGATATCTACTGTAGAATTTAGACTAAAACCAAGGGTAGATTCACCATCCTATTGAATGAAAGCTACTAGTCACAATAGGTTGTATGAAAAGCTTCAATATTAAAATTCAGCTTTTATTATATGTTTAGTAACTGTGATCTGAGTCAGTGTGGTGTAGTGGACCAGATCCTGGTGGATTAGATTCCCCACTTAACCATGGAAACCCACTGGGTGACCACGCATGCAGCTCCCAGAAAGCCCCATGATAGGTTTGCCTTAGGGTCACCATAACAACAGCTGTGATCCATCAAATGCAAATGTGCACATACACAGAGAGGAAACACAGTTGTCCAAACGCAGTCAACTAGGACTGAATTTCAGCATCATATTACCATTTAAATGGAAGCATGATTAGCTTTAATAGTTCTTCAGAAGAGGCAAATCCTGAAGAGCACCCAATGGAATCCAAGGAAAAAGCAGAGGCTGGATGGCCATCTGTCAGGAATGCTTTGAGGGTGTTCCTGCATAGCAGGGGGTTGGACTGGATGGCCCGTGTGGTCTCTTCCAACTCTACATTTCTATGATTCTATGATTCTATGAAAAAAGTGGGGGAGGAGATAACACCTCCACATGCTCAGTGGATGGTATTTTTGAAAAATTCTTTTAGAACAAGCCCAATGTGTTTCAGCCTATGTATGTATGTATACATGTTTGTTCCTTTGTTTATATTAACATTTTCCAAGGAACACTAAAAACACTACAAATATCCAAATGAATATATAGAAGAAAAATAAAAAAGAAACATCTAAACAAACATAAGAACATATGAATTAAAAGTTTAAAAGAAAGAAAAAGAAAGAAAGAAACGCAAACAGAAAAAAAAAATCAACCTCCTCTTTCCTTTAGACAGATATAGCCTACTACTTGATTCAAGCCCATCCAAAAAATAATAGAATAAAATAAATCCAATGTTCTTTTCTTCCTTCCTCCTCCTCTAATTCATGCTTTCTAAAGGGAAAAACATTTAAATATTTATCCTGTTAATGTACCAAGCACAATATTTCTGTATTTCTTCAATTGCTACTGATTTTTCTAAATACTGCTTACTCACTTAATTACTTACAATTGTCATAATTTAATAGTATAGATATATTACCTATTTAATTGCATCTCTATATCCAAATATATCCATATTATCATAAAAACAATACAGAATCATTATCAAAAGTCTGTAAATTCATTAGTTAAAACTGTAAACTTATTACATGTTTTGTAGCATCACTAACTTCCAACTATGTCAATATCATTTTATCTTGTAAAAGCCATTACAGAATTCATAGACCCAATCTGCTTGTCATCCTAAATCTGTTTCCTTTACAGTCCATTATAAAACATCCTCCAACTGTTTCAGAAAAGATTTCATTTTTCACTTAATCTGTCAATTATGGAGTTAATATTTCACTTCCGTGGACGCTAGCTAGAGGCTGCCAAGAAAACAACATCCAACTGATAATGTCTGTACTTTTCACTCTGTGATTTCTTTGTTAGAATCCAATGGCTCCTTGCAAGTAAAATGCAGTTTCATTCTATTCACAAAGTATATGCATTTTGCATATAGTAGTTTTCTTTTTAAAAGTCAGCTCCCAGTTTTCAAATTCAGCTGCCTGGTCTTATGAGGCAAATAGATGTACTCAGCTCTTGATTGCAGAAAGAAGGCACCTGCAAAGGCTCCACTGTTCCACCTTACTCAGAAGGGTTCTTCACTTTTATTACTTCAGCAGTTAATTAAAAGTTCTTTCTTTGAAAAAGCAGGTTGCCAGCATAGGGACATCACATTTTCTAGTCTAAACAGCTTCATTTCATGGGAAGGGCAAGATGTTACTACCTTGATCCTTCCCCATTCACAGTATATTTACTAAAAATTAAAGGCACATAATGGGAATTATGCACCCAAATGGATAATTCTTCACTCCTCCTTTATCCAGGGGCTGATAAAAATCCAGCCAGAGATTTATTTCACTTTATTGTGAAAGTCCTCCTGGCTGCTTAGCTGCTGCCAGGAGCTGCTGCCCACTGGCAAAATTATCAAATCCCTATGTATGTATTTCAGTGTCTTCTTCAGAGCCCATATGCTATCTAGCAGAAGAAAATTCTGGAGCTGAAAATTTATTATCATCAGTCCTACAAATGAATGAAATTTTCACCTCCAGAAATTTCTGCAGCTAAATAGCATATTGTCCCTGAAGAAGACTACAGAAATACATAGGCTGAAATACACTGGACTTGTTCTAAACCAAAGTAAAAAATAACTCCCATCCTCTGAACACTTGGGAGTTGTACCTCCTTTGGATTCAATAGTTCTTCAGTATTTGGCACCACTGGCCAAGACTGTGCGTCCCCTGGTGGAATGTAAAGATCTGCCAGGTGTAACTATGTGCCCTCTCCCTCTCTGGATGCTTCCTTTACTCCTCTTGGTGCTAGAGTGCTCCCCAATGGGCATTCAGTGGCATGGAGATAAAGGAAAGGAGTGGCTCGGCAGCCCTGACTGTGCCTCAGTAGCTGGCCACACAGCAAGGGCTTCCTCCTGGATGCCCAAAGAGTACAATGGTGGTCTGCAGGATGATAATAACTTTTTCTTAATCATAACTGTTAAAGCTATGTGTGGTTTCACTTGCTTGTTTAAAAAATCTTGTAAGTTGTCAGCTTTGTGGAAAAACTGGGGTACAAATAAAGTAAACCAGAATGGAATAAAGTAGAGTAACAGGAAAGAATATAAAAAATAGACATACAGCACAAAGCTATATCTGTCAAGACCTACTGAGTTCAAATATGTGCGTACAAGATTGCATCCACATATAATGAACACAATTCCTAATTCATTAGATCACCCTTGTTTTTAAAAGAAGAGATCAACTGTGATATTTTGAATATGCACAACAAGCTAGGAAACCCAGCACTTTCATCTTGTGGCTGGATTTTTTGTATTTCTCCTCTTAAGCCCAACATCTGGAAAAGAGTTGGAATGTTTACCAACAGGTCAAATGACTACCTTGGGCCCTCATCTCACCTTGTGTTTTGAATAACATAAAATAATGGGATCCATAACTTGGATCTCTCTCATTCTGTGGAGCAGAGACAGCCACTGGGCCACCTTGTTCAACAATGTCTCTACCCAGAGGTGAAAGGCCTGTGTCTTTTCCATTGTTGTTGACGTAAGACTCCTATTGTTCCTCACTAGTGGTCATACTAGCCAGGCCGAAAGGAAATTGTACTCTAACAGCATCTGAAGTGCCACAGCTTTTGCCAAGATTCTGTTGGACACTAGCAAAGCATGAAGTCCCACTAGGATATTTATGCTGAAGATTCAGAGTGAAGGCTGCCCCTAACTTTGCAACAGCAGCTGGATAATAGGAGGCACAAATTTGCTGCCAACCAGTGGCCATTTTGGTCAGATGTCTGAAAGTATGCCTGGGTGCCACCCAGCAGCTATTATGAAGCTGATGGAAAGTTATTGCACAGTAACTTACTGGATACCTCCTTGCAGAAAGTCTATGAAAGTGCTTATATTGGTGTAACTCCTGGTTATACCAGGAGAAGATACCAAGAAGATTCTGGCTCTGGTCTTCAACGACTGGTAATGATTGTCCAGTGTTTTATACAGACAGACTTGGAAGTACCAACCAAGAGTTGGTATCTCCAACCCTCCACAGCATGTGCTCTGTCACTGAGTCACAGTCCCTCCCTAATGTCAGGAACAAAAAAAGACTGTGGAAATTTTCAGATAGCTGCCAAAAATAGATATGAAGAATAGAATAATATGGGAGGTGTGTGCCTCTAAGAAAGACTGACTAACTCACAGTGGTGACAATCAAATGATCAGAAAATCATTTAATTGTAACAATTATCTAGCATATTGAAGATATTGAATAACTACTGTTTTCTTAGAATTTGAAATTTCACAGTGTGTGTGTATGGGTATGGGTAGATATGTAAACAAAGAGTTGGGGGAAGAGAAGACACAAAGGCAAATATTAGGTGGATTGATGATAGATCATCTGAAATAAACTGATTGGTCAATCAATTGATTAAAAAGTAATACTTGATGGGAGTGGCAGCCTCTTGAAAGAAAAAATGGGCTCCTTTGGCAGCTCTCATGAAGAGTTTGCTGTCTGCTGACTGTCAAGGAACGCACAGTCAAGTCCTTACAGGATTCATATTCACTTATCCATCTTTAACTGACTTAAGAGATTGTGTCCCCTTCATCTCAGATCCTGAGTCAGTCTTGGAGATTGACGTATGTGTCACTGCCAGACTTATCCCTGACAACATGCTCTGCTCAAGACTGACTCTTGGGCTGCTTAGAGAGACTCGTCTTGCACAGACTGAACCTGTCTGACGTTTTACATGGGTGCATTGCATTCTGAACTGACTGCTGATCTGTTGCCAAGCTTTGGTGACGTTCAAGGCTTCCTCACAACTCTCTCTATAAAGTCACTGAGATTCGGGTTTCTTAGAATCATTATCTTTTCATTCTAAACCTCTTTATCAAAGGAGGAATCTAAGAAACATGCAAAGTATTGGAGTCTCCAATGAGATGATGGCAACAATGATGACCACAACAGTTATGGAGAATTTCAGAGCTTTGGTGTAGCTAGTTACAAATCACTGGTGACTGGCGTTTAGTTCTTGTTTCCAATTCCATTATAATTGTAGTTTAAGAAGGAATAAATTTGTTCATTTTGTACTGTAATGGTAATCTTAAGGTTATTTTAATGATTATGACACTAACTGATAGAAAAGAAATATAACATGACTTAAGTACTGGCTTGTGTTGTGCTTCATAATTCTACTTTCTGCTCTGGTGTTGGTACTGAGGTGACAACCAAGTGGATAGGAGCCAGAGGTTAGTGGTTTGTAATATTTAGATTTTAAAGACTATACAGTAACTATTAGAGTTACTCTGAGAAATTCAAAACTAAAGAGCTGCTTTCTGGTATGATGTGGTATGATACAAAAGAAGAGGAGGGGTACTGGAACTTCTACACTAATAGCTCTATTATGCAATCTGGGAAAGGAATTTCTCCAGCACTCTCCAATCAGTGTTTATTAGGAGGGATTATATGATGTCATTGAAGTTTTATAATCAGTCGTCTACACCAGCATATCTTCATTTGTTTACTAGATTTAGTTGTGTTGGTAGCAGATTGTGATAGAGTTGCAATGAGGTGTGGGTGTTCGCTGATTCTCATATAGGTTGGTTTCTTTGAGTCTTTCATTTCTTTTTGTCTAGTTGAATAGCTTGGTTTAAGCTTCTAATTGGTTTTAGTTGCTGTTGTTATTTCTTAGTTTGTCTGTTTATGGGTCTCTGCATTTTAGCAGGAAACTATATTTTCATTCCCAATTGCCTCTAGTAGTTTTTCTTATGTGTTAAATGGAAGATATTAGATGAATCACCGCAGACCATGGTGAGATGGGAGCAGATCCCTGGATTGCTATCTGTCTTAGGCAGAAAATGAGTGGAATTAAATTATTAGGGCATTACAGCACAGTGGCCTGCTCCAGCACCTAAATACAGCTTCTAATTGTGCTGTTCAAGATGCATGTTCTAGCAGCTAGACAGCAGGAACAATTACGCATACGGCAGGAACAAAGGGTGATGAATACCATGGTAACAGCAGCTCATAGACTCTCCTCAACACGGCCAGTAGGCTTAGGCAAGCATCTCTGGAACAGATGGGTATGTAAACTATGGAGTAATTACCGCACCATACACCCCCACTCTGTGGAATGTGCTATTTTCATAATTTGACATATTTATGGCTGTAAGCATGCTGCCATGTCAGGATGAGCTCAGACATGATGACATCTTAAGTTCTGAGAAGATTAGGTGGGAAAGCCTGCTTTTGTTGGGCTTGGGATAATCCTTTCAAAAACTTAAAGATACAAGTGCTCCTGAAGACAATAGAAGATCAAACTGCCCAGGTGAAGCAATCAGGGAGCCAACTGTGAGCATATCTTACAGAGATTTTCCCTATTCACCTTGTGACCAAGACAATAAGAGATTGTCATGACTCCCATCACTGTTTTATCACCCGGAGTTAAGACAATCAGCCCATTCTGGACCCCTTTGTCAACCCCACCAAAAAACAATTACTGCTTTGTCCACGCACCCTCCTTCAGGGAGGAAATAGTGTATAAAAATGGTAGCTCCAGCTTCAGTAAACTGTAGTACTTGAACATAATATGTGGTGCCTAGACTTCTGTTCATTCTTGTTACCTCCACACAGCACCGTCTGCACCACTTCAACCTTCTACTTCAGGATTGGTAACTTTCACCCTTTCCACTCCATCTCTCTCTATCCAACCTTTCTTGCCTCACTTTCTGACAGCCTGGTATGGTTCTTAAGAGTATCTGAGTTCTTGTGTGTTTGTTAATTCCTAATAAAACACTCTGTTTAACTTTTAACTGGAGCCTTCTCTACAGTTAGTACTGGTATACACCACTGAAAAGATCTTGCTGTTACACTCCTCTCACAGGCCTCCTTTGAGCTATAATTTCCCCAGATTCTAAGGAGAGTCATAAGAGTGAAACCTCCAATACCACTGTCATTCCTGTGGCAGTACTGGAGTTTTTTCAGGGGGATCTCAACATTTGGATTACTGGTAAAGCATTTTCTTGTCAGCTCTCAATTTCCTTATTCTGTGTCATTCAATCTTATCAATTGGACTTCTGGTAGAATAAAGCAAAAAGTACCCCCTTTACAAGTAAACTGTTAATTATATTATCATTATTATATAACTATAACATTATTAATATTAAAAAGTTATATTATTATCACTATTATATTTTAATTGGGTGATGTTCTAGGGGAACAGTGCCAGAACAAACACATCATGGTTTCCTAAGATTGAGCAGTCAAAAGCTTACAAAAACTGTTTCTGTTTGCAGAAGCCCATCACAAAATTTCCTGGAGTTTTTGTGTGCCTTCAAGTCATTTCGAATTTATCGCAACCCTAAGGTGAACATATAATGGAGTTTTCTTGGCAAGATTTCTTCAGAGGAGGCTTGCCATTGCCTTCTTCTGAGCCTCTCAGGCAGAGAGAGAATATGAATTGCCCAAGGTCACCCAGTCGGTTTCCATGGTCAAGCACAGATTCAAACCTTTGTCTCCCAGAGTCTTAGTCCAACACTCAAATCACTACACCATTCTGGCTTTCCTCTCTGAGTCACCTGTCTGAAATTGTGCTAGTCTAATCCACTCTTTAGGGTCTACCATGACTCCAAATATTATGAGATGTGTGTGTGCTTTTTTTTTGTTGTTGTTGTTACAGTTATTTTTGTTTCCACAAGCAAATTAATGTGGGAAAACTTGCAATCTGGACTCCAAAAGCTTAGTTCAGATGTTAGGTTCAGACTGGATGGGGTTCAGACTGATCTGGTCTGAATCAGGCTCAGATCTGAATTAAGAAATAGTGTTTTGAGCTGAACTGGGAGCTTGATGCACAGCCCTATTCTTATCATGTTGTCATCTCTTCACATTGCCTGGTGATGCCTCAGAGAAATCACTGAGAGGGCATAGTCTACAGTGAAAAGTATCTTCCAAAGTTTTCAAGAAGCTGCAGACATCATGGTCACTACTACCTCTGAAGAAAGCACATGATACTTGATCCAACTTGACCCATTCTTCCTCTACCTGACACTCCCTTGATATGTGGGACTACAATTCCCTCCACTAACTAGGATAAGAGGAATGGCAGCACAATACATCTAGAAGGGCATCAGACTAACAAACTTCTTCACTTTGGTACAGGTGATACAGATATGTATATGCTCCACCATCCAGACTACAGAACATCCATGGAGGAGGAGGAGAAGGGGGAGGAGGATGGAGGGGGGAAGAAGATTTTAGGATATCAATAAAATGGCTGGGTTCTGAAGGCAAATAAATGTGATAACTTCATCTCAAACTTACCACTGCCTCAGCGTTCCCCCCTTTTTTCTCCCTGTTTAATTACATAATAAGCAAATTATGGAAACACAGGCAGAATAAGTGCAAATGCATTCCAAGTCAGACATTTTGTCTCAGAGAGTCTGGCACTGTCATGAGGAATAAAGATGAAGCGGAAAAAGGAGTGATGTCGCATGATTTCTTTGTGTGGTAATGCACTGAGAGTCTGCAAATGTCAGCATGTTTATATGTTTGTCACAGGGCTTGTTACTGTATGTAATGTTTCCAGGCATAGCAGAAGTTAGAAGCTGTGGACTTCATCTTCTTTGCTTAATACCGCTGCTCCCACCTCGATTTTCCATCTTATTAAAATAAATGAAGGCAAATGCACTTTCTTTCCATGTTCCGTGGTGGGGTGAGGAGATAATGAGAGAACCCTCTTTATGTTCAGAGTCTGAGCTACTTTTCTCTCACCGCCTGTGACAACTGGGCTCACTGACTGTGACGCCACTGCATGGGGCTGCCACCATTTTGCTTTGTCACCTGATGCTCCTCCCTCCAGAGCCTCTTGCCTACATTGTTGCATACTTTGGGGAGGGGGAGATAAAGGAAAACCTAAAGATCAAACATGTCACATGCAGTTGCTTCTAAAAGCTGCCACATCTTGACTTTCCAACATCAACTGGCCCTAAGCAAAAGGCCTACACAAATATGCCGCATGAAGTAAAAGTAGCAGATCAGCAGGGATGGGAAGGAGATTTGGGAGATCCCTGGTGTACAGCTTTACTTCACTCACAGACCTTTGTATTCAAATGTATTTGAATTATTGAGAGAGCTTTGTACGTGGAGGAATATTTAAAAATATAGCCTTCTTGGTGGTTGCCCCCATGGTTCTAGAACTCCTTCCTACGCAGATAAAAATTGTGCCATCCTTGTTGCCCATCTTCCATCAGGCCTTTTTTAAAAAAAAATACTCACAGGCCCTTGAGAATTGAATGTTTTTAAAGAAACACCTTTCAAGAGTGTTTTGGGGTGTGTGTGTGTGTTTTAAAATGCTTTCTATTATTTTTTTATTGTGTCTCTTAAATAATTTTCAATGTTGTTTGATAGTTTAGTTTCATTTTAATATTGATCTTTGGCATGTTTCAAATATATTGTGTTTGTTTTAATTTGTAAAATTCCTTGCATCCTGGTTTTGGGGAACAGGTGGGGTATCAATAAAGCTAAAATGACAACAAAAGCAATGGCAACATGGCTTTCCTTCCACCACTTACAGACTGGTAATGGTTACAGTCTAGCATTTCATCAACTCCCTGCAGTGGGAGCTTTTTAGAAATATTTTTAGAAAATTGCACTTTGCAATTTTGAGAAGGGAGGAGATCATCTGGATAGAAAGCTCTGATGTGACTCTCCCAGCTCTAACTCTGGCAAGGGCTGCAACTGTATACTAAGACTTGAGCCATTTCCACACTAGCCTGTTTATAGTGCTATTATTCCACTTTCAACATCCTATGGAATCCTGGGGTTTGCAGTTTAGGGAGCGGCCAAAGGCACTATAAACAGGCTAGTGTGGAAATGGCCTTGGTGGAAGCGTAGCTCTGAAGATACTAGATAAAATCTTCAAACATAAAGATACATCATACGATACCAAAGTCAGGATCATCCATGCCAAAATAAATACTGTTTTAACTAATTTTTAATGTTTTTAAATTTATAAATTGTATAATTTCCTTTTAAATAATGTTTATATGCATACTTCTATTGCATCTGTATTCTTTTTAAGCTGCCATTATTGCGACAAAGTTAGGATATTGTTATTGTTGTTGTTATTATTATCATCATCATCATCATCATCATCATCATCACCACTACTACTACTTCTAATATTTCAGTTTTGTGTATGGTTGTGAAAGCTGGGTGGTGAACAAAGCAGACAGCAAGACCAAATCGTCTTAAATATACCACTGGAGGATAGCTCTATGATACCTCAGACTGTCAAGAGGGGTCAAAGTGTGAACTCTCATTGGAAGCCAAGATGACTAAACTGAAGCTATTGTACTTTGGACATATCATGAGACAACATGACTAACTAGAGAAGACAATAGTGTTTGGTAAGGGTGATAGTAGTAGGAAAAACTGAAGACCATGTTACCGTATGATTGACTCAACTGAGGAATTTGCAGCTCTGAGATTCCAAGGTGCTAGATGAATGGGCTCTTGGAGATCTTTAGGTTGAAGCCAGCTTGACAGCAAATAACAACAACCAATCTGTGGAATTCATGATATGTCCATGAAGATAGGTTCGTATATGACTGAGGCCAAGGAGAATTTTAGCTACTCTTGCTGCAGTCTCTCAGGTGTATTCATGAATACATTTATAGAAAATCATCTTCATTCTTCTCTGAATTTTCCCACATTGTGGAAGGCACGTAACTATCAGGAACAGCACCTTTTCCACATGGCACCTGATTTGTGGAAACCCATTGTTGAAGTTATTTGCCTGGACCCAGCTGTGGTAAATTTTAGATTCCACATTAAATGAATGTGTATTTTGTCCACATTTTTAATGAATAGTACTGATGACTTTAGTTACAGCTGCTGTGGAAATGGACTGTTATGTAGTTTTATTGCTGTTTGATTTTGGTTTTATGCTGCTGTCTGCTGTTTTATTGTTTTAGTGTATTTTATGATGTTTTATATTTTATGATATTTTAATCTGGAAGTCTCCTTGTGAATCTTCCTACAATATTGAAAGATGGGCTATAAATCGTCTACAGAATAAATTACAGATATTTGTACACAGACATCCATACTTTTCTCTCACTCTGTCTCTGCTGCGCCCTCTCCTCCATTCTTTTCCATGCTGGCAAACTTATCCTAAAAATTTCTGATCAGAAGTGCTTTGTAAATTTTGTTATTCTGTGATGATAATAAATCATTATAGCCTTAAACACTTCTTCTAGCTCGGAGCCTCAGTCATGAATTATCTTGTCATCCTGACCAAAACATTCTCCGAAAAAACTTGACAAGTGCTAAAACCCAGAACATGAAACCATGTGTTGTTGTGAAAGCACGATTCAGAAATGTCAATTAATTAGATTAAGAGGCTACTTTTAGCTTTACTTGTGTTGCCAAATAACCCTTAAAATATGCATCGCCGTGGAAGTCTACCTCAGTAAAGCAGTGGTTCTCCACACAAAATAAGGACAAAGGATCTGACTAATAGAAGGAATTATTGTGTCTGTCATTCAGCTCCGGAGAAGGATCTTGAAGGTAATGTCTTCTTCCTATTTCCACTGTATAGATTTGCAGGCAAGATAAATTCAGCTATTTATGAGTTTAAGCACATTTCTCCCCCTGCAGAAATCTGATTCAGATTGGAAAATAAAAGCCATATCACAATTATGCAGCTGCAGAAGTAAAATAGGTTTTAAAGTCTTCCTCTGAGTCTCTTCTTTGAAGTTCACTTCCAGTAGGAGATGGGGGAGGGGACAGAGTACAATTAAATATATTTTTATCTCATCATCATGTGGTCCTAAAATCTTTTATCTTTAAATAATCCGTATCCTCAACTTTATTTACACTATAAACTGTTCCTATATTTTAATAGGATGTTTGCTTTTAAAGGGGCTGTTGGCTTTAATAGCCAAGTTATCTTTGTAAACTAACATTCCTCATTCCTTCTGGCAAAATCCTTACAATTCACTGGTGCTCATATTTGGAACATATATGCCAATGCTCAAAGTCAAATTTGAGGGGGGAGGGATTAATGCTGGATTCTAAATAATATGTGTGAAAAGGACAGCTTAAGCCTAAATCACATCTGACATCCAAAACAGAAGGCTGGGCAGTGACATAATACAGGAGAACAGACTAAAGAGAAGGAAGGATCCATTTTTAATGAAACACACACAAATAAGCAATTTCAAGTTCTCCTATTGATATCCAATGTCCAAATCTCTTTGCACATATTTTCTGGTATACTGTTACCAGAAATCCTATGTATCATTTTGATTGAAAATTCAATAATCAGTGTCACCTCTGGGCCAAAATCTCTAAAAAAAACAAAACATACAAAACACTTTGCCCCAAATTCATGATGAGCATGGAGTGGGGAAGAAACGGTTTCCTGATTTTCAATGTTTAATCAGTTAGAGGAGTTAATTCAGAGTGGTTAACAAAACTCTTGAAGAGCCATCATCCATCCCACACAATGTCCTCCACTGAAGAGTTCTTAGTGGAGGAAAAAAGAACAGTGTCCAGTTTTGCATATATAAGTTGCTGTCTTTATCCATGACACATTTCTCCAAAGTGCCATTCAGAGGAGGGCATTATGGGAAAGAAAAGTGCTGAATATCAATTTGATAGTTTCAGTAGCTCCATGAATTCATAGAATCATAGAATCATAGAGTTGGAAGAGACCACAGGGGCCATCAAGTCCAACCCCCTGCTATGCAGGAACACCCATCAAAGCACTCCCAACAGATGGCCATCCAGCCTCTCCTTAAAAACCTCCAAAGAAGGAGATTCCACCACACTCCAAGGCAGCAGATTCCACTGCCGGACAGCTCTGACCGCCAGGAAGTTCTTCCTGAGGTTCAGGGGGAATCTCCTTTCCTGAAGCTTGAATCCATTGCTCCTTGTCCTAGTCTCTGGAGCAGCAGAGAACAAGCCCGCTTCCTCCTCAACATGACAATTTTCAGTAACCTCATCACCTGAAATTCACCTCCCCTCCCAAAATAGTCAAAATGACCTCACGCTTTTACTTTCTGTTCAGTAGTTCTCTATCTTATTTGCCTTGAATTCCTTTTTAAAAAAAGTGAACAGGAAGTGACTTCCTATTGTAAAAAAAGATCTCTTCTGAACCAAAAATGTTCCATGCCCCCCTAAAGAAAAATGCCCATCACATCTTGGAGAGGATGTTTGGATTCATGGAGGGAGTGGCCCAGTAGTATCTTGGTGCAGAAATGCAGCTTCTGACAGTTTTCCACCCTGTCCAAAATAGCTTTCTCCCTTGTATGTCATCTGCCTTACTTCTTAGGGTGGGAGCAGCCAAGGAGACCCCAGATCTTAGCATATGGGATCTTAGCATGTGGGAAAGGATCTTAACATATGGGAAGTTTATAAAGAATAACACAGCAATGGTACATGGGGGATTCTAGAAGTTGTTGTCAAAACAAAGGAACTTTTCCAAGTTCTAATAGTAGAGAAAACACCTCAGCAGATCTAGGCGCTAAGCTATGCAGGGCTGAGTAGCAGCACTTTGAATCCAGGAGTAAAGAAGGACATGATTTGTGCACCACAGCTTCTTTTTAGTGCCCTGCTGCAGCTCACCTGGAGGGCACTAAGCTGCAGAAAGATGCTTGATAGTATGTCCAGACTTGATTGTATTTGGACATGTGATTGCAAAGCTTCCCACACAACACAATGTTGTTAGGATCTTTCCACTGGCATCTTAAATAGGTGAATGAAAGAAAATTAGGCATTAAGAAAGAACAGCAACCCTGATCCTGAGATCAAAGAGATGATAAATGGGTCCAATACAGTCCTCCACAATGGCTCAATGAAACCGGACTTACTTTAATTTCACCAGAATCAATGCAATCAATGAGTTGCTGCATTGGATGTTTCAAAGGTGACTATCACATGGTAGCTCTAATGCAGTCACTGCAGCAGTAAGAATAAAAAGGATTGCCATAAGAACATCACTGGATGATAAAATGTGTGGGAGCCTGGGGGGTAAGATTTAATATGGTGGTCAATCTCCTTTGGAGGAGAAAGATGAGAAGAACCAGTTAATTATATCCCCAAGACAAGCTGAGCTCACTTTTTGTTGCATGCTCTTGGTTTTGGTTTTGTTTTCCACTTTGTATGTATTCATAGTAACTTGATGCAGGGTCTGTTGAATCATGTCAGCTTTGTTTGCTTTCAACAGGATGATATCATTTTAGCATTTACTTTTTTGAGACATTACATTGCATTTTGATAATGGGCTGAGGCTGGCTTGGGTATGGTCCCTTGTGGAATATGGCATACAAATAAACAAAACTCAAACCATACCTCTGATGTGTGTCTTCATCCAAAACACAGTAATTCCAAAGCCACCCAGTTTCATGGCTGAATGGGGATCTCAACCTGAGTTTTTGTAGTCCTCGCCCAATGATAACCAGCAATACATGATAACAATTATCTAGAAGTATATGATACAAGCATGGGAGTAGACAAGTGCATAGAGATCAGGGACCAATTTCTTCTACCAGCCTGCCTCCCACAAGCCACAGGCCCCAGGCCACATCCACGCACCCACAACGAGCCAAATGCCTATTTTTCTCTGCAGTTTCTCTCAAGATGGTGACAGGCAGTTATATTCTGTCACTTTCTGTCATCATTTTGAAAGGGACTCCCAGAGAGAAAGAGAAGTATTTGTGGATAGTAGGGGTGTTCTGGTGAGCTTGTGGGGCATTTTGATATTTTTCCATAAACTTGGGGGATTTCAGCATAGCTTAGGGCAAAGCATGCCCCAAAAGTGCACTAATTTTTAAAAAATATTGGGGGGGGGGTTGAGGGGGCTTAAGAGCCAGAAAAATGAGGGTCTATGGTCCATATGCAGCTCATAGGGCACACATTGCCCACTTCGCATTTGTTCTTGTTGGTACTTGCCTTCAAGTTGTTTCTGACTTATGGCGACCCTAAGGCAAACCTATTATGGTGTTTTCTGGGTGTTGAGAGTGTTAGACCCTTTCCACACATTCTGTGGAATTCACGCTGCAACGTTTCTGGGTGGTTTTTTTTTTTTTTGTCCGTGCTACCGCGGACATATTGCACAACGGTCTATTGCCATTTCCACACGTTCCATGGAATTCGCACAGCAGATGTGATTGGCAGCTCTTTTTTTTCTAAATGGCCCCGTGCGTCATGACGTGCGTGCTTACGTCATGCCCCACAGTTCTTTCCACAATGACTCCCTCCTCCCATTCTTCCTGCTAGCTGTAAAATAAACCATGTTGATTTTTTATTTTTGTGCCCTATCTTGGGGGAATGGTTTTCTGCGCCATAGCTGGGTGGAGTGCAGTTTTTCTCCCTATCTCTGGTGGGTTCTCACGCCCGTTTTCTGCTTTTATCTTTCCCTGTGAGCGATGGAGGAAGAGGTGTTTCCTGAAGTTGAACGGCCCATTTTAGCTGTACTCTGGCTTCTTGGAGTTGTGCTGGCTGAACTGAAACATCTACGGGCTTAAGACCACACGAAGAGGCACCGGCGATTGGCCTTTTATTGGTAATGCTGTGGAGGATTTAAGCTTTTCTATGCCGCTGCTTGGAGGCTTCTCACGGCGCGTTCCAACCACTGAAGCTGTGCACGCCCACAGCCCGCCCTCCAATTACATCATGCACAAATCAGCATGGTATGAGGGGAAAAAACCACCTTTTCCCCATTTTTTAAAAAGCCTGCACGCTGACTGTTGGCAACTTAACCAGGCAAATTAAGGTGTGGAGCTTGCCAATTATGTACGAGCTAGCGCACTCGAACGTGTGGGCGATGTCCGTCAGAGCTCGCGCTGCCCCATTTTATTTACCCCGTGTGGAAATGGCCTTAGATGCACCCAAGGTCACCCAGTGGGTTTCCACAGCCAAGCAGGGAATCATTAGCATGTATATATTACATCATGCAATATATTATATTCAGGCTGAGCTGAAGCCACACGTCGATATCCATGTTTGTTCTGTTACCAATGGCCAAATATGAGCCCTGCTTTTGTCTTTGGGACTTACTATGTTGGGTGCCCTGACCCAGATTAGAATTCCATAACCACGAGCTGCCTGCATGTCACCAGATTCATCATCATGACTGTACTTTCTGCATATCTGAAGGATTGGGGCCCCACTTGACAGTGCATAATATCATGGCATCAAAGGCCCCTCCCTAAACTGCAAACCCCAGGATTTCAAAGGATGTTGAAAGTGGAATAATAGCACTATAACAGCCTAGTGCGGAAATGGCTTTTTTTGCTCCATCCTGTTGCATGATACAGAAATCTTTATGTGGAACTTGTTATGTTGATGTCACACAAAGCCATGCCTGCACTAGGCCCTGGATGTCAAATGGTATAATGCACAATTGCAGTACGCACACAGCCACAGGGAAGAGAAGAATGTAAGAACACAGCAAATATTAAATATGCTATATTCTCCAAGAATACTATTTGGAGAATAAGAGGCCAGTATCCAGTGATGCCATCCTACTATTTATTAATTTACCTACCTACTTACTTATTTATTTATTTCATTGCTAGTACAAATGTTGTGCTCATGGGCGGCTACTTTTGGACTATACTCTAGGGAAAATCCAATACACCTTTGCCCAATCGCTCATAGAACCCATTTGCACAAGTGGATGAACACAACTCGTTCTGAAAGTGGTAGCATGCCTAATGACCACAAGAATAACTGCACTTTCATTTGAGCAACAGAGAAAACCAACCAAATCCCATCTGTAGACTGTTTTCCTTCATCGCTGTCATGTGGGATTTAGGCCGTCATTATGGCAGCGATAAAATGTCATAGAAAATTTTTTTTTTCTGAGAACATTTCTGGTTTTTGTTCCCCTTCAACAATTCCTGCCCCACCCGTCCTTGAGAAAAGAAGACCACTTCACTGAATTTTTGCTGAAGACTACCCCAATTTTTCCGCATGTTCTAGCATACCCTCCTACATTTCATAGATTAAAAACTGGAACACTTGTAACCAAGGAACACCTGAGTGTCAAGATTGCCAAATAAGGAAGAACACACAAGCGAGGAGAGGCTGCAACAGTTAGCTTTTGCCTGAGCCCCCTGGGAAGGGCAAAATTATGCCCTCTCCACTCCCCACTTCAATTGAATTGAATGCAAACTATTTTTGCACTTTGAAGTCCCTCTGAAGTAATTGAAGGAAGCTGGAGAGAAAGGGGGAAAGCGATAGGAAGAAAGAGAAACTGGGACATTTTTAAAGTGGCTGAAAAAACAGGATGACAAAGCAGACATTGGGACTGTCCCTGCTACACTGGCACAGTTGAATGGTATGTGATGGCTGCTATTTCTTCCCTACGAGATCCAGAACAATGCCAAGCCCAGGTCATAGTGGAAGATGCAAAATGGTGGGAAGCTGGACAATAGAGTGTAGTTGACCCTCCACATCACCTTCATAGATTTGATTATTTGCAAGTTTCTTCAACTCCTTCTCCCCACCTCCAAGTGCTTCTTTTCCAGGAGAACATTCCCTCTTGGTGGCTCCGACAAACCCCTTTCCCTCTCCTCTCCTTGACCTGGTTTAGACTCTGGGTGCCTGCTCTCCCCACCATGCCCTGGCTCCTTCCCACAGACACACATTACATTTTGATATTTGTAGTTTTTCCACTTCCATGGAGGTCCTGTGCCCCTAATCCTAGTGAATACAGAGGGCCAACTGTAAAGAAAAACTTTGTTACTGCTGCTGCTGTTGCATTTGTTGTTGTTCTTTTGTGCCTTCAAGTTATTTCCAACTTATGGTGAACACTGAAATTAACCTAACTTGGGGTTTTCTGGGGCTGAGAGTGTGTGACACATCACCCAGTGGCCAAGCAGGGAATCCAACCCTGGTCTCCAGGGTCATAGTCCAACACTCAAACCACTACATCATGTTGGCTCGCTAAATAAAACCAAAAGACAAAAAGAAATTATGTTACTGCTGCAGCTAATACGGAGGCCATTTCCACAATACACCGTTATAGTGCTATTATTCCATTTTCAACCTCCTATGGAATTCTGGGATTTGCAGTTTAGAGAGGGGCATTTAGAATTTTCAGACAGAGAGCTCTTGGGCCTCAGTAAACTACAAACCCCAGAATTCCACAGGAGGTTGACAGCACTATAACAGGGTAATGTAGAAATGGCCTGAGTCGCAGTCACAAGAAACTGGTGGGAAGTTCAGGGATCTAGCTGTAGAAGGGAGGGTCAAAATGACAGCATTTGCCTCCAAATAAAATCTGCCTCCTCTAACGTAATGTTCTTTCAGTCCTTCACTTTCTAGCATTCCAGTGAGCTTTAGACTCCAGTTGAGTATTTGGGAATACAGTATAGGCATCCGAAAAAAAGAGGCAAACAAAATCCCCAAGAGAATGCAAACACAAGTCTAGGGATCGTTGACTCTCAATGGCTTACTTTCTGCAATGCTAGAAATTTGGGGACTGAAGTAAAATTTCACTGAGGGAGTCAGAACTCTTCTTTGAAGAGACAATGCCTTCATTTACCCACCCCCATAGCCCCACCCTTGGGAGAATTTCTCCTTCCTTAGGGAAACTGCTGAAATGGCGCACCTCATTTTTCAGTCCATAGATAGGGTTAGGGATGGGTAAGGACTGCATTTCATTTCAGTTTATTTTTAAAAAAATAAGAATTTACTAAGATTCATGCTTTTCTTCATATCTGGAAAGGAAGGAAATTGTAAGTTAAAGTCCTCAAATGTGAGGAGAAACCAAAATGGACAGACTGCTTACTCAGATTCTGAGCATACTCTTAAAATTCTGGGTTCAGGGGTACAGAGATTTGAAACGAGAGCATCGCCTCCCAAAAGGAATTCTCTACCCCATAAAAGTTTTCTTCAGTGCCCGAATTTCAAGCATTTCAGTACATTAAACATTTGGTTGAGCATTTTGAGATATAATTTATACATCAAAAGAAGAGGGGCAAGAGAAAATGCTGGGGAAAATGAACACAACAAATGTAGGAGTTCCAGGTGTGAATGATTTTCAATGTCTTGCTCACTACAATGCTAGAAATTTGAAGAACAAAGGAAAATTGTTATTTTGGGATGCACTGTCCTTACTTTGCCCCTTTTACGTGCCTTCAAGTAATTTCTAACAAGTAATTTCTTAAGGGAAACCCATCACAGGGTTTTGTGGGGCTGAGAATGTGTGGTTTAACATGGTAGACATTAGTTTTGCTCTCTTTTGCTTTCTCTTTCTGAGAGGCTCCTCAGCTTGAACATCTCTGTGACAGACAACACAGCCCTTTCTTTATGCTGGGAATAGCTGTATTTTTTGATTTTGGTCAAATCAAACGGAGAGAATTTCATCCGAATTCCTTTTGGAAACATTCATGCAAATTTCTTCCTATTTGGGATTGAAGGAACTGGAGGATGAAAACATTTGTCTGTGAGAAAAAGTGCAACAGATCCATTTTCCCCTTCCCAAAATGAGAACAAGAATTGTATACAAATTTACATGAGCAGGATGCTAAGGAAAAACCCAGGAATAGAAGCTCAGAAGGGGTGACATCAAACTTTGGAACCAACTGCAACCATTTTTAGCACACAAATTGATTTCTTCTGCCAATAGGGAAGGCAGAACGTGCACTGAAACATTTGCCCATTTGGGAAGAGAGTTTTGGAAATGGAAATATTTGCTGCAGCACTAATATATTATGTATCAATTTGCAAATTGACACTTGGGGTGGAAAAATCTACAAGCATTGATAAGAGCTGGATGGAAAAAGAAAGAGAAGCTGGAGCCTAATACAACTGTACAACAGTTTTTTTAAAAATGAAAGAAAAATGCTGCCCCTCCTCTCTCAAGATATACTTTAAAGATCCCTGTCAAAACAGCCCTTCAAACCCACTTGATTGGGTTGGAGCTGATCACACTGTCACCAACTCACTTTTCATTAGGCTGTTGCTCTCTGTTAGCGTAGCCAAGCAGAAGAACTCAAAACACATGCACAAATTAAATCGACATCCAAACTCCACCAATATACAAAGCAATTTAAATGATATTCATTAGAGCGATGACAAGTCCTGATGAGGCTTTCAGGAGCTGAGTCCTTCAGCTTTCGCCGACTCGGTTTCGTGGTCATTGAGGCGTAACTACAGCGACTGTACCTCAAGTTAAAAAAAAAGAAAGAAAGAAAGAAAGAAGAGAAAAAAAGATAGGAAAGAAAAGACTGAGAATAGAACTGCTGCCTGACACACCTACCTCCTTCTCTTCTGCAAAGGTTTAAAGCTCTGGGAAGTACTGCAATGTTGTTTCTACTTCATCCATGAAAATGGGACCATTATTCCGACCTCATGAATCTATTTTTCCCCTCCGTCCTTCTTAAACCCGTCCCCCAACAAATGTTCTAATTAAAAAAAAAAAATTCATTTTCAAGTAATTTCATTTAATTGGGTTAGAAAGGTCACTAACTCACAATTATGACAGCCACAAAGGTGTCCTCCTATTTGTTGATGGTGTCGAGATGAACTGGGAAGGGATGGAGAATAACTGAAGATGTATTCACCACCAAATCAGATGCATAATTCAATATGTATTTCTCCTCTTTATTGTCCCATGTATATCTTTATCTATATGTATTCATATCTATAGTAGTTGATCAATATATCCTTATAGATACATGTATATCTTCTTATATAAGAATCAAATTAGATTGATGCTGATTTCTCGCTGGAAACCTGTAATGGCTTCAGTCTCTTACTAGAGGCTCATTCTTGCAGACGGATTGTTTGGAATTCACCTGTGTTTAAAGATGATAAAACCCAGATGTCTGAAGGTAAGGAAGCAACTAATTATCCTTGCACTCTGTTGTATCAAATGTCACACAGTAAGAACGAACACCCTTCCTCAAACGGAGGAGGGGGAACATGTTGCCCTCCATGTTGTTAGCTGCAGCTCCCATAAGCCCTAGCCAGGACAAAATGGAGTGAAGGATGATGGAAAACTGCAGTCCCCCTGATGCATCTGATGCAGCTTACATTCGCTGTTGTTTAATGAAATTGATTGTTTAAATTGCCCATTCTGGTTTTAATCCACCTGGGAAAACCAAGTGGGTGATATATCTTCATAGCTCACTTATGAAAGAATGACAACTTAATTTTACATGTGTTTACTCAGAAGTAAGCCCCACTGAGTTCAATGGAGCAACACCCCTACATTCATAGACTTGCTGTTGTGAATACTTGTCCACCTGTTTATCTGTCCATCCTCTATCCCGTATACTGCATTGAACTTTATATACTAGGGAAAAACTGGCACATTTATCTTGCAATTCTTGCTGAATTAAATTCAGAATACACTCTTCTGCTTTGCTATATAGCCCTAAAGAGGTTGTTCTGGGGGCAGGACACCAACAACATACAGCAGCTACAGTACAACAACAAAGCTATGTTTCACCTGTATAAGTACAAAATGAAGCTTCCACATTAGCTTCCACACAGTCAGGGTTTGCTCTGCAGTAGCTAACGCTGGATGAGGTGCAGAGCTTTATATTACAAGATTCCTTGTACAAAGTCACAATTATTTGTCCAACTTGCTCCCTATAATCTATACTTTAGGACAGTGGTTTGCAACAAAGCCAGATGGAAGTCTTTTTTGTCATCTGCTGCCTCACCCTTGAATTTCACATGTCAGGGATTGAATTTAGGACCTTTTGTATGCCAGGTAGTCATTCCACCACTGAGCTATTGTCCCAGAAGAACCATACATAGCCTGCAGTCACCTTGATACCCAAGATAAGCTTGAAACAGTCCTAAGAAGGATGTGACCATTCCTATTACTTGTAAGGCAAGAAGACTTGTAAGACAAGATGATTTGGGTCCCAAACACCTCCCCATTAGACTTCCACCTTCCTTTCCAGAAGACCTTTGCAAGACAGACAGTTGTCATTCTGGCACAGCAGAAGGTTCAAAGAGCATTGTAATACAACATAATCTAAGATGTAAGGCACAATTATTGACTCTAACAGAAGACAAAACAATATCCTAGTCTCTAGTATCTCTATTATATTAAGGAGAGGATGGCGAATGTTAGATCTTTCAAGTGATTGATACTGTATTTCCCAGCAGCTCCACTCAGCATGGCCAAGAGTGGGAAACTATAGGAGATGTAGGCCAAAACATCTGAAGATCCCAAAGGTCCCCACACCTTCTACATGAGTATACAGAACTTCACTGAAAATGAAGAGACTTAATTTTGTGTTATGTCTAACAAGCAGGAATCACCTTCTTTCACTGGAAAATTTAGTTTTAAAAGGCTAATTCTAGGAAAGCAAGAATCTGGCTTACAGCGGTAAGACAATATGTATCCATATCTAGTCCAATATTGCTGGCACTGACTGGCAGCAGCTCTTTTGGTCTGGAGTCAATGGGTTTCACCATAGCCTGGGACTTTCTGCATCCAAAGCATCTATTCTACTGCTAAGATCACCTCATATTTTACCTCCTTTTTAAGCCAAATGTTGTATACCTGGGGAATGGTAGCTTCCATGCCAGTCAGACACTGCATCTGCTCCAGATTCATGTTGAACAGAGCTATCTAGGACTGAACCCCATCTCCCAAATAGGTCCAGCACCTTGGAGAGCTCCTTTAAAGTTCAGACTAAAACCCAGAGCAGATTCACTGTACCCCTGATATGGGAACCACCATATAGTACTTTTTAAAAAAAATAACAACCACATCTATTTTTCCTTCCTTTGAAGTTCCTGAAGTGCATCCCCGAATGAGAATTCCAGAAATTCAGCTTGACTTTTCACTTAGGAGCAATTGAGTGGTCATTCTACCTTCACTGGTCATCTCTGTAGAATCCTGGTACAAAAATCAATTTCTATGTTACTCAGACAGTGTGGGAACCAATACCACATCCCTGTACTTGAAACTGCTCTTGTAGAAGAATCGCATGGGGGCAGGAAATACATGTACTTTTTTATGGAGCAGCAGTATCTCTCTTGGTCTGGGTCAACTCAGAAAAGAGCACTTTGAATTGACTTGGGGAAAAAATACATGTACACACACAAATGTACATGCATAATTAGAACAATGCCCAAGCTGTTAACTGAAATGCAAGCAGTAAAAATGGATAAATAAGTAAAAGGAAGTCTGAGACTCAAGAAGACAATATTGCTTCTGTAGCACTGTTGTGAGCCTTCAAGTTATTTTTGACTTAAAGCAACCCTAAGGTGAATGGGTTTTGTTGGCACTGGGTTTTGTTGGCAAGATTTGTTCAGAGGGGGATTGCCATTGCCTTCCTGCAAAGCTGAGAGAGTATGACTTGCCCAAGATCACCCAGTGGGTTTCCATGGCTTGAGTGGGGATTTGAACCCTGGTCTCTAGAGCCATAGTACCACACTCAAACCACTAGATCACACTGTTTCATATTGCTTCTATAATCAGTCTCTCTCTCTCTCTTTTTGGATTGTCTCATCTACTAATATATAAAAGTCAAAGTTTGTTTGTCCGTGTCAAGCAAGCGAAGACCTCATATTATTGGCTGAGAAGATTCCATGGAATCCTGGCATTTGCAGTTTAGGGAAGGTCCTTTAGAATTCTCAGCCAGAGAGCTCTTGGGCCTGGCCAATTGCTATAGAGATGAGGCCTAGCAGCAAGGAGGAGGGCAGTGTATTCCCTCACTAACCCAACCTCTGTATGTTAATAACTATGAACACAGATTGGATTGGGGAATATGGGGAAAAGTTACAGGACAAGACAGTTTGGGGAATTAGAGACACAGGATCTCAAATCTTTCTAACAAGTATTACCTATGAGAAAATAAAATCCCAGGCAATGCCGGATATATATGCTAGTCAACTATAAAAATATATCATTGACTATCAAAGTCAGTATTAACCATGCCATTCTATTTCCAGTTTCTATATATAATTGTGAAAGCCGGATAGTGAAGAAAGCTGATAGGAAGAGGATCAATTCATTTGAAATGTGGTGCTCAGGAAGAATTCTAGGGATACCATGGATTGCTGAAAGGAGAATAAAGAGCAAATCCAGTCTGAACTCTTAATGGAAGCGAAAATGACTAAACAGAGACTGTTGTACTTTGGACATGTCATGAGAAGGCATAAGTTATTAGAAAAGACAATGCTGCTTGGCAAGGCAGAAGGCAATAAGTAAAGAGGAAGACCAGATTACATGTGGATAGACTCAATCAAGAAAGCCAGGGCCATGAGTTTTCAAGACCTCAGTAGGGCTGTTGATAACAGGGTGACTTGGAGATCTTTCATTCATAGGATCACCACAATTCAAAGTCAACTTGGAAAGACCACTCCCTCTTTCCTGCAATGTTCAATAGATGACTGACAGAAGAAGACAAATGGGTACCCACACTGCATTCACCCCACTAGACAGAACAGCCCAGAATACAGTTGTGGGTTCATGGGGAAGGACTAAGTCTGAGCTCAGTAAAGTTGCTTTTTTGAGCTACAGATAGAAATTTCACAATAGGGCATGGTGATTGGAGCATTGAGTGGGTCGTAACCCTAAAGGAACTTTTCTGAGTTCTGGGTATAATGTGGATATGCAATTTCTACTTTTGGCTTCATGCATATTTTTGAAGTGGACCAAATCCTAGCCTTTAAACCAGGAGTGTGAATCATGTAGTTCTACAATGGCTCTTGGATTTCAATTCCCAGCACTTTACACCACTAGGTATATTAGCTAGGGCTGTTGGGAAGTAATCTAACAGTATGTTGGTGGCTGCACAACTGAAATAATGAGGAAAATATAAGCATGGAAGAAAATGAATTGGCCCATCCATAGAGAAGGCTTGGGAAATCTAAATTTGTAAAAGTCTCATTTAAATCCCTATGTATTCAGCTAGTCCTACAATGCCAAAATTTCCTCTTTTTTTATTTTCCTGACAGGGTCCTCATTTTTAGCAGCCACACAGTAGGCATGTGCAAACTGCTGAACCTGGCTGGTGCAGAAGGTTGAGAATTGTTGAGAATTTCACTTGGTTTGTTTTTAGACTGTACTAACGTTCAAAGATTTCTTCTGCAATGAAAGGAGCTTGATTAAAAAAAAATAGTGGGAGAAAGCAACATGGATAAATTCACCTATTCCCAGTCCAAAGCAGCCTTGTTAAGATACCTGAAGGCTGAAATTCAAACTGAGAAACAAGATTTGAATTCTCCATTTTCCTTCAGCCAAGATAAATTCACTTGCCTGATTTTTATAATACAAGAAAAATAAAGTGTTTTTTTTCTTTTTACAAAAGATCAAAACAGAACTTTGTCCAAGGTAGAAGAAATGATTATTTCATTTGATGACACAACCGTTTAATTGATTTTACCTTTTCTTTTCTTTTTTCCTTTCCTTTTAAACTTTGAGGATCACTAACACACTTAGCATTGTTGGCTTAAACAGGTAACAAAGCATAACCACAGTACTAATGTATAACAACAGCTTTTCTTTTACCAAGAGCTCAAAATATCCCTAGAGGCACATTTTAAAATGTAAACAATATTAAATTTATCCATTAGCAGTCAACTCATTTCTCTTGCTAATTTTCCAATGGAGATGATGGTAGAATTGAGCAGATATAGAATTAAAAAGCTGCTCTATCTTATCTACCTACCTATCTATCTATTCATCCATTCTATTACAATAAACATTCAAAATCTGATGAATGTTACCTTTCCTATCAACATTCTGAAACTCTCAGTTACAAATATCTCAGGTGCATTGTTGTAAATGTTTGAAAACTTAGGAGAAACTGGATGAATTTAGGGTTTGGTGACAACTCATGTAAGGCAGTTTTCAGTGTTCACTTATTATATGCTATGCATATTTGGAAGGAGAAAGATTTTTCCATCATTCAGTTGGGATTGCTGGAATTCAGATGCAAAACTTGACATTCACTGTAAATACATGTGTGAAATATATTAACAAACAAATATAAAGCGTGTTTTGCCTTGAAATTCAAAAAGACATTCCTTTCCTGGGAAACAAAAAAATTCCAAATTAATTATCAATATGTTTACTAACAAAGATATTAAAAAAGTAATAGCTTATTCCAGTATTGTGAATATTACAGTTTTAAACAATGCAAAGCTGTCTTACTTTGGATAGAAAATTACAATGTAGTTTGTGCGACGAAAGCAATGGTATAATTAGGATAGCCGAGCTGCAATTTCTGATGCCAAAAGAAAATATAATGAAATTGCTGGAGAGATCTGGGCTCTAGCAGCAGTTGCTTAAAAAAAAAAACCACCACCTACATGCGATATTTCAATTAATTATAGAAGTCTTCCTGCCAAAAAGTTAAAGATACATTCACTGGTTTTAATTTTTCCTCCTCTTTTTGTGTGCTAAATGTTGACTTCATTGAGCTGCTTTTCTCAGATCTGGCATATTGATTTCTTGTTGTGAAGTGAGCTGTTCAAGCTCCATTTAAGATTTTCATCTTGCATGTAGCCCTGAGCACATCAGTGCACCATAAATTAGTTAAATTGCACATTTATCACAAATGTTATTTTAAGATACTGCGTAAATTTGATGGCTGGAAGATATACAGTATACAGTAACAAGCCACGACTTGGGTTGGGTTAGAGCAGGGTCACCTTTATCCACTTTTGATTTAGAGCTCCTCTCTCTGTTACCCCGCCTTCGCTCATCCCAATTTCAATACATGGCTTTCTTATGAGTGTGTACATTCGTGGTTATTTCCTTTTTGCTCTTTTTTCAGGTGGTGCATTTGAGTGACAATCTGTCCTACCAAGGAAAGCAAAGAACTTAAAAAAAAATGAACAACTCACGCATGTAAGATTTATGGGATGTTTCACCCATTTTGGGAAGGTCTCACATGTCTGTTTCTGCATGGCTATTTTGTTGCATGTGGCCATGGCAGCTGAGATGTGAGAAGTATTGTTTGATGGCCATCTCGGATAGCACTCCTAAAATTCTCTCAAAAGCACACTGCTTATAGGTTGTGTGAATCCACCTCACAATTAAATTGACTATTGTCACATTTGACTGGGATAAGTTTTGGTTTACACATGAAACAGTGGTATGAACTTGCATTAAATTGAATCTAAACACTAGTCTGTGGCATCCTGTTTTGGTTATCTTGATTACAAGTGGCTGTCTAAGGTTTTAAGCGGACTTCTCCCCAGTCTAGATTCTGGTTTTTATTGTGAACTGGAGATGTATGAACTAGAAAGCTTGGCAATCTCTGCTTTCAAAGCAGGTGCTCTACTAGGTCTTACTAGAATTTGGTCTTACTAGAATTTGGAAGTATTATTTTGGAACAGTACAAGTCCCAGAATCCTCCAGCCAGGATGGCTACTTTTCTAAGTCCTTGGAGGATTCTGGGACTTGCAGTGCTCCAAAATAATATGGAAGAACAGCCAATGGAAGAAAACAGACATAGGGCAATTCATCAGCCTAAGCCATAGCTGTATAATTCTTATAATTAAAATCCAAAATTTCTTGGGCTTATATCCAACAGTATAATTGTACAAACTGTAGGCCTGTTTTGCTACTGATCATGCACTTCCAGACAGAGTACAGGTGGCTGCACAAGAGATTGTCCAAATGGTTACACAGCCACCTAGTACCACAGTGTAATCCAGCAGAACTGCAGTAGTGGGGATTCTTATATTGATAGACTTACATTGGATTTATAACTGCAAGACTTACAGTGTAATCTATGATGGATTCTCTCTATTATAATAGATAAGATAGCAGAAGAAATAAAATTTCGCAAAGATAATTTCTTGTGCTACTCTGGCATTACTACAATGGAATGGGTGAATGATGCCAAAACAGCAGCCTTCAGTGGTACAGTTTGTGCAAAGAAGCTACAGAACTAAGCTGAAGCAAATGTCTTGAATACTATTTATCCTAATTCTACCCCAAAAAGGCACCTGATGCCTGCTAGTTTTGTAACAAGAACGCAATTAACTGGGTGTGAACCTCATCTGATTTGAAGAAGATGCCAGTACAGCTAAGTCAGTGTAAACCAACCATCAGCAGGTATGCCCATAGATTTTGGAATCAATCCATAGGTAATTCTGGTTTGTTTTACCTTTTGTTCATTTTATGTGAATCTTGCTATGGACTGACTGAAGCAAGGGGTGGGGACTGCATGACTAGAGAGAAGCAGGTGTATAGATGTATCTTGAGGTATCTGCATCCAGTGGAGCACAAATGAGGTAAACCTAGCTCAAAATGTTTGTATACTGCTTTGAGTACTTCCAAGAACTCTAACGTTATTTTTTTCACTAGACCAAGGCTTTCCAAATGGTGTGCTGTTGACACATTAGTGTCTCACCTGAAGTGTGTAGGTGTGTCACCTACAATGTTGGAAATTTATGTTATTTATAAATCATATATTTTAAAAAATATATGAAAAATTTTCACGAGATATGTTGTGTCCCCACACATTTCATTATTACAATTTATGTATGTGTCCATATCTCTTATAATGGGTTAGTTTAATCTCCAGTTTGCTAGTAAAACTGAATTACTGTGTCACAAAATGAGGCATGTCTAAAAAGTGTGTCACTAACATGAACAGTTTGGAAAGCTCTGCACTGGACTATTCAAATCTTGAAAGCTGATTTCAATATCAGCTACCCATCACCAGTTATTTACCAAGTTGCTAGTAAATTACATTGTAACAGTAACCCAACGAGGTCTGTAACTAGAGCAGGTTTGCATTGTGCCTTTTACACATAGAATGAAAAACACTGAGATTTTTTGAAAATTAACTAAATTAACTAAGTATTCTAGTTACTTTTGAAAAACAGGAGAGTTGCTTTTTTAGACCTATAGCAGACCACCTTTCTGAACATCATTGGAACTAGAAAAGCAACTAAAAATATTACTTTTTGAAAGTAATTTGCCAAATTTGGGAAGTTGCACACTGGGATGGATTAGGTGAATTCAGAGTAGATTAAACACTGCACCATTTCTGGACTTGGCCAGATGGGCTAAACATGGCTAAACGTCCAGGCCACCAAAAGAGCTAACATGGCTGGGGGAACGAAAAACACAAGTAGACAGACTACCACACTCCAGTTCTGGGGCATGTTTTCATCTGGATATGGCTAGGTATGCCAGATTGGATGTGGGACAGGACTCCTGTAACTTTAACCCTTAACATATCTTGGAGCAGGACTAAATATTATAAAGCTCCATCAAGCAGGGCAAAAGAACTGAAGTTCTCCCTAAGCTTCCAAACTCCAACTTTCAGTTGCAGCCATCCCCTCCCAATATGGCTTGCCATTAGACAGCAGGGTGGGTGGACAGGTGTAGAGGAACTCACAGCTCTGTTCTTGTCACTGTCTATGGCTGTTTGTGCCCCTCACCTCTATCTCCTCCACTGAGGGTGGACAGCTACCCTTACCATACAATCCTTTGTCCCGCTCTGACATCTGTTAAAGATTCAAGTTACAGGAATCCTGTCCCAGATCCAAGCTGTCAACCCTTGATAAGACATGATAAACATGTTATAGGAGTACATGACCATGTCAACTGTAATGGTTTAGATCCTAGAGAATCCTGGCTTTGGTTGTTTGGTGAAGTAACTTACGTTCTCTGCTAGGGAGTTCTAGTGCTGGATTCCAGGGGAGTGCACTAGTGTTCTCCTGCAGAGAATTTTAAATGCCTTAGTACAAATCTGAAAATAACAGAGTTAGCTACAATGATATCAAACCATAATAACTGGGTAGTGTAGATACATCCTAATTTGGTTCCTCTTGACTATGATGAGATCATGGCAAACCCAGCTGGAAGTTTTCTAGAAGTTCTGACAACATCACCAGAATCTGGCACGACAGGCTTCTCTCTTTGCCGTTTCTTCATTCAGCCATTCAGCTATCTAGATAGGCTCAAAATTTAGGATTCCCTTAGAACATATACAGAAGATATAATTCTTACAGCCAGCTGGTTTGAGCGTTGGACTATGCTCAATTCAGGGTTCAATTCCCCTCTTAGCCACAGAAACCCACTGCATAACCTTGAGTGCATCACACACTCTCAGGCCCAGAAAACCCTGTGGTAGGTTTGTCTTAGGGTCACCACAAGCTGGAAATGACTTGAAGGCATGCAACAAGAACAATACTGACATAATGGTTTGCTTTGTACATTAGCCATGGCAGCCTGAGATCCCAACTTTCTACAGGAAAGCTGCAGTTCATAAATGCTCACAAAGATTAAAATGGCAGTGGCAGTGGTTCTGTTAGACTCACTGGCCCATGCCAGTAAAAGTTTGTCATTAGCATATAAATGTCTCTGTGTCTTTATCATTCATTCTCCTATCTCCCCTTGCTATCAATTTTGTGCAAAAATGAAGGCATTCTGAAATCATAAAGTTGCACCAATAAGTCTCAGGATTTTTCTTCTTGTCAAATGAAAGTAGATGGAAGGAGTTCTCTAATCCACGAAGGTACCTTCCAGTGCACCTGAGTCTCAGAACACTAATAATACCTTTAAGAGACTATGTGATTGGGTTTGAATATACAGCTCAGCAAACGATCTATTTGCTTTGCTACAAACGTTGCTTATAAACCTTTTTCTTTACAGTCAATCTTCCTGGAGGTTTAAAGAGGAGATATAACCTCCATTTCATTCTGTATTTTTCTAGAGCCCCCCACTTTTAAAATGCAGCCTTTGAATATTTGCTCCCCTGCTCTTTAAATGCTAAAGTTCACTAAAACTCCAGTGATTTATGTATAGATTTCGACTGCCAACACCTGGCAGATGAAGCAGCCTACTCAAGCTTCCGTCATAAACAGCAAGCGTACAATTTAATTTTAATGTGCTCGTTAGTCGTAGCACATTTCAGATATAATTGTGAACGCAACACAAAATTATAGCAAAAAAGACAATTTTAATGCAGCTGTAGAAAAAAAAAAGGTTATATGAAGAGTCATATAATGGTGCCACATTGTCAACAACAGAACAGGGGCACAGAATGTGCGATTCTGGGTCTGTGCTGTTTACATGCCAATATTGTACACATAGATTCTCATATGGTGTCAGCTGTCAGTTACTTCTGCAAATTAACTGCCAAAAATGGAGACGAACAGAATCACTTAGTGCGCTGGTAACCACGGGTTACCTTTCATATGCTTAAAGATAAAACTGCAGTATGAAATCTTGGGAGAATAATTAGGGAGAACAAAACAGAAAGTTACCAACTGAAAAGGGGGAAAAGAGAGAGAGAGAGAGAAACAGAGAGAAGGCATTCTACGATATGAAATAACAACCAAGAGCGCTTATAAATAAGTAGGGAAGGTTGTATCACAGAATGCCTCATAACTTTTAAGCAAAGTATTACAGTACAAACATTTTAAAGGCTCTCCTTTTATCATAGTTTAGGAAATACAGTACAAGATTTCCCCCCCCTCAATTCTCCTGCCCCCAATAGATTTAACCCTTTGAGCACTGAGTTGATTTTGAATTTTCTCTTTTGATTTTTTTAAAAAATTTGTTTTACTAATAAATACCTTTAAAATTCCTGTCGTGCAAAACAGATAATAATGCACGCCAGTCCGTGGCTTCTGTTATCAGAATGCTTTTCTTTAAAAAAAGGTAGCAAACAACTAATAAATATGTATAATTTAAACATGAACCTCTACCAATATAGATGTACTGTATAGCAAAACAAAACAAAACAGAACAGAACCCAGCCATACTTTGCTTCAAGAATAATGTTTTGGAATACTTTATAAATGCTATCTGTTGTCTCTTTCATATAATTTACATTGTTCAGATGTTAAAAGAAAACCCCTTGACCTAGAAAAGAAATATACATTATTATTTTTATATATATATTTATATATTTATATATTTATAAGTACCGCTTATACTTGAGAGAGAATTAGGTACAAAATCCATCATTGATAAAAATGTTGGAGAAGAGGGGGAGGAGGAAGAGAAATGGTATTGTCCACAATCACATTTTTCCATTAGAGGTTTTTAAAATCTATACAATATACACATCTGCGTTTCAATGTGAAAATAATATACTTCAAAATTTCAAGATGGGTGCCACCCCTACATAACATGGAGGCTCATCAGTCAACAATGGGCATATCCAGAAGGCAGCATCTGATAAACTGTGATGGGCATGGCAGCACACATCCAGAGGCACAGAGTATGTCCTCAGGAAAGATATCTGGCCAGAATTCTATTTGTTAATCTAACTCAAGTAGACCCAATAAATCAACTGCTGCAGGAAGAGTCCGCGCACAGCTAAATTCCATTAATTCAGTGGGTCTCCCCTGAGTGGGAGTAACAATTGTATTTAGGTCAAGTAGCTCTCCTTGTGTGTTGTCCATGCAGATATCCCACAAAGCCAAACAGCGAGGACTTAGGATCCATGTCAGCCCTAAGTATTTATGGAAGAAGAAGGATCCACGTGCACATCCAGGCTATGGATACTGGAAGCTCTGAAACAAGGCATCAGGTCCCTGAAATATGAATGTTTTGGGACACCACGGAAGGTCCCACCAGGTCAATGCTCCAGTGACATCAAACTGGTGGCAATTCTATGCAACACCTGAAGGGAAATTCACAAGTTGGACATTTGTCTCTATTGTCCATGTGACTTCCCTACAAAACATTATGAAGGAACCATTGTGAATATTCCTTCAAAACATTATGAAGAAAACCAAACAACTGGATGCAATGGCTGGTGACACTACTTTGTTTGAGCCCATTCTTAGAGTTGTCTAGATGTGTTCAAAAATGGAAGGGGATTTTTTTTTTCAAAAAGGAAAACATATCCACATTTTCAAAAAGAAAAGAAAACCAAATTAATTCAAAAGTGCTTCAAAGTACTCAGAGGGCTAAAGATTTACAGGGTGAGAACTACCAGCACACTTAAGTCACCATGAAAAAAGTGCACCAGAATTCATTAATAAATGCTTAATTAAACTGTTTTGTTAATGCATGCAGCTTGAGGCATCAGAGAGATGCACAGCAACTAAAACCCCAATTTACACAAAGTTCCAAACACTTACCACTGCGTTTTAACCTTCATATTTTACCAGTAACAACAGCTGATTATGCACCTCTATTAAACACTGTACAGTTATACAAAAAGAGAAGAGAAAGGGAAAGAAAAGTCATTCAGGCCAGAGTGACACCTCAGAGTTAAAACTAGATTTATGTGCCAAGAACAGAAAAAAAAAGGAGCTTTAAGGCATGTTTTGACAGTTTTCCTCAAAGCCACGCACAGTTGTTGTTGTTGTCTTTTGTGTGTCCAAAAGCAAATGCTACTGCTTTTCTAATTCGCAAACATACAGAAGATGATCTTCTGGAGATTTCCCATGTGTTTTACTGAGATGGAGCTTCACAGCATGCTTGCTTGCAAAAGTCCTGTTGCAAAGTTTACACTGGTATGAGGTTCCTATATCTTCCTCTGGTGAAGGTGCCAACAGTTTTTCAGAGGGCGATTTTGTTTGTGCTATCTGATTGTTTAGCTGTTCACTAGACAGTTTAGACAAGTCCCGTAGCCTGAAACCCAGATGTGATTCAAGATGACTTAT
This sequence comes from Iguana delicatissima, assembly GCA_948472985.1. Taxonomy (NCBI): domain Eukaryota; kingdom Metazoa; phylum Chordata; class Lepidosauria; order Squamata; family Iguanidae; genus Iguana; species Iguana delicatissima. The sequence continues at coordinate 1,515,293 of CAOKZL010000053.1, forward strand.
GTATGTTGAAGGAGTTCGAATTTGTGAAGCACAATCATTACAAAAGAACACTGGGTGTCCAGTGTCCAAATTTTTGAGGAATTTTGTCCCCCCTGTCCTTCGAAGCTGGTATTTCACATTGGCCAACCAATGGCTAATAGTGGTCATTGAGAGCCCCGTAAATCTAGAAATGTGCATTCTCTCCTGTGGGCTCAAGTCTGACATGATGTATTTCCCTTCCGATGTCTGTCGTAAACTGGCTGCAAACTGGGCCTGCAGAATGAGCAAGTGTTGAGGGTTCCAGTTGGATTGACGTCCCTTCCTTTTCTGAGCTGGGGTCGTCTCTTCTGGTTCCTCAATTGTCATACCATCAATGTCAGACTTCTCAGAGATACTTGAAGGTGTGGAAGATTTTGATGTGTGACTTTCTGTCAGGTTCTTCAGCATATCAGAGATATCTGACAAGGCATTCTCGCGTAGCGGTGAGTTTGACATGAATGACACAACCGCAGATGTCTTTGCCGTTGTCACTGTAGATGAAGAAGATGCTGAAGACGCCGATGTGGATGACAAAAGCGCTGAACCCAAAGAGCAGCTTTTGTCACTCTTGCCTTTCGTCAAATCTATGGGCTGGTCATTGTTGACATGATAAAAATAACGGTCTAGGTGGTCTGGCTTTTTGGACTGCAAAGGTGGGGTAGCCACTGCAGCCTTTTCTGCTAAGCTGTTGCTCATTTTAAAAAGCATACTCATTGGGTCTAGGGCAGGCAAAGAAGGCTTAGCTGCCTTCCCAAGATGAATATTCATGACAGACTGTAATGCACTTAATGGATTTACAAATGGTTGTTCTGGAGGGTGGTCAGTTATAATAGCTGTGCTGCTACTCAGAGTACTTGGGATAGCCTTGACAAGCTCCTTGCCATTTTCTATTGGCTCCCCAGTTGGGCTCTCCTTACAGTTCTCCCTCTGAGGGACTGGGCTATTCTCTTGGCTCTTGAACCCAGTGTCATTAGAGATGTCCATCTTGAGGGGTTCACTGACTTCACTGCTGCACGGTGAGGGTGTTGCTCTCTTCATTGGTGAAAGCTTCCCTCCCTCAGGCTCCTTCATTTTTTCTTCAACTCTGGCCACTTTCTCAGTGACCTTCTTAACCAGCTCTTCCATGGCATGGAAGTTTGTTTTTGCCACAGGGGATGTTTGGCTGCTTGGTGGTGAAATGAGTGGCTGGCTTTTGGTTGGTGAAACCATTTCAGTATTTCCATACATAGGTTTTAAGGGAGTACTTTTCCCCGATGAACCTAAGGATAGCTTCATCATATTCGGTAGTTGGTAAGCAGCATGAATACTAGGATAGCCACCCCAACTTGGTGTGCCATTCTGGGCTTTGTTAATAGCTGACGTGACTGTATTTTCTAAAGACTTCAAAATATCTAGTCCCCCTTTTGGACTCTCCTCCAAGTCATTTTCAGTCAAATAATGATATTTTGAGGAGATATCATATTTTTCCTCTTCTTCGCCTGATTTTTCCTTGTCTTTCATCTTCTCATCAGCAGTTATTCTCTCCTTATCAACTTCTTTCTTTACTTCCATATTTAACTTGGGGGAAATGCTAGATGGCGTATTCGAAGGAGATGTGAAAGTTGTTGCTGCAAGAGGCACAGACTGCACTTTCTCATCTAGCAAAGCTGTGATGGTTGGTGTGACTGGGGCTTCTATGATGGGTTTCCCTTTCTTCATGGCAGAGTTGGTGACTTTAATGAAATGTCCCGTCACCATCATGTGGGCAGTGAGTTCCTGCAAAGTATCATGGGAACTCCCACATTCCATGCACTTGAGAATCTGAGATTTCCTTGCTTCAAAATGCCAAGCATAGCTGGCACCATTTTGGTGTCCATAACGATTATTCGGCGTAATATAAGGATTGGAATTCTTTTGAAGTGCATCATTAGCTTCAGAGATAGTTGCTTTGGGTGTCCCACCAGTGGAGTCTGGAGAACTCGGAAGCTCTAGCTCCAGTGAGGTTTTCTTTCTAGTGGCTGGAATAATTTTTGCTGCTACGGGGGTTACAGGTTCTTTCAGAGGCACTTTTTGGTAATGTTTTGTTTTGATCATATGAACGCTCAAATCTTGAAGCGATTCAAATGAATGGCCACAGTACATACACTTTAACACTTTCTGGGCATCTTCTTTTCCTTCCATTTCAAGCAAAGAGCGTTTACGAGGCTTGGACCATCTTTTAGGGTTATTGTTATCAGTTTCATGGTTGTCATCCCGATAATGTCCTGTTTCATTCATGTGCACTGTTAATTCTACTAAAGTATCATAGGCAGCACTGCAGTCTTTACAGCGGAATTTACTGGCTCCAGTAAATATAGAGCCGTAAAGCTTACTGCTTTGTCTGTACAACTGAACTGTGCTAAAAAGGCTGGGTTCGGGAAGGATTCTGTTCTGTGAAACTTGCTGCAGCGTTTTCGCCATGGCCGTCTGATGCCAGTCGAAGCTGCCACTCCCGCAGCTACTGCTGCTGCTGCTGCTGCTGCTACTGCTCCCATTGTTTTTTTCCGAGGTTGGCTGGTGGAGATTCAAGTTCAGATTGGACCAGTATGAGTTGGAGAGGAAGTTATTATAGACAGCTTTCATTTGCTCCAGGCTGTCCGACACAACTGACTCGTCCAGCTGTATCGAGACCTCTTTGCTCTCCTCCTCGTTTTTGATGGAGCCGCTCTCAAAGTCAGCCATTCGGTCACTCGTCTCACTGATGTGTGACTCACTGTCCATTTCGTGGCTGGAAAATTCAGCGGCTGGAGAGTTCTGATAGCTCTGGCAGTTCTTACTGAAGTGCTTTTCTGGACAGGCATATTTTGCAGAAGGTTCTCCATCAGCAGCATTCTCATCAGGTTCTAGGTCATCTTCCACCATAGCAGCTGCCTTCAGTTCATCCGAAACATAAGCTGGCATGACAGAAAGAAAGAGAGAGAGAGAAAGAAAAAGGAAACAGAAAAAAAAATTAGAGTTAGTAATGACTGGCCTTGCTTTATATCAGCAGCTGGCATGTTCCCATCAAAGAAATACATTTATTTATTAAAATTAAACAGTTAAAATTTAGCATTTCTTCCAAGTAAGAGGAAGAAGGGGGGAAATCTGCTCTTCAAACATAATTTGCCACCTTATTCTTCTCAAGGGGCAACAGCTTGAAATTAAAACTAAATTTGAAATTAATGAAGCACATTCTGGAGGTGGCATTCATTTCTAAAGTAATAAATTACTTGTATCAACCTCAGAGACAGCAGTTCCTGTCTGTCAATTAATATGTCTTATGCTTCTCCTACCCCTAATGTATTTCTTAACAGACAGATTCACAATTTAAATTAAGCCAGAATTTTTTTTACTCATTACATTTTTGAGAACCAATCTTTAATAAAACATAAAAACATCAATAAAAAAAATCCCACAAAGCAACAACAAGAAAGTGCCTCCTCAATTATAAGAAAATTAAAAGCTTATATTTGCATATTGGGGCTGCTTAGAAAGGCAGGTATGACACGGGGGGATGAACTGATTCCCAGAAGGAATGCTTTGCAGGTTATGAGCAGGAATGTTTCTAAAAGTTTCCATATTCTGTGGCACGTGGAAAGATATCCCATAGGACACAGTAAGGTACAGATCTCTCTGCCCTCAGAGGTTTCCTCCGTCTTCTTCTTATGGTAACAATAAAAATATAGTAAGCCAAGGCCCAGCTGGGAGAAAGTTTGCCTGAATTCAAACCCTATGCCATCCTAAAGGGTGCAAAGTATAGTACCATAAAGCCATTTTCATTATAGCTGCCCTCCTTTCCCATCTTCAGTGCTGCAGTTGTTCTCTCTATGGTTGTATCCCCAACCAGCATAAGCCAGTGTGGTGGTTCCTTCACCATGGATCCTCTCTTCCACCCCTCTCATCTTTTCATGTCCGCTAACATCGCTTTGGACTCTGGAGTTCTGAATTAGTGGGCCTTCTTTCTAAAGTGGAACCAATGCATTAGAAATCAAATGTAGTTCAATTTTCTTTCTGCCACTTTTTTTTTTTTTTTTTTTGGCAAAGTGCTGCCCATCTACACTTTCACCAATATCCCTTTAATGTGACTGTTAGCCACACATAAAGCACACATAGAACAGTAAAACACTCTCCCAAAGCAATCCTGGTGGACTGCAATGCAGGAGTGAAGAACCAGAGATGTTTGAGATTTATTCCCACAAACACCACGGGGACATCATCATCATCATCATCAGAAAAACATGTTGTGAATACGCATCAGTAACTACAGAGCTATGGTGCTACTCAGTGAATTCTGGGCCACCTCACCCCCATCCTTACTTACTGGGAAGCTGCTGCTGTGATCAACGGGGGTCTATTCCACTGTTTCTCAGGAAGCAGCTGACTGATGTTCCAACACACACTCCTGAATTATCCCTGGTGCAACAGAACTCTCACTGCAACCTCCTCTCACACTAGAAAATGCTCACATGAGGAGGGTGGGATCAGTCAGCTGCTTCCAAAGTGATAGTGGAATGGGCCCCCATCAATCACAATGGATGTTTCTACGAAAGTGGGAGTTGGGGAGTTCCTATGTGTTCCCTAATATGCAGGGATTATGAATAATAGTTACAAACGCATAACTCTTAAGTTACACATTCATATCTCCCAACAGGATTACAACCAGAAACTACAACACTACTAGTAGTAGTACTACTACTATTAGTAGTACTACTAATTAGTAGTACTACTAATATTAGTTATAGAACTACTAGTAGTAGTACTAGTATTATTACTTATTTATATCCTGCCTCTTACCCAGTTCAGGCTCAAAGTGGCTTATAACAGATTAAAAATACATAGTTAAATTTTTTAAAAAAGTTAAAAAGTGATTATTTAAAAAATTTAATGCAGTTAAAAACATGACCCTGAAAAAAGCAACAACAACAGAACAAAATAGCAAATAGAAAATCCAGCACATTGTACAAGGCCCATCCCAGCTAAACAATCAGGCCCTCAAAGGCCTGTCAAAACAGAGAACACTTCATCTGCTTATGGAAAGAAAGTAGGGAAGGTACCAATGTAAACTTTCTGGGAAGAGCTCCAGAGCTGGGAGGAAGCCACCAAGAAGGCCTTTTCCTGTGTTCTCACCAGATGTACCTGTGAGGATGGGGGGACAGAGAGAAGACCTTCCCAGGAGATCTCCAAAATGGGCAGGTTCAAATAACCTGGACCAGAATTGTGTAGCGACATTCTGCCTTCCAAAAATAAGAATTCTGCTCCCAACAAAATTTTCCTTTAGCCCCCAAATGTCTAGCATTGTAGTAACCTTAAAACTTCAGTTGAGCATGTAGAAATATAGTTCAGGCATCCAAGGGAATGTGAACACAGCCATTAGAGGACTCTATGTGCAAAAGATTTTCAGTGTCTTACCCCATGCAATGGTAAGAAATTTGAGGACTGAGGGAACATTTCATGCAGGGTAAAATTCTTACTCGAGGGGCAATTGCCTCATTTTGTACTCCAGGATAGCTACACTTCTGTCCCTTTGTGAAGCCAAGCAAACAGAGGGAAAGCGGGAGAGAAAGAGAGCAAAAGTGGATAGGCTGATTGTGTCTTCAATGCAAACAAGCCACCTGGTCTTTGTTGGCCAGTGGGAAGAGAGCAGAGAAGGGGCCAAACAAAACTCCTGTGGGAGGGAGTTCTACAGTCTGGGAGTAGTTACTAAGAAGGCCCTCTCCTGTCTCCTCACCAAACATGCCTGTGATGGTGGTGATCTAAGGGCCAGCTTGTACAGAGACAAGCGAGAGTATAGAATAAACAAAGATTTAGAACCCTAGCAAGAAGAAGGCATTTCCTATAACAGAGATTGGAACTTCCAGGGTGGATTTACCATATTTGAATTTACAAATTAATCTCTAGCTAAGAAAAAGGTTGGGGCAGGGGAGTAAAATGAATGAATATGGAAATATTATCCCAAAAGAGGTTTAACATCTCTGTTACTCATACTACAAAATGACCAATTACTTTTGCAAAACCTTTTGTTCACAAAGCAAGAAAAAAAAATCCAGAATAAAAACAGCAATGTCAAGCTCAGGAAAAAAAAAATTGGTATGCTGCCCTTATTCTTCCAGAATAAATATATACAAGATCCTCCAGTGGACATTACAAATGTCAAAGTGTTTGCTCTTTAGACTACTTTGTCAATATTTATTCACCATAAGCTACAGGGTACCCAACAGAGATCCGCTGCTGTTCTGTACTGTACTTTGCTTAAAGCAACAGAAATTGCTCTGAACCTAGAGCATTATTTTTCAAATCATTACATTACATTCAAATCATTACATAAACTTCAACTTGTCTCATCACTGCAGTGACTATAAAGGAAGTACTCTTGAAGTAATGTCAGGTTCTCCTTCTTCTTCTTTAAGGCTTGTCCTTCTGATCTCCTCTACTCACCCACCCCCTCCATTCTGAGCATGAAACATTTATACATCAGTTATATTTCTACTCTTTCTTTCAACGAGCTCGAGGCAATGTATACATGGCTTTCCTCCATCTCCACTTTACCTTCACAACAATCCTGTTAGATAGGTCAAACTGAAGGAGAATGATTGGTCAGAGGTCATCTGGTGATCTTCATTGCTTACTGGAGTCTAGAACCTGAATCTCCTAAGCCCCAGACCATCAATATAACCATGTGCTTCGCTTTGGAACATTGATCTTGTTCTTGAAACCATCTCTCCATTCTCTGGCCTCGTGGTATGATAGCTACCTCTAGGAACAAAATTCAGCAACAGCAACAAAAATGGGAACCACTTCCAAAATTGCAACGTTTGCTTCCCTGTTCCCCCACTAATTCCTTTACCCATCTCTCTCTCAAAAAAAATGGCTGATTATACTTTGTACATTATTTTATTTTTCAAATGATTGGTTTGTTTGGTGATTGAACTTTTTAATTTTCCTATTTCATAATTTCTTCACTGATACTGTCTTCTGTTTCTCATAGGATCACTTGTGGATGGAGGACAATTTAGATATTAAAAATATAATGTTCATCTGAGCCGGACAGGAATTTGGGCACTTGTAAAGCAGACCTCTTTGAAATGGGCTTGTATGAGCCCACAAATCTTTTCATTTAAACCTCAAAGTAGAGAACTCGGTTGTCATTTCCTACAGCCAGCAGACGCATTGTTGTTGTATGTACTCCATCTCCTTTACTTTCACAGTTCGGCCGTGTTGATTCCAACAGTACTGTGACAAAACTGCTCACTTCAGGCATCCATGCTTCTCACATTACCTTTTGCTTCTAGAATCTTTTATCACATACACACAGTCAAAATGTTGTCTGTCTATGTTCAGGGGTGGCTGCAACAAAAGGCTCTGAAATTGCTGAACTAGTTCGCAACAACAAATGTGTCAATCAAAACATCAGTGCTTGAGTAAGACATACATTTTAATTGAGCAAACATTGCTATGGGTTTTGGGATTCTAATGCTAATGCTTCTCTAATCTTGTTGTCTTGGGTGGCTAACTCTTCTTGCATATCAGAACAGCTAAGCCCATGGCTGCAAACAGACCTAGAAATGTTTTGATCCAACCACAAACTGCTTTTCCTCCCATAAGTTAGGAGGTGGGGTTTTTTTGTTTTTGTGATTTTTTTTTGTTTTAATGGTAGAATAGTAACTGAACACACAATCCACCCTACCAATCTACAATCTCAAATGCAACAATCCAGGAGAAAAATATTATTTGACTCTGTGGATGCCAGGCCACTGCTCAATAAGCCTCAATGGAAACATCCAGTGAGCTCTCCCAGCCAAACATTACAGAAAAGCAGCCATGCCATGTGCTTTGAGGCAGATCAGACAAACTAGGGAAGATGGCAAACATCTCTTTCTCTAAAGCTGTGAACAGCCTCCTCTCTGAGTCGGAGGCCACCTAGCCCCAAACAGTACACACATCTAAAGGTGCAACCTCACTTGGCTACCAGATGTAGAAATGCCTATCTGATGAATGGCCCAGTTGTCCATGAGCAAAAGTAATTCTACAGGCATTGCTGGTGGCATACAGCTGCTCCAAAGGCTCAGGTTTAAGTGCCTTCAGTTCAAGCCACAGAGTGGTAGAATAAACAAAGAAAGCTGTTGTATACTAAACCAAACCATTGACTGACTGACAGCATCTCTAGGGTTTTAGGGCAGGGTGCTTTCCTTGCCCTGCCAGAAGAATCTTGCTATTCTTTGGTCACTTCCCAGGCAAGCAGAACCAATGGTCACTGATGCTCCTTTGTCACTGATACTATAAATCCACTCCAGCTTTTCAATGAGTTATCTAAGGTGCTGAGCCTCAAAATAGGTTTAGCACCATGGATAGCACATTTGCAATGATCCAAAGCCTAAAGTGGATTTACCACCACACTGACATGGGAGCTACCAGCCCTGCTCACTTTCTAAAATCAGACAAGCTCAGGTGTGTTCAGGGTGGCGCAGTAATCTTTGCAGCTGTTGCCACGGTTGCTAATTTTTCAGCTACCTCTCTGGCTACCTCCTGCTTCTGACTGCCTTCAGAGCACAGTTCTTGTGTGGCCTTGTGTTTGGACCATGGGATTAATTTCAAACTAACTCCAGTTCTGTCTCTTGCTTATTCAAAAGTACTTTATTGTCATGCCCAGCAAAGTAGGACTTCTGTCTCTTGGCTGTCACCCTCTGCCCAAATTCCTTTGATTCCACCATATCATCCACCTGTTCATCTCCACTGGGTCCCTCTCTACCAGTTTCAAACATGTCATTAAACCCATCCCTGACATCTTCTGTCTCTGTAACTACCAACCAATTTTCTTTCCACCCATTGTCTCATGCTACTTCCTCCCACTGTCTCAGTGAGACTTGACCTCTTGCAATATGGTTTGTGCTTTCTATATTTACCCCCAGCTGCCCTCTGAATTCACTGGCAATGGCCTCATTGACAAATCCAAAGGTCTTTTCTCTGTGTTCACCCTTCTTGATCCCTCTGCTGCCTTTTGTACAGTTAAACAACCTTTCCAGTTAGAGTCCATTCTTCTTCTTTTCTCTTCTCTTCTCATCTTCCTAATTGCTCATTCAGTGTTTCTGTATGTAGAGTTTTTTCTTCCCTCAGGTCTCTGCTCAGGTCCCTATGGGATCTGTTCTCTGACCTCTTCCATCCTCCTCCTACATATTCTCCCTGGGAGTCCTGATCAAAGGCTACAGCTCCCAGTACTTTTATACCATCACCTATATCAGTGGTTCTCAACCTGTGGGTCCCCAGATGTTTGTGGACTTCAGCTCCCAGAAGCCCCAGCCACTATGGTCAATGCTCAGGGCTTCTGGGAGCTGAAGTCCAAAAACATCTGGGAACCCACAGGTTGAGAACCACTGACCTATATGCTGATGGTGCTGAATTTTCTCCTTCTCTGAACAAAACTATTATCCTCTAAAGAATGCTGAAATTTTAAGTGCCACTCACATATCTCCACTCAGTTTCATCACCATCTCAAGCTTAACAGCTGTATTCAGGCATAAGGCAAAAATGTGCTTTGTCTTAATTGCTGAACCAAACCTGTTCACAGACTATTCCCACTTTAGATTTTTAAGAATTCAAAAGCACAATGGGAAACTTGTTTGCAAACTACAATTCCTAACCATGTTTATATTCTCCTCTAACATTTCTTGTCTTCAAAAGTTACTATGACTGCTAGCTTCAGAACAGGAACTCAGAATATAATTCTTCACTCAGTTTCTTCTCAAAGAAAGCAATGAGTAGTTTTAGCAATTATCATCCCACTACAAGAAAGTACGTGAAAACTACATAGTTTTTGAAGTTTATTTGAAATTTGAGTCATATTCTGCAAAAAAATAACATACAGTTGTTTTTCACAGAAAACAACGTTTTCTGCACAGGAAATCATACCTTCTATGCAGAAAAATAATTGCTGGAATTCACTAAGGGAGCTACACATGCATAACCTAGAGTTATGAATTCACAACTATTTCCTGTTCATGATCCTTATGTATTGTCTAGTTCAGGGGATATGAAAGGACTGTGAAACTCCTGAATCCTCATTTATTGGGCAGCAACCACTACGATCAGTGGCATTTTTCTTCCCACTAAAAATCAGTGCAAACTGCACAGTTTTTGAACAATATTCAGGTTTCAACTTATTCTGTGGAAAATGTGTACATTGAATTTTTTTCATAGAAAACAGCATTTTCTGCTCAGGAAGCAACATTTTTTGCACATAAAATAATATATCTGGGCAGAAAATACTGTTTTCTATGCAAAATGAACAAATTTTGCAAAGAATACATCCCAAACAAGTCTCAACAACTCCCCAATAGAATAAGTCACAAATATCAGTCCAGGTTTCTCCTTTTCAAAGTTTCCTGACATCCCAGAAACCCGTATTTGACCATTTAAAAAAAAATATTGTCAAATATTCTTTCCATTCATAGGCCCCTGTGCAATAAACAACACAAATACTGCAATTGCTGAATCATATTGTGCTGGTGTGCACGTAAATGAGGTTAATGCTAAGAATTCAAACACGAGAATTACACAGATTTGAGTCCAAGCAGAGTGATAATAGAAGATATGCTTTTCACTATAGTGTATCTGGCACCATCTCCAAAACATTGCACTTATCAGATATACATTAAGCACCTACTTTTCCTGTCCCAGTACCCTATGTTCTTTGCCTTTGATGTATTCAATAGAATAAGCAAATCCAAATTCTCATGCTAGAAAACATCCAGGTTCAGAAAGCTTTAGAGCCCATTCTCTGTTTCTTCCTCTCTCACACACATCACTCTGTAACACATCACTTGATGGCTAATCACTTGAAAACTTGCAGCTGAAGGTTGATGCTGCCACCAGTAAAAAGCACATGATTTGGGGTGATATAAAGAGATGCATAAGTTCTTTCTAGACTGTCTGATCAGTGATCATGAATGAGAAAGTAGAGGGTTTTCTTTTTTAAGTGCTCATCCACATATAAATGCACCCTTCATACTGGGATTCATGTGTTGTTTGTAGTGGTGAATGCATGCCTAAACAGAAAAATGAGAATTGTCCTAGACCTCTGCATCATCTAGTGTCTCTAACTATATCCAATTTTTATGGGACTTCACATGAAGGATGTTACAATAATGGTACCGGATTTGTAAAGAAAAATAACCGGTTGTTAGATCCATCTAGAGGACACAGAAACTTGGAATGCGAACTTGGTAAGTTACTATACATGGGTAAGTTCCATTATGGGCTTACTGTGTCTGGGACTAAAAATTGAATTTAGGCTCATGTGAGCAATGGTAAGATGACACTCTAAGACAGAGTCACCTCACCACTGATTATTTATGGATGATTTCCATATGTTGCATTCATTCTTCTTAAAAGTAACTTTTTCCAAGTTCTGAATTGGTACAATCCTTTTTTTTTTTTAAAGAACTGTAGGGGAAGTCAAATTTTCTTTTTTCCAATTAGAGTTTTCCACTAAACCTTAAAATGAGAACTTTCTACCAAACCTCCACTATTTCCAAACACTCTGCAATGAGTCAGTACTATCAGAGAAAGGATAATGGGAAAATACACATCCCCATATTTAAGCACCCTCATATTTAGAAACATTTACAGCAGATCAGCTTGTGCCTTGTGTGTATAGTCAAGTATTGAGGGGGTAGCTTAAGTCATTTAATTCCTGCATAAAAGCATGAATAATTTCAAATATTCTTCTCATTAACTGAGAATATGAGGGTTCTGCCTATTTTTGATGTGTGTGTTTGTGTTAGGACATTTTGTGAAAAAAAAATGTATAAACATCAGTGTATTTTCAGAAAATGAGAAAAATCTCACAGTAGTTGACTTTTTTCTTAATGCGTTGCAAGTATTCTTTATATCTCTATTATGCCCTAGGTATTACTCTAATAAGATGTTGTATGGAGACAAAGCCTGCTAAAATCATACTCATCATTCTCTGAAGTCAAATTCCAAATGAACAGTAGTCTAGTTAGTACAATATGCTTGTGTTTTCTCTGTTCCTGTGTAAGAACCAGAAATAACCAAATACACACTATAGACACCAAATTGCACTACATGAATGTATATGAGAGCATGGCTATACTTGTATCAACCTCTGGTGAAGTTCTTCCTCTCTGGCAAGTTCAGTTCATATATACTAAGAATGCTTTTGGGTTAGACACTGTTCTTCTGAATTTTGGGGGCCAGTGGGAGAGAATAAATGGGACAAAGAAATCATTAAAATGATGAATGTATAAGAACAATGCTCTCACTATTCTTTCCCTAGAAAAGGAGGATAGCAGTACTAGCCAAAATATTGCTCTCTAGTGCAGGTCTCTCAGCCATTGGCTGCTGGTCCCTGGTAAGTTTCTAGGAAGCAAAGAAACAGCTGTAGCCATTAGGCACGCATGGTGTCTGTCCCTAGAACACTGAAAGAATGTAACTGCAATTTTCCCACACCAGATAGCCTAAGAAACACCGCAATTGTCATTTTTGTTGTGTGCCTTTAAGTCATTGTGGACGTATGGTGACCCTAAAGCAAACCTATCACAAGGTTTTCTCAGGCTGAGATTATCTGATGCACCGAAGTCCATCCAGTGGGTTTCCATGGCTGAGCAAGGAACTGAACCCTGTCTCCAGGGTCATAGTCCAATGCTCAAATCACGACACCACACTGGCTGTAAACACTGCAATACAAGATGACAAATTAAGGATTGGGGATGTAATTCTTTACTAATTTTTGTCTTGAAGGAAGCAATGAATAATTTTACCTCTGTGAGAAATAATTCTACCTTTGTGAGAAAATCTTTGCAGTTTTTGAAAATGACGCACAATTTGGTACTTATCCTGCAAAAAATTTACACATAATTGTTTTGTGCAGCAAACAGCCTTTTCTGAACAGGATATAGCCTTTTCTGTAAACACAGCAATATTTCTGCTTTGAAATACTATTTTCTGCAACGAACCCGTTGTGTGACAAAAATTTCAAACTTACTTTCTTTCTTTCTTTCTTTCTTTCTTTCTTTCTTTCTTTCTTTCTTTCTTTTTTTCCTATTGTGGAATGAGGAACGATGGTGGGGAGGGGGTACCTAGCTTAATACACGAGTACAGAAGTGTTTTAGTTTGCTGAAGATGTAAATCTTCCATTATTTCACCTTGTATGGAAGGATGAATAAATACTGGATGAATAAATCTTCTCCCAACTGTAGGAGAAAACAAATTATTGTGCAATCCCATCTGTGGAGATCTGTGCTATGCACCTCAATTGTAGGATCTTCACTATAGTTTTAGTTGCTTTGTATCTCCTACTCTTTGGAGGCAATAAATCATCCATACAACTCCACTTGAACTAGGTAGCACATACCATGATAGGTACACAATTATGGCCATATTCATGTTCATAGAATATAGAACATAGAACATTACAAATGTTCACAGAACAAAGCCAAAAATTTGGTGTCCTTTCCCAAATTTCACAAAAATACATTTTAACTACTCTTTAAAAGTTTCCTATCCTTAAAAAGTTTTCCAGGGCCATGTGAGTTTTTGCAAAGCCCAACAAGCGATTACTTATTGATTTAGTGACTGAAACCTTGGACACGCTGCTTGGATTTCGAATCAAATTGAAGATTCTTCACTGAGCCATCAATTTGCACTAGCTACCAACATCTGGCCCAGTAGAGAATTTGTACGATGGGCTGTATATGCTAACTGATTAGAGTGGGAGGAATGATGCTGTGCATCACACCTTTTTCATTTCAGAAAGCGTATTTGGCTTGGGGTTTTCATGGGGGTTTCTGTCTCAGGAAAATATGGCATGTTAAAAATTACCTCTGTGCAAAACCTTATTTTTATATCTTTGCAGTGTTGTACAGGAACATCAAACTAGAGCTTCTAAGCATCTTCCAAACAGAGAGGAAACTACTACATAGTACTAACAACCCAAAATCAGAAAAAAAAAGGCAAGGTCAATATCTCTTAACCTTTGTTGGCAGGGTTGACCCTAACATTAAACAGAGAAGTCTCTGGTCCTCAGGCAGCAAATTTGGGGTTGTCATGGAAAGGCAGCAAATTGTTAGGATGTTGCTGCTGTTGTATTTTTACTCTCAGGGAAGGTGCTGATGGGATTTCCTGATCTAGGCTCCAAAATAACTTGACTTTCACTTGGGGAGGGGAGTGCTGTCTACTATTCTTTCTCAGGTAGAAGAATATCCTTGGCCAGCCTTCTTATTAGTAGAAATGCCAAAGAATTTCACTGGACTCAGGACTCTTGATGAAAGCATTTTGTACCACCTGAGACTCAGTGCCAGACAAAGTGTACCTTGCATTAGAAACTCACAGCTCTGTAAGGCTTGAGGTGTGTTTCAGTGAAATAAAATGCACCCAAAACCATGTGAAGCTTTTCAAAATACGGATGGCTAAAAATGCATGAAGTGGAAATAGACACATACACACCACATGGCTAATGGGGAAATGTATGCATTGGGAAAAATGTATACAAATAGATGTGTGTCCTTAAAAAATGTTTACAAACATCCACATGAGAATCCAAAACATCAAACCAAAGAGATCCCAACCTGACACAAAGATGGGATGAGAATGTAGGTAGGACTCAGAGAAATGCAATGAAGTCAAAGATGAGAATTTTTGATATCCTTTTTGACCAGTGCCAAGTCAGTAGAGGAAGTTACTGGCTTTAAAATAATTTAAATGCCAAATCTATCACACTTGCGTACATCACATAATAAGTTGGTACCAGAGCCTGGCAAGTAATTTTTAGAGGGTAATCACTTACAGTTAAAGTTCAGACTCCTTCCCTCTCAACAGTTAACTAAGGTTGTACTTAATTATTTTTTTAATAGCTCAACTTTCTCAAGTTTTCAAGAGGAACTAAATTATCACTTTATGTTACTTAAAAAAAAAATTTGAATGGTCTAAGCCACTGACCTATGGTACACAACACACAACTTTTCCCACCCATTTCAACATGCTTAACAGATCATGAGGCACAGCCCATTATCACAAGCCAGTGGAGGAACCATGTGCCATTCCTCTGCTATGACTTAGTGTGGCCACCGCCCCATAATGATTAAAGTAATGTTCAAAGTCCCCTTTACATCCCAAAGGGAGTGAAATTATTTCTCCTTAAGTTACAATCATGGAATTACACCTTTGTGGTTGAAAAAAAGAAGTAATTATATATACCCAGTTCCTTCCAGGCTCTGGTTGGCACAAGAGTTCATACGTTGTCTGCCTGGAAGGAATTGGCTTGGTGAATTATTAAATAGTTATGGGCTTCTCTGTACCAAGCAGGACAGCAGTTAACGTGGGACCAATAGATTTATCTCCCAAATATAGAGAAGAACTGATGCAATCATCATCATCATCATCATCATCATCATCATCACATTTAATATGCAGATTTCTGTTTCAAGAATAAGTCTTTTTGGTCAATTTGGTCAAATAAGTCAACTTGGCCAGTGGTAGCTGGTGCCTCCTACTCCTACCCACAAGAATACTGTATTGTCTTTTACTTAAAATAACTTTACATATGCTTAGCAGAGGCACTAAGAAACCATGTTAGTTTAATTGTGAAGATGCAAAGAGTGCCCTATGATGCAAAATGTGCATTGGGCCCTTTCCCAGCTCTGATACACAGTAATTTAATACCAGTCCTCTGCTGGATACGGATGCTATGAAACTGCCCAATTCTAATTCCCACACATGTAAGACAATTTACAGAGAAGCAACTCTGATACAGGAATCTGGTCTTTACCAGCAATACGAACCCCAAGGACGCATTTGTGCCCCCTCCCCACACATCTTTGTTGCCCCCAAATCTTCTCTAGAGGATATGGGGACAATTTTGCCATATTTTAATCCTCCCAGGGCACTCTACATCCAGGAGAGTCCTGTTTTCCAAAGATGAAATGACTGAGAAAGTACAGGAAGTGACCCAGGGCCAAAGCACTCAGACTTTTTGACTAGCAAGGCCATAACTCTCATCTATCCCCCCTCCCACCCGCTCTGCTGTGGTCTCCCCATCTCCTGGTCCAAAACTTAAACCATTATACTGTGCTGGCTCATCCTGATGGCTTTACAGGACATAGTGGTTTGAACAGTGGACTATGACTATGAAGACCAGGGCTCGAATCCCTGTTCAACCACGGAAACCCACTTGGTGACCTTGGGCAAGTCACACTCTCTCAGCCTCAGAGGGAGACATAAGCAAATTCCCTCAGAACAAATCTTGCCAAGAAAACCCTGTGATACGTTTGCCTTAGGGTTGTCATAACTTGGAAATGACTTGGAAGCACACAACAACAATTACCAAAGAACAACCCCTCCTACCGGATCATTCTTGAAATTAAGGAGGTTTTCCAAAGCTTATTTGTAACAAGACATGGGGTCTGGACTTTAAAGGGGAAGAAATCAAGCAACCTACCAGGGATTCCGGAACTGCTTTTAAGGTGGAGAAGCTCAACAGTGGCAGATAGGTTGTTATCAATTTTGCCTAACTGCAGCTATTTTTTTAAAAAAAAAATAACAAGGAAAATAGAGAATGCTTCATGTTAAAATTAGATCAAATTAACTGAAGCAGGAAACAATCTGACTATTATGAAAGCAACAAGAAAATACAGGAAATATTGAAAAAAATCTGTAAATAAAAATCCACTCAATATGTTAAACAAGGGGGAATATACATAAGCATCTACTAAGTAAATGCAAAAGTTCCTATAAGGTCTCCTGTCACATCCATTCCTCTACTACATGACCTGAAAAGCAAACTCAGTGGAGATATATTAGAAGGTGGAGGATGGCACACTTAAAGCTCTCACACACCCAAATGCAAAAACATCTATCTTCCAAGCTGGAGGCATAGAGGACCAGAAGTAGGAGAGAACAAATAAATGCTCTCATTCATTATCATTCAGTCATCCTTAAATAAGAATATTCTTACAAGCACAAGGCATACTTAGAAGCCCCTCCATGGGTCTGGTGTAGCTTACTCCCAAGTAAGTCTGCATAGGATAGATGGCATTCAGCCTTTCTTGTTCTGGGTGGGGGTGGGGGTGTCCACAACACTAGCTGTCTTCATATTTTAGTTGTACATGGCTGACCATCTAGAATATTTCTGATTGATAATTCCTAAGGGGTCTCAACTACATTGGAGTCTTGGTCATCCAATTTGCCTGATCATTTTGAGGGGCTAAACCGTCTTTTCTAATTTTAGGGAAGGCTTGAACCATCATTCCTTTTTCCAGGGTCCATGCATCTTACTGTACACGGGGCAGATACAACTAAACAATCCATTGCACTTATAGCCCTATTCCACTGCTAGCTTTCAATATCAGTAAGCTTAAAGATAGTTGTTTTTTTAGGGAAAAAACTGATATGTTTCGGTCTTTGGGTATTCGTAAGGCCTTCTTTCGGGTCTTTTTGGAATCAACATTTAGAAATTTCTGGACCAAGATCTGTCAAGACATCCACTGGACAAATTTTCACTTATTTCCAGTAACTTCTGGTCTTTGATTCTAAATAGCCCCTGGAGAATATATGCAAACCAAAATGTGTCAGGCTTTTTTTTTTATATATATATATTTTGTCTCCAGATTCTGCTAGATTCAACTATCTTTTGACTGCGACACATCTCCAGATTCTTCTGTGAATTCCATTGCCTACTCCCCAGTTTCTACTTCTTTTATCTATCAGTAAACAAAGATAGAACAGTCCCTGCTTTTAAGGGCACAACCAAAAAAGACATAGCACAAGAAGAAAGAAAGAAAAGCTCGTGATTTTTTTTGAGGCCCTATAGCAGTTCAGTCTAAATACGTCAAAGGCAATAGATCCTGTCTAATCTTGGAAGCTAAGCAGGGTCAGCCCTGGTTAGTACTTGGATTGGAGGCTGCCAAAAATAGCAGGTGCTGCAGGCAATATTTCAAAGGAAGGAGCTGGCAAAACCAGTATTCCTTGCTTGAGAAACACCTATGAAACTCACAGGGTTGCATTAAATCAACAATCAACTTGAAAGCAGATAGACACACAGAGTAGTTAAAAAAAATTAGGGGGAAAACAGAACTGGGATCCTGGCTGGAGAGGAGATGGGGCAGAGTTTTATTTGCCCCATGAGGTCCCAGTTCATACCAAGTGCGCTGCATTTGCTATCTGAAATGGAAGAAAAAAACTTCCATTGGTACTATGTATAGGTGTATCAATGATGTCTTGCCTAGTATAGTCCTAAACTGTGAACTCTCTTTCAAGAACCAAGAGAAGTTCTTTAAGTCTCAGCCAGAAAGTACTTTCTGATGGATGGAGGTGGTCATCCCGCCTTTGTCCAAAAGCTTCCCAATATGAAAATCCCATGGAAGACTTATAACAAAAATGAAATAAAATAGATCCACACACACTCAGTCTACCTCTCTTGCTGTTAAACAAGAAACTACTACTACTACTACTACTATTGTTACTATTACTATTACTATTATTATCTGGATAACTCATCCAGACTACTTGAACATGGTCTGGAGAATGAAAAAGCTGGCAGTGGCAGGTTTCACCCAGGGATGGAAAATGCTGGAGAACTAGTCTCGGTCAGTGAACACCAGGGATTGACATCTTGTGGACTTCCAAATGTCAGCTGCAGCCAGCCTACCCAGTGGTGAAGGATGATGGGAGTTGTATTTTATCATCTGGCAGGCCAGATTTGGCCCTCCTCCGTTTAGACGAACCCATAATCTGCTCTGGCTGCTTCCTGTCTATTTGCTCTGCAGATGTTAAGGAGTAATATGATTTTGCAAGGCTTCAGCTTCAACTGGAAAATGAGTTAATTTGCAATGACAAACACGCCACCAAATGTGGTTTACAAGCCAATGCCAGGAATACCAAATGCCATCACTTCCTGTTTAATGCCAGCCTTCCGGTAGCATCTTTTAATCATTTTGAAGAACTCAGGCCATCAAAGGAAATGGATAGGAGATGTGCAGCCAACTTGTAGATGTAAGCAGGCTTGAGCATCAAAGTCCTCAATATGGTTCTAACAGCTCTTAATTATTATAATTCTTCATGGAACAAACAGATGTTCAGAGGAAACTTTAGTTCTCTTTTTCTTCTGTACAACCAAATGTGGTAATCAAACCATTTCATTTCTAAAAATGTTTTTGCTCCTAAGACTGTCTCTCCGCTGACAGGTTTGGCACAGAGGAGCCCAAAGGTGAGAGGCAATGGCAAAATGAATCTTTGACTCTCCCAGTGAAATCCATTTCTGGACAGAAGTTATGTCCTCACTTTCATCCCACACACTTCACATTGTAGTGACCAATTGTCCTACAATTGGTATTCTCTGGAAAGCTATAACAGACAAGTTGGCCAAGAACCTGATAAACTCCACACTGGGCTATATAATTTCAGGCAGCGCAGAGTGAACATTTCAATGTTCAACGTTCAAATTCCTGCTTGACCATCAAAACCCACAGGTGACCTTGGGTGAGTCACACTGTGCCAGCCTCAGAGGCAGGCAAAGCTCAACTCCCCCTGAACAAATCTTGCCAAGAAGCCCCCACGATAGTTCTGCTTTAGAGTTATCATAAGTCAGAAACAACTTAAAGGCACATAACAACAAAAAGAACAAATACAATAAATTATCAGACACTCAGAAGGAAAGAAACCTTACATGAAAAGGCCACTGGATATTGTAAAAGGCTGGCTAAAATAGTATAGTCTTTGCTGTTATGTGCCTTCAAGTCATTTCTAGGTGATGGTGACCTAAAGTGAACCTATCATAGGGTTTACTTCACAGGATTTGTTTGGGGAGGGGGGGTTGCCTTTGCCTCCCTCCGGGGCTGAAAGAGTGTGACTTGCCCAAAGTCACTCAGTGAGTTTCCATGGCCAATGAGGGATCTGAACCTTGATAGTCAGTCCTAATCCCACTACACCATTTTAGTGTAGTGTTTACTTGATGTTCAAACAGTGAAGAGAGGGCATAAAAATTTCCCAGGATATACAGTTCTGCAGACTTGGTGCTACCGTCAAAAAGGCCCCATCCTGCATATCCACCCACACTGCCACAGTAAATACTGACTTCTATCAATAAAAGAGCTTCCATGGATGACAGAAGAGAGAGATAGAGAACACATAATTCTCTAGATGTTGGACTGTAACTTGCACCATTTCTTACCCCAAGCTAGGCTTTCTGGGGCTTATCTATGTTACAGTCCAACTTCAGCTACAAGAACATATATCCCCCATTATAAGCTCTATTCAGGTATACTGGTCCCTTCTCATTTTAGACTTCCAAAGATAACCAGGAAAAGGATTAAGACATCTGTTTTATGGTGGCAATCCAACCTCTGCTATTTTTTTCAAGGAAGTTCTCAAACACAGTGTATGAATATAATAGTTTATAGTTTGAATTGAGAGTTTCAATGTCACATAAGAAAAAGGCACTTGTCAAACGCCTTTCCCCTGCAAACACCCTCATCATGACCTGTGTTAATGAAGTTAATTGAATTTAAGATCAATAATGGTTAATTATTGCAATTTGACATTCTGAGATAAATGGCTTTAACACAGAGGGATGTGTGTGCGTCTGTGCATTCTCACCAAAAGAAGGTGAATGCATTTTAGTCTAAGAGGGATCACGCAAGCGTCCCATTGATCCCCAGTACAATCTGATCGACTTAATCCCATGATGAATGTGTGCTTTCCCACAGCTACAAGTAAATGTTCTACAAGACTACTCTAACCCTTGTCACTGACCAAATCTATATGAGCCGGAAATCTATCGAGATAGATTACAGAAAGACTGAAGAACAAGAGCGATGCTTCAAATAAAGGTGAAATTTTTATCATATTGACTATTCATCCAAAGTGTATGATACACACACCCATGACGAATACATAAGAATTGCACAGAATCCAACTGTCTTCCTATAGAAACCACTGCCACATTCCTAGTATCACTCTGAGCTGAGAAATGTTACATTTTGGGACTACAACTCCCAGAAAAAAAGAAGATAGCTCTAGAAGTTCTGCATGCTCTCCTAAGGGCCACTTTATTAATTTTCCTGTTTGACGCAATTCTGCTTCATGGCTGTTTTTATGTCCCTTCCAGTCAAACTCTGGACTTATGACAACCCAATTATAGGATTTGTTTTTGGTTGGTTTTTGTTTGTTTGTTTGTTTTGCAAGATGCAGAGGAAGTTTACCATTTCCTTCCTGTAAAGGTGAGAGGGTGTCATTTGCCCAAGATCACCAAGTGGGGTTGCATGGCTGAGGGATTCAAGCCCAGCTAGATTGTGTAGTGACTACTCTAGGCCATTTCTGCACTAGGCTGTTACAGTGTTACTATTCCACTTTCAACATCCTATGGAATCATGGGGTTTGCAGTGAAGGAGGGGCCTCAAAGGAGCCCTCAAAGACCCCTCCCTAAACTGCAAACCCCAGGATTTGATAGGATGTTGAAAGTAGAATAGTAGCACTATAACAGCCTAGTGCAGAAAATCTGTCTTGGAAAGTTAGCCTCCTTTCTTGTTTTCACAATTCTCTGTCCTTGCTAGGGGCAGTGTGTGTGTGTGCGTGTGCATACATTGCTATTGAGATTTCAATTTTGTGTTCTTTTCTTTAAAAACACCATGGGGCTCCATAATAAAATGGCTAGTTCACCAGTTTGAAGTTCTATGCAGTCAGCCTTCCTTCCTTCCTTCCTTCCTTCCTTCCTTCCTTCCTTTCTTTAAATCGATTTCTTTCCTACCCTCTCTCATACACTGGGACTCAAGATTTTAAAAAGAAAAGAAAAGGTACAAGTAAATACACACACAACCACACACACACTATGTTAAATCGTCAGCAGTGTAAAATTCCCCACTACTGCAGTCATGCCAGATTAGAGCACTAACCAAAGAGTTGTGTGAGATATGGTGCCTGTAACTGCACAAGAATTGCACTTCTTGTGCAATTACTTGCACAGCCTTTTCTGCTATCACTCCCACAATTGTTTGCACAAACTCTGGCATAACAACTTGTGCAACAAACACTGCATTTGGTCTCACACTAGGGCCATTTCCACCCTAAACTGTTATAGTGCTATTATTCCACTTTCAACATCCAGTGGAATCCTGGGGTTTGCAGTTTAGGGAGAGGCCTTTAGATTTCTCAGCCAGAGAGCTTTTTGGCCTCTGTAAAACTACAAACCCCAGAATTCCACAGGATGTTAAAAATGGAATAATAGCACTATCACAATGTAGTGCGGAAAGGCCCTAGGTCTGAAAATGCCCAATGATGTTGTTGGAAACAGCCCATAATATTAAAACAGAAGTCTAGACATTTTAAGTAGTAAAACGCACTTGAATTATAAGAAATTAAAAGCATCCAATAAACAAAGTGTGTCACTTGCTGATTAAGAGTCCCTTCCTCGGTCGTTAGCTAGTTCGGCAAAGCCAGTCCAAACAAAAAGGAGTTTTCAAGATTGCAGGACAACAAGAAGAGACCAGCCTAGCTTTCCTGGGAAGGCTGTTCTACAGCCTGGGAGAAATAACTGACAAAGCCATTCCTGTTTTAAGGCTGCTCCACTCCAGCTTATTGTTTCTTTATTCTTTCCACAGCCAGCTAGGTTCTTTGGCCAGGATTCCATAGGATGTTGAAAGCAGAATAATTGCGCTATAACAGTCTAGTCCGGAAATGACCTAAACATGCTCAGTCCTTGTTAGGACTTGGGGAGATTCCTATTTTGGAAGGAGAGTGATTTTGAAGACCTTAAAAATTTATCAAGTGTGCTGCTACTGCATTCTTGTTTGTGGATTATGATGTTAGGACTACACTAGGAACTAAAGGACAATAGAACCAGGTTTGCCACAGAGTGTGGAGAGCTCGCTGGGGGATTCTGGGAACTAAGGTTCCAAAGCATAACTTCTAAACCCCAGTTTGCTATAGGACACTGACACTTCACAATGTCAACGCACAGTGCTCCACATGACTCTACAAGATGCAGGCATGAAGAAGAAGAATATAGCAGTTAGACTGCTGACTGTAATATTATAGAGTAACCATATAATGTAGATCTCTCAAAGGGACTGCCCTACTGTCATTACACCTCTGGTTCAAAGACAAGGTGCTGGAGATGACATTGAAATCCCTAAAAGCCCTGAGGCTACAATACTTGGAAGATCACCTCTCCCCACGTATATCTGCTTAAACAGTGAAAGAAGGATCTTCTTTTGTGTCCCACCAATGGGGGCAATACATTGTGTGGAAATGAGGAAAAGGGCCCTCTGTCTTGTGACACCATTGTGTTTTGGAATGCCTTTCTCTTAAAGGCCTGATTGGCCTCAGCGCTAGTTTCATTTCAGCACCATGTACAAGCACGGCTTTTTACTGAAGCCATAGTGTAATTATTTCATCTAGTTTACATATTTGCATGGTTTTGTCTGTTATAACTTGTGTTAATGTATTAGGTAAGTCAGAGTGGTGTACTGGTTTGAGCATTGGATTACAACCCTGGCGACTGGGGTTTGATTCCCCACGACCTTGGGCAAATCACATACTCTCAGCCTCCAAAAACTCATGATAGGTTTACCTTGGGGTCACCTTATGTTGGAAATGGCTTGAAGGCACACCGCAGCAACAACAAAGTGTTAGATATATTTTAGATTTTAATATATTTTAATATATTTTAAATGGTATACATTTTATATGTTATTTTAAAATGGTAAATTATCCATTACTGATTCATATTTTAAAAGGTTTGATTTTATTGTATGGTGTTCTTAGCTCTTTGGATATAAGGCAGGACAGTTATACTTCAATTAATAAATAAAATAATTTCTGCCAGCAATTTCTGCCAGTCTAGATGTCTCTTCGAGCATAATGTTTTTCAATGTAATCAAGTTTACGCCGTCAGCTATAACTCATCCAAAGTTCAGAAGTAAAAGGATGAAAAAATCGTAAGATTTTTAGACCCAAATAAATGTGTTTCAAGGGGTACACCAAGTATATCAAACCATCAAACATATGAGTAAGCTTCATCCCTTTCTTGCTTATTATAAAAATTGCTGGTAACTTACTTTAAGATGCCCCAAGCTTACTTTGTTGCCAATTTCTGCCTGCGAGGAAAGATACCGGCAAATACGTTCCTATTGAAAGTTGTACACGCAGACTGAACAAGTTAAATGACCATTTACAAGATTTATAATGACAAAGTAAATGTTGTCAAGGAAAAGAAAAAGTATTCCTGATTGCAGAGTACTGACAATAAAGAGATGCTGAAGAGTTCTGTCAAAATGTAAGATTATGCAAAAACACTATTGAGAACACTGCTAATCATCTGCTCTTGTCAATTACTTGAAGGGTATCTGACAGCATATTTACATTAAACACATTTCTGAAGCAAACTCCTTAATGCTCTACTGGAATATTTTCATCACAAGGAATTCTTAAAAGGATCCCTTTACAGCACAGAAGCATTAATAGTGTCACACAGAAAGCCCACACTTGGCAGTTGAGTCCACATTACACAATCAGAGCAGTATACGATTCCAAAGGACCGAGTAGTTAAGGAGAACTTTCTTCTTTTTCTATGACTGCTTTTATGACAGTGTCACCATGGTATGGGGAACTTTGCAGAGTAACACCGGAAAACAAACATCATTCCTGTCCCAGGGAACCCAGCCTGTGTCACATGTTGACAATGGAGAAGAAAACAGAAAGCAAAAGAGACATGAAGGTGGAATTAGCAGCTAAGGAGTGGCTAAGGATCGTATCTGAGAAAGCATGTTCAGGGGTACTTTTGTAGGTTTGACTTTCATTAGAGTTGAGACTTCATGTAAAGCCCAAGGCTTTTTGAAGAGAGGTTGGTTTTGAAAGGAGAGGACAATATACAAGCAGCCTTACTCAATCTGGTGACTTTGAGATGTTTTCGCCACAAATCCCATAATCCCTTATCATTCACTAGGTTGGCTGGAGCAAATTGGAACTGTCATTCTATTTGATTGATTGATTGATTGATTGATTGATTGATTCATTGATTCATTGATTGATTGAATTTATACCCTACCCTTTTCCCAAGATGGGATCTTGGAGATCAAGCAGTTGGGGAAGCGTGATTTCAATAAATATGTAACCGTGTGTTACAAAGTACAAGAAACACTGCTAGGAACAACACAGCTATAAGCTCCACATGGGATCTTCAACTCATATTGTCTGCTATCCAATCTTTAAAAAATGATAATGGTATGGATTGGATCTTTTATGTCCAAAGCAAATGGTGGAACATCACTGACCAATGATAGATCCTACATTTAATGGTCCAACTTCACTCCTAAGATTTTGAAGTCTAAACCATGTAGCCCTAAAATTAAAACTTGCCATTCTTTCTTCACATTATCTCCTATCAGCAACAATGGGTGATACCTGGCCTATCTTACAGTTATATCGTAACATTATAAGGTGATATATGAATGCTACATAAATGTTGCTGAGATGACAATGCATGGTGGCTTCCATGTCGATAGAGCAGTGAATCTACTCCATGTTTTAGTCCAAAAATTAAAGGAACTATCCCAGTAAGAAGTGCTACCAATAAAAATACCTTCTTTAACAGTCAGACTAAAACCTGGAGTCAGTTCCTGGCCCAAAGATATGTGAGCCCTCCAACCAATGACAATGATGACATATATCCCCCATTGTTCATGTTGATACACTTCAGAATGAACAGAATGATACTAAGAATCCTTCTTAATATTTTAGCCATTCAGTTCTCTACATTTAAGGATGGATTTTGGTTACCATTTTCCTTTAATACACACTGTTTTCAGCATTAAACCCACAGTGAAACCAAGTTGTAGTTACCTGAAGCAACCCACACAGATTCTCATAAAATTTTGCATGGTACATAAAAAAATTGTTAAAATCTTGAATTCCCTCAATCATTCTCCTCACACCTCCGCCCCCTCCATGTGAAAATTCTCTCCATATACCTTGATCTGCAAAGGGCTAATCACACATGCAGGCCATCATCTGAGGCTTCAACAATCAGCTGATAAATACATGTTGGTGAACTGTCTGTAGTTTTCAGTCTGGGCTTACACAGATGCCTTGAGAAGTATGCCGTCTTCACACGTCGTGTTAATTGTACAGCTGAAATCCACCACACTAACCATATATCATCACTAGCAACTGTTCATAACATCAGCATGTTAATTTACCCACACAGCTCTCCTGTGACATGAAGTGAGACTAACCAATCTTACAGAAACCATTGGGAACTTGGTTTTCACAGATCCACTTTCTGTGCACCTGGAAGCAGGAAAAGCTTATCATAACTCCGTCAGTGGATGCACCTACTTATATATCATTCAAGTAGGGATCAGTTGAATTTTGCACGTTCTACGGCCAATGAGATATGATGTTAATGGCCTGATTGTATTTAACATGTTCAGTTGGGTTTTTTTTTTAATCCCTCAGAAGAAGAAGATCAGGATTGTGTCCACAGCACATGGGGAATGGGTGGTTTAATCCTTTCAGTTCATGAATTCAATAAAAATTATCACCCCTCTCCACAACCTGAGATGGAGACATCCACCATGCATGCCAAATCAATGGCTATTCCAGAATGAAAAGCAACTTATCACAGCATTTTTATTAGGCCATAGCATGGGCAAAGGTTAATCCCACTTGGCGTCCCAATCCTGCTCAGACACTCCCATGGCTATTTGGAATGTAAAACTCTAACACAGCAATGGCAAATCATTCGATTAATGACATTTCTTGTTGGCCTTCAATCTTCTCATGCTCAGTATAACACTCTTGCTCAGACTCTCAGTACCAGCTTCCAGATCCCTCTGTCCACTAGGGATGTAACTGTTCATTAATTTCATTCTCAAAGGAAATAACGAGACATTTAGCAGCTTTCTCCCCACTGTGAGAAGGTGTTCATAGATGGTACCTTTTTTTAAAAAAAATCCACAATTCAGGACTTATTCTGCATAAAATTTGGACGTATTTTCAACCTCTCACCCCCATCACTCTATTCTTTTTAGCAACTGTTTTTATTGTAAACTGCTTTGAGATTGCCTTCCTGCCAAAATGAAAAGGAGTATAAAAATGTTGAAGTCATAAGATATACATAGACTTAAAATTATCCTGCCCTATCTGACATTCTTCAGATTCAGTGAACTTGAACTCCCACCACAGCTATGCCAGCTGAGGATGATGGTCATTGCAGTCAACATATTTGGAGGTCAATATGTTAAAGCTTGCTATAAATTATCATTCTTTCTGCAGGCTTCCATATTGATCTTAAAAGGGATTGTCAAAGGGAGACAATAAAGCTCCTGCATAGTTGTGTAGTTTTCTTTTTTTCCCCATGGGGTGCATGGCGAAGAGAAAAGCAAGAGTGCCATCAACATGACAAAATCCTATTTGAGAGGAAAAGAGAGACAAAGTAACTGACACAGAAAAAAGGACATTGAAGAAGGCTTTCACATCTAGGTCACTGCCTTGGTCTGTGCTTGCTTCAGCAACCCAGGGTTATTCTTTGGTGGCCAACGACATGTGAAAGGTGTTAGCAGGCCAAAAGGTAGGTTCCCATTTTGCAGCTTCCATTCTTGTCAGCCATCTGAGTGAACAACCAGCCTATTTGATTTGACATGGAAATCACCAGACATTTATCAGTAAAAGACAGCAATGTGAGGGAGGTGGGGGGGTGGAGCAGGGTGGAGAAAAACTGAACAAATAATAATCTCAAACAGATTTTTAAAATTCAAAATTGCTTTGAAATGTAATATACAATGGGCCCTCCTTATTGCAGTCTCTACACATGTGAATTCAAGATTGTGGGAAACGTCGCAAGCCTGTATCTCAAAATGGCAGTGATGTGTGTTTGGTTGTGCTGCTGTGAATGTGTGCAAGTCACATCCATTGACTATAATGGGACTTGAACATCCATGGATTTTGGTATCTACAGGGGGTCCTGGGACTGAACCCCAGTAGATATTGAGGGCCCACTGTAATGATATTATTATTATTTTTTAAAAAAGGATCATATATAAAGCATTTTTTTTATCTTCAGACTCATTTAAACGTAACAGTAACCAATTAAATCTCATTGCAAACATGCTGACAAACCTGTCCTCACATTCTTGAAAAAAAATTAATGACCCTGTCACACTCACAGTCCAACACGGCTCATCAAAATGGCTCTCCTCTATCCAGTATTGAACAGTAATGATCAATTCTTGTTTCAGGACCTAGGCTTTCGGCTTCTGTCCAACAGCAGACTATTACTTTTGTTACCTTGCCCCTTCTCAAATAAATCAAGTAACATTGTGATTCAGAATATTCATGCTCATTGATGCCAGGCAACATAAGGGCTACATGTGGCCTTGATTCAACTTTGTGTACCCTCTAGCCTCATTGATGAGGGGAGATTACACCAGAAAGGACACATTTCTTTGTCAGGCGAGGCTCACAAGAAGCATGTGGGCTTTGCCTTCTTTTCTGCTTCTGGACCACTGAAAATGAGCAGCAGGATGAGGACTCTCCTGGTGCGGTAGAGATGGAACCTACTCCCACCGCCTGAAGTTGGACACCCCAACTGAGACAAATAGAAATGGGGGAGTTGGTAGCTTTTCAACTGACTTAAGTAAACATGAGAGAGCAGCCAATGGGATGTTATTTACCCACACTTGGAACAGGATCACCAATCTTTGCAAAATCTGGGGTGCAGTGACCACCCATGGCCTTCAGGTCAGGGTGCAGTGAATCTGCTCTGGGATTGATTGCAAAGAACTAAAAGGACCATTCATGGTGCTGAATCCTATACTCCAAATAAGTCCAGCACCTTGGATAGCTACATGAACATTTGCATAACATGAACCCGTAGTAAACAACCACTCCTGCTGAAGTGCATTCTTTGTTGGACAGATCACACTGTATTTTATTTGGCTGGAATCTATATTGGGAGACAATTCAGACAGAGATCTTGTTGCGCCTTAAATGGTACATAGAATCATAGAATCACAGAATCATAGAATCATAGAATCATAGAAATGTAGAGTTGGAAGAGACCACAAGGGCCATCCAGTCCAACCCCCTGCCATGCAGGAAAACCCTCAAAGCACTCCCGACAAGTGGCCATCCAGCCTCCGCTTAAAAACCTCCAACGAAGGAGACTCCACCACACTCTGTGGCAGCACATTCCACTGTCGGACAGCCCTGACTGTCAGGAAATTCCTCCTGAGGTTCAGGCGGAATCTCCCCTCCTGCAGCTTGCATCCATTGCTCCTTGTCCTGGTCTCAAGAGCAGGAGAACAAGCCCACTCCCTCCTCGACATGACATCCCTTCAAATATTTAAACATGGCTATCATGTCCCCTCTCAACCTTCTCTTCTGCAGACTAAACATACCCAGCTCTCTAAGTCTGTCCTCATAGGGCATGGCTTCCAGGCCCCTCACCATTTTGGTTGCCCTCCTCTGGACCTGCTCCAGCTTATCCATATCCTTCTTGAATTGGGGTGCCCACAACTGGACGCAGTATTCAAGATGAGGTCTAACCAATGCAGAATAAAGTGGTACCAATACCTCCCTCGATCTAGACACCAGACTCCTATTGATGCAACCAAGAATTGCGTTGGCCTTCTTGGCTGCCGCATCACACTGCTGACTCATGTTCAGCTTGTGGTCTATGAAGACTCCTAAATCCCTTTCACACGTACTGTTAGCCAGCCACGTGTCCCCCATCCTATATTTCTGCATACCATTTTTTCTGCCTAAGTGTAGGACCTTACATTTCTCTCTGTTGAAATTCATTTTGTTAGCCTTGGCCCAGCTCTCCAATCTGTCCAGGTCCTTTTGAATTTTGATCCTGTCATCAGGCGTATTAGCAACCCCTCCCAATTTGGTGTCATCTGCAAATTTGATCAGCGTGCCCTCTATTCCTTCATCCAAGTCATTAATGAAGATATTGAACAGCACCGGGCCCTGGACAGAACCCTGTGGCACCCCGCTAGTCACTTCTCTCCAGGATGAGAATCTGCATTTCTTAACAAAGATGGATGCTAGCAAGTATTTAGGTTCACAAAACATCTAAAGCTGGCTATGTTCAGTGCAATTCTTTTTCATCATTTCAAAAGGGCTCGGGCAAGAGACCTTTCTGCTGGTTTACGCCCACAAGTAAAGAATATTGGTCCCTAACTGCTCTTATCTCAAAACTCATTTATTTTTAAATTTAACATTTCTATGAAAAATCCATTTTCCTTTCATGAGAGAAACATCAACAGTGACATAGAGAATCCTCTTGCCTCTCTACAGTTCCTTGTTTTAGGACCATGGATGCTGCAGAAATTGGATCTTTGTGAATTTTCGTATAAAATGATCTGATCCACCCTTTCCAAACTCAGGGGCAGACTGAGTCCATCAACCTTTACATGCCATGAATTTTCTGTGTTCTTTTCAGCTTTAAAAGGCATCACTATGTTGAAAAGGTATGCTTTTAGAAGAGCACATATTTTCAGTAATCCTCATTTAAAGAGAAAATATCTTTACAGCATATATTTAAATATTGCTTGAAATAAGAATTTTCTGGCAGGTTTTTTTTTTCATGAACTACAGATTAATGGCACAGAATGGAATGGATTTATCAATGAAAATATGCAAAAATAACAGAGGAATGCAAACAGGATGCTTCACCTATACATAATCAGCCAGATATTACATACTAAGGTGTGACCCACCTTCATCTCGATCCAGGGGGTATGGAGAGAGAAGAAAAAGGAAGCAATTATTGAAGGCGCAAAATCTCAAGATTGGTTATGAAATTAACCCACACACACACACCCATTACATTTTAGCACAAGAATATCAAGGATTTATAATATTGTTTTCAAATTCTATGTGAAATGTAAATATTTCATAGCATGTGTGAGTTAAGAGGGAAACACGTCTAATGGGCTGCCTATCGCTGTAAAGCAGTAGACTTTGACGGGGGAAAAACTGTAACACAACTGTTTCTAAGGTAGTTTGTAAAAATTATTTATTTCCATACCAGTTAATTAGGATGGGAGTCTTTGTTGAATGCACAAGCATTAAAAAAGTGCTGATATTTTATGCATCTTTAACTGTAACGTGCTTCCCTGCAGCGCATTGGTAACTCCTTGACATTTAACATTCACTCACAGCAACCATAATAAGGGGTTTGATTGCTTCTTTTGCAGATGCAGTAATTTAATAACTGTGATCAGTTGCATAAATTTACTATACAACCGTCTTAAGTTAGCTGCATTAAAATTAAGCAAAATTGTAATCTGTTGACAGATTATTGCTACTGAACAATGCTACTAAAAGCATTTCAGATTAGCTGGTGCCACAAGCGTTTTTGTTTTATAAGCTTGTAAAAAGAAAAGAAGGGGGGGGGAGACAAGCTGCTCTCCCTCTCCCCGATTAGACAATTACGTGGTATTTTCCCCCTTTTCAGTTACATTGCCAACTGTAGTTATTTAGATCATTTTGATGTTTTGCATTGTGGAGGGGGGAGGAGATCAGTGAAATGTATGCTTTATCTAACTCTGGCATAGTCTGGAATTTTCACCCAGGAAAGAAAAGGAAGGGGAAGAGAGACACCAGTCTTGATATAATAAGAGTATTTCTCTAGATAGAGGACAAGATTGGATCTCTCCACCTCGCTCTTGTTAAAAGGTAATGAAACTGTATTCGCATACATTTTTTTGATCCAGAAAAGTGTGCACACGTACACATGGTAAGCACACACAGAGTGAAAAATCTGTGATTTTTTTTTCTGCCTCTACCCTTTGCATACTATATGCTTCCTAGGCCAATGAGAACGTTTTCCCGTTTTGCGTACCAGAACCGAGCAGGGCTTATTCCATCGCTCACTATAAATGCAACATAAAAGAGATGCTATTTCCAGCACACTTAAAATGTGCTGATTCACCCGTGAAAATTTGTAGGGGTAAAAGGAGAACGAAGCAGTTATTCACATAAGCTTGATACACATGCGGGGAGGGAATACCATGTGATAAGGTAACAGACAGGTTTCACTGGCAGTCAGATCCATGTTCTAAAGTAACTCCACATCTGAGGTACTGCATCAAAAGTGATAGATCTTTCAGAGATGCAGAGATTCAAGTAAGCCCCACATTTTAAAAATATCATACATGGATCTCCCTAATCTGATCTTCAGGTCTTTTATGCTGTAGCTTTTCTTTAAGTCTGCCAAAAACAGCTTTAAGCATCAAATTTTATCAGGTTGTATGCACACTTGACTGTAATGAAATTTTTTGATTCAGAAATGAATATAGACACATACAAATACATGCACCTCTCTGCAAACAACTTGCTTTTGATGCATGCTTACAAAATGTGGGAAAGTAATGCACTCTTTCATTTAAGATCTATCCAGCAGATATCCAAGACTTAATTTAAACGATGTGTATTGTGTTACTTACTCTCAGTCTTTAGCTAGTGGTTTTTTAATGTCTGCATGTAAACAGAGCCACACAAAGGTGTGTGTAATTTGGTGCTAGAACACATATTTAAGGGTAGAAAAACCTTTCAGAAAATGTGTCTCGGCACTTAAAATGAGGTAAAGTTAAGTACCAACATTCTTATAAATTGGCCATTTTAAGACCTGTATTGACAATAAATAAATAAATAAAATCAAAATTGGCTCTTTTCATACAAAGCTTGTCAAGTTTACATAATGAGTTAGTTGAGTTTGGCAGTTTTATTTTTATTTTGGATAGATCATTCCATTTCTGGTCCATCTCAACTATTTACAGTTCCATTCAGAAATTTATCCTATTCTACTTCTTTATTTATCTGCAATTGTGCATTTGACCATCCACATGAACACTGGTATTTTAAGGTATTTTTTTAAATATACTTTCCCATAAAAATTCATTTATGAGCATACTGATCCAAAAATGTGCCTTTCTAATCATATTTTGGTGCATGTTTTCTATGAAAAATAATGCTGCAAAATTTGAAAAAATCACAAAACTCAAATGATAACTATGGTCTTGATCTGCACAGTATAGATCAGCGGTGTGTCATAGTTCACAAGCATCACACTTCTCAATCATTCCAACACTTGAATATGTTTTCCAAGCCTGCCTTACACGAAAATGAGCTAGAACTTAGAATGAATCAATGCCTACAAATGAAAGACAGCCATTTCTTAACATTCCTCTCCCTAGGGTGATAGAGCAGCTGGAACTGGTCTGGCTTGCCTGTGTATTTGCTTGTGTAGACACCCCCAACAGCCACTAAGGAAAGGGGAGAAAGTGGAACGAGTGCTGTCTTTTTAATCACCAGATGTCAAAGGTGACTGCTTGACAGCCAAATCACGTGAGGAGGCATTGCTCCAGAGTTGAGCGACTAAAAACATTATTGTGCTTGCTCCCCAGAATGGGGATGCATAAGCGCTCTGTCACTTCAGATGGAGTTACTGGCTGCTCACCTAGACAGGTGATGTGTCAGGACCCATGCTGGCAGCCTCCTGCAGAGAGAAGACCACTGCTGCGCTTGACAAATGAGAGGAGACGTCACTACCAAAACTCCTGCCAAGAGGCCTAACAGTCAAACGTCGATCTTCCCATCATGGGAACTGATGTGATGACTTTGACATGGTGTCTCCGTTATTTAAAAGGATATCTGTAATGCTTTAAGATGATGAGGGAAGCAGAGGGTTATGAAACTTTGAAAAGACACTTTGCCATCTTCTTCTTTGTCGTCGTTTCGCTACACGTAGGCCTTACACAATGACAATTACCATTAAATACCGAATCTGTGCTTCTCCCAATACTACCGCTACCTGTTAATCTTTTATAATCAATTACCTTGTGCAAATTATGTTTGTTTGCTTCTAATTATAACTAATTATGCTTCTAAATATGTTCTTTAGGCTACCAAGAGAATGCAATCTGAGCCGGGTGGTGGAGAGGAGGGAAGAGAGAAGAGAAGAGAAGATATCATTAGCAGAACAGTCTTTTAATTAGTGAACCGGAATAAGAATGTGCACATTATAAGCGGAGATGGGTGAATGAAACCATTTCCACTCCATATCATTTTGGCAAGTGTCTTTCCTCAAGCCCATTCTCTCCTGTTTCCACATTTAATGTTCGCATTGCTTTTAAGCCTGCATCAAATTTTGCAACAGGTATTTTATATATTACTTTTAACCATTTGGTTTCAACCTACACACATTTTGATTTTTAATGTTCAACTATGTCATGACATTCAAAGCATGGAAAATGGGTATCTAGGTTCTCATCCATACATTTGTGAGGGGGAGAAGGTTAGGTCCCTTCTCATCAGAATTTGCAAAGAGGAAATCCCTCAAGCTTCCACAAGAACTGCAGTGTTACACATCCAAATCTTGAGATCGGGAAGAGGGCAGGGCTAAACATTTGGGTGATTCATCCAACTAAATTATGGGCTGGCATGTTGTTCATGATATGTAAGCATTAAGACCAACTTATACCTGTGCATGTCTTTTTTTTTTTTTTTTTGTGGTCTCTGCAGACAAAGGAATTCACTACCTCTCTTACACAGTAGCCCCCTAACCACTAGACTCACTGTTCTTCTGCATCCTTCCAAACTAGCCCTTCAGTGGCTAGAGGGACAGCCAGGAGCACCAGACTATGCTCTCATAGCTAGATGCATGATGATGAAGGCATACTTTGGGACTGCCTGTGGTCTTGAGTTTCCAGAGGATGATGATGATGATGTGCTCTAGCTATCAAAATGTAGCCCAACTATTCTTCGCTGAGCCTTGCCCTCTCCTGGTCAGTAAATGTCTATGGAAGGGAAAGAGAATGGCAACTCATACAGGGGAGGGGAGCAGAGATCGTGTATAGTTCCTTCTGGCACAATTTTAGACTCCTTCACAATTCAGTGTCTTGACCATGGTTAGTGAGCTATTTATAAATTGTTACAAAAGACATGAAACTACATAATGAATTTCAGGAATCAGAAGCTTCAATGACAAGAAATGAGCATAATACAAAAACTGAATAATGTCTGTTTAAAAATATAGACTGCAGAACTCATTGTACAATGAAATTGCTGGTATCTGACTCTCAAAAATCCCCCCATCTCTGCCAAACCAGCACATCATGCTATTAACTCCTTACAGTTATGCTCCTAAAATATGCAATAGGCTCAAAAGAAGTTTAAAAAATATTTAATACATCATATTGTTTCATTACACATAGGCCATAATCCAAGACAGTTAAGTATACCTAAATCCATGCCTTCTTATAAGCTTAA
The DNA here is from genome assembly GCA_948472985.1 of Iguana delicatissima. Classification (NCBI taxonomy): domain Eukaryota; kingdom Metazoa; phylum Chordata; class Lepidosauria; order Squamata; family Iguanidae; genus Iguana; species Iguana delicatissima. Next base: position 1,550,591 of record CAOKZL010000053.1, read on the forward strand.
ACTCTAGCTCAGAGTGCAAAGAAGAGAAAATATTAAAATATTTCAGTATTTGTACTAGGCAGTCAAGAATGTGAAGAGTAAAAATCCAACCAGTATTTTTAGAGTGTTGCACAACCCTAACAGTAGCCTCCAAACAGTTTCTTCTGCAGCTTCCAGTTCTGCTACCTATCACCACCATCATCACCATCACCATCACCACCATTTTTATCTCCTGCCTTTTCCTTAGGCCTGGGATGCAAAATAGATTCAAATAAAAGTTCACATCATTAAAAGCATGAAAGGTTAAAATAGAATTAAACCATCACTGTATTTTTCCTTGTTTCTAAAACCAAGCATACAGCCTCCTCAGTTACAGAGCAAAATGCATTCCAGATTCAAAGTGAGAAAGTAGTGACAGGGGTGCGTCTTCTGTGATGTTTGGGTTTACATTTGCCTTCAAGCTACCTGTTGACTTATGGAAACCCAATTAGTTTCATAGGGTTTTCTTAGACACAGAATCCACAGAAGTGGTTTGTCAGTTCCTTCCTCTGAAATACAGCCTACAGAACCTGGTATTCATTGGTGGTTCCCCATCCAGGTACTAACCTGGGCTGACCCTGCTCATTTTCCAAGAACAGACAGGAGTCTTTAGGGTCTCTGTTGTGTGCCTTCAAGTCATTTTCAATGTATGGTGACCCTAAGGCAAACCTATCACAGGGTTTTCTCAGGGCTGAGAGTGCATTATGCACCCAAGGTCATCCAGTGGGTTTCCATGGCTGAGCAGGGAATTGAACCCTGGCCTCTAGAGCCATAGTCCAACACTCAACTTGGCTTACTTGCCCCCAAAAAATCATTTAATTTTTCTAATCCAAGGGCTCTTTCTAATTCAGAATTCTAGATCTTATTAATCATGCTTGATAAAATGGTATCTCAAGAGCAAATTGCAGACATAATCCATCCAGATTTCAAGACATTGGGCTGCAATCCTATGTATGTCTTCTTTTATGTTACACTTCTTTTGCTACTCTTATTTCCAAGCAGAAATTTACAGACATGTGCTGTAAGGTTTTACTGAATTAAATGGAAAATCCCAACATCCAATCCAGGTGTTGGTCCCAGCTACTGCAGACCCATTGAATCAACAGGAACTGAATGAATTAACACTTCTGTTAAATTCCCTTCGTTCAATAAGTTTATTTTGTTTAGGATTCACAATTGGAATAAGTCCAATGGACCTAAAAAGGTATGTTTTGGCAAGATAATTCCTTAAAAGAATTTCAACCAGATTCAGTCATACACCCCAAATTCTTTCATCAATAGGTTCCTTCACCCTGTAAAGGAATAATTATAATACAGAACGTAAGGTTGGAAAAGTCCAAGATAAAAGTATATAAAATATGTTTTAGGATATTTGAAAATATATATTTTAATCAAGTTCTAATGATTAATTTTGCAAGATGAATTCATCTCTCTCTCTCTCTCCCTCCCTCCCTCCGCCTTCATCTGCACAAGTACACCCAAAAAACTTAAGTATTTTCCTCTGAATAAATACAGAGATTTTTGTAGAAACGGGTGTGAATATGGGCATAAGAAAAGGGAGAAAGAACTTTTTCCACGACTAGAGGAGAAGGCTGATTCTATTAGATGCAACAATTAAAAAGCTGGATAATGTCCCTGTGATCTGATCTGAACAAATCTCCTGAGAACCTCAAGGCTTCGTAAGCGACGAGACTTTACATCCTGCAATGGGCTGGTCAGCAGCCCTAGACAAACAATGCCTTAACAGAAATGTTACTGAGGAAATAATAGCCATTTCCAATGATAATACACAATTTTAGCACCTACGCTCAGCTGATTTAGGTGGTCGGCTAACATGTCAAACAGCCTGCCTTAGTTAGGTGAGCCTTTAATGGGTAACTGGCAGGCGCTGGCAGCCTTATTTCTGTTTTAGATTTGGTTTGTCATTGGATATCCATTACCTGCCATTCATCTTTGATCTCTTTGGACAGGCCTGATCAAAAGATGTCATTTGACCTACTCCAGTTGGCAGAAACTTGTATGACTCTCATAAAGGGGGCACCCCAGCTATAAATAAAATGACATTATTATTTTTCTGTCCTATCATGTAGAAGAGACAATTATGATAATACAGTGTCTGTCACTAGCTCCTCGGCAAATTGCTAGCTCTCACGCAACTGTTTAGTTTTCTTATTTGTTTTTTGTCTGTTTTCTTCCATTTCAAGTGGAAAATAAAGCAGAATTGAAATCGCTAATGCTTTTGCCTCACACTCTTGACAGACTCGGGGGTTTCTCTTTATGGGGCTGACATACAGATGTGACCATCAGATTATCTTTGTCAATGGTGGGCAGTGACTAAACGCCGTGTTGTTTGTGACACTGGGCAACAATGGAGGCTGGGGATTTTTTAGAGCTTGTTTAATGATCGGCACAGAGAAGCTCAAATCCAGCCTCAGAGCAGGAGTCCAGTCCTGAAAACAGATAAAATTACAGGGATAGCTTGCTGCATTCTTAATAAAGTCACAACAGAGGAAATATGCTCAGTTTTACTCAACTGGCTGGGGGCATTTGTGGGAATGGGCGACATGATGGAAACAATGAGTGTCAAGTTGACTCTTCTCAAATGCACAGCACCTATGGGTAGCATTCTGACTGAAACACACACACAAATCTAGCATTTGCTATAGGTTTGCTAGATATACAAAAGATTTATTGGGCAACCAAAATGCATATCAGGCAAGCTTTTGAAGCTCCACTGGCTTCTTCACCAGGCAAAAGATGTTTAAAACGCATGCAGGAGAATAAAAGTGATGATGTTAGAGTCACAGGCCTACATTTTATATCAGATGTTGTTTCTGTTGTAATTCAGTTGTTCTAGAGGGATCACAATGCAGGCAGGGACCACTTCCCTCCTTGGTCATGTGGGACCTGAGACAAAGGACTGTAAAATTTAAACAGGAGCAATAAAGTAACTTCTCGTGGATCCAGACTGTGTCTGTGCTTCGTGGTCACAGGCCCTTTTTTAAGCAGAGAAAACTGAACTTCATAAGAAGTGTGTGTACTGCTTCTGAGGGGAAAAAAAAACCTTTTAGATGCTGTGCAGGTAAAACTCAGCCAAACGTAGTCCAAATGAAAAAGTTTTAGCTTTGTTGGAGGTTTAAACCTCAAACAACTAAGTCCTAGTCCTTAGTTCCCTCTTGTTTAGGATTTTCCTGTTGCAGCTAAATTCAGTATCTTGTAATCAAATCTAGGAAACATATTCATGGTGGCCTTGCTGAGCATGCAGCAAAATACAACAAAATAGAAGACCACAAAAGACTTTTGCTTTTTTGTGGCTTTGGGATTTTGTTGCATTTGCTGCATGACCTATAGGTTAGACCTGAACAGGTTTGCTAGATGTTGCTCATCTTAACCTTCAACAATAGTTTCTGGTCTATGAGCTTACAATATTGTTCTAAATGAAAGGACTTCAGTCTCTAAGGGAGCAAAACATCTAAGGTACTTCTGAAGTTCAAGATTATCCATTTAGCTGACATCTAATTTTGGGGCAGGGGGTTTACTAACCCACCATGCCTTACGTAGAGGGGAGCAAAAAGCTATTTTTCATGGGTTTTCTGGTTTTGTTTTTGTTTTGTTTTGTTTTGCTCCTGGAGTTCCCTCACCCCACCAGAAATCTTGCCTCTAAAATTCATGCTCAAAGACTTGAAGACTTCAGGAGTTGTGATTTTGCAACTACTTCACACAGAAGCCCTGCACACACGTACATCCTTTCCAACCAAATTGGAACCAAATGTCTGGCCACTTCTTGCTTTGATCCTCTGCCTGTACTTTTAGTATTTTCAGAGCTGGTGTAGCCCACGGTTGATCCTAGGGGAGGAAAAATGGTTCCCAGAATGTAGCCACTCCTCCCTTATCTGTACTTGTTACTGCCATCTAGCTTGGCCAGTGGTAAGGGGTTTTGATATTACAAAATAGCTAATGGGCTAAATGTTTTCCAATCAATGGGCAATGCAATGATGTCTCAAATTTCACTGGGCGATGAAAATGAGATCCATTCATCCACTGGGGAAGGTGATGATGTTTTGGAAGGAAGCAAGAAAATACTATGGGTTTTTGCAGTCCCTTTTCTCCAGACAAGCTCAGCATTCTCCACCTTTACAAGAATATATATATTCTGTTGCTTCTAATCCTTCTAGTCCAATGGAAATTGCCCACCACAGACATTTCAATTAAACTAGTTTCCTTAGCTTCAACAATGAGAGATCCTCCCCCATCTGGGGAGCATGGTCAGCTTTAGTGGTGATTGGTGGCTTCAGTGTTATGAAAGTGAAATCAATGTTGGTGACTTCAGTGAATCCCTGTAAAACTGCTGCCAGTGAAAGTTGACAATACAGATAGATCAATGGCCTGACTCAGTATAAGCCAGTTTCCTACGAGAGATGACTTTTCTCCTACAGAAGTTTTAGTTCTGCAAAGAAGTGCCTGTTATGCCTCACTATCTAAACTAACCCCAAGGGAGAGCGGGCCGTAGGCAAATTCCCAGAGCGGTGGCAGGTCCAAAGCATTTGGGGAGATAAAAATGATGTCTGCATCTAGCCTGGATCATAATAATCAAGACTCAGGGTAGGCCGCCCGGGACAGCTGCCAGTTGGTCAAAGATGCCATGTGTGAATGCCAGAGCATTTTGCAAACAGCCAAGAACAAAGGAAAGACATGGCAGAAAGGAGACAGAGGCTCTCCTTGTTCCCCTGCCTCTGAGTTGCTTTTTTTCCCCTTTTGGTAGAAAATTTAATTACTTTTTTAAAATTATCTTGACTTCACATACTAAAGAGAGTCTCAAATTGTTTTACAATAAAATAGGAAAAAATATAGGCTCAGGTCACTGAAACAATCCAAATTCATTGAAAGTGTCCATCCAGAAGATCACCTGAAACTATTGACCCATCCAGCTTGGGGTAAACAGCAGAAACAACCCACTTGCGTCAGACTGTTAAAATTACTCAAATGCTTGAGAAAGATAAATAAGATTACCTGGCACTGGAGAGCATTTCATGGGGAGAGCATTTCCTAGGGAGAGCATTTCATGATTGGGGCCTGGCCTCTTCTTTTGTCATCACCTTCTGAGTATTTTTCAGTAAAGAGAAGTGACAAGGCAAGTGATAGGTCTGGATAATAATGAATTTGGCTAATAAGCCATGGCAAAGGTTGCTGGCCACGGCCATTAAGCAGTATATATGTATGTCTGTATGGATGGATGGATTTTCTGTATTTTCCCCAACTCTGAGTCTCAAGGTGGCTTACAGAAGTTAAAACAGGTAACAGATTAAAATACATATCATTCAAAAATTAGAATATAACTAAACTATCAACAGAATTAAAACAATTAAAAGTATGTCTCTTAAAATACAAAAACAACTAATAAAGACAATGTAGCATATAGTAAAAGCCCTTTCCTACGAGCAGTCATTCTTCAATGACTTACCAGAAAAAAAATGTTTCCACTTGGCTACAGAAGGACCGCAAGGAAGGTGCCAGTCTAGCCTCTATAAGGCCATTTCTGCACCTTACCTGATCTCACTGCCCTCCCGTTTCAATCTCAGTAGCACCTTTGCTGTGAAAGTAGTGCGACAGGAATGCTCCCCTCCACACGTGAACCTTCCGCGGCACAGCCGGGCTTTTTCCCATGTTGCACTGGGGAAGGAAGCCCCTCCATCGTGCTTCCTGCCCTTCCGTGTGGCCGAGAAGGACAGCAACATTGTGCAATTGTAGACGCTTAACACATTTATGCCATTAAGCTGATATCCTGTGATTGTGATGGGGGGCGGGATGGCAGCAGAACCATGATGACATCATGCGAAACCATGACCCACAGACTGCTGCCATTTATCCCCATAGCAGGACTGCAACGCCATGTGAAAATGGCCCAACATGAGAGTTTGAGAGCCTGTGAGTAGACACCAAGAAGACTCTCTCTCATGTTCCCATTGTATGTATCTGTGAGAGTGCTGAGACAGAGAGAAGGGCCTCCCCAGAAGATCTCAAAACATAGGCAGGCTCATAGATACAGTCTGTCAGTTCATCTGAACAGTACCATTACCTCCTAAACCTACACACACACACTCTTCTGTTTACATTAGGAGTTGGAATCATGTGGTCTTCTAAATGTTGGATAGCAGCTCACAGCAGATGTAGCCAACATAGCTAATACTGAGGAATGTTGGGCATTGGGCTGATACCTCTTCTCATGGTTGGTGTATGACTGAGCTTAGGCGTGTGTCATATGGCACTATAACAATTAAGTATGTATTATAATTAGAACTAAAGGAATATGTACAAGCTGTGTCTCTTCAAGCAGCTTGGTGAAAATTGGGATACACCTAGGTATACTTCCAAAATTCTTCCACTTACCCAAACTCCTTTCTAAATTGGAGTTGATGCTTTAGAAACCTCCATGGTTTTTTCTTAAAGTCTGAACTTAACACTGGATATGTGGAATTTGCAATAATGTTCTGCTCCTTTAGCTCATTCTTATCTTTCCATCTGCCATATTAATGAAATGGAAGCACTCTTTAATAAAACGGAGACAGGGGAGAGAAGCAGTCTTGACATGTTTGCATGGCATTTGTTCCATGGCTCTCCTTGGCTGGCATTTAGCAATACACAGGAAAGCATGTACAAATCAGTGAAACACTGTGCAAACAAACAAAAACTTCATGTAGTCATATATACAAGTGGGAGACGTGAAAAAATATTGGAGTGCTCCCATTTACTGTTCCAGTCAATTGCTCACGCCTTCCTCCATTTCATGCTCTCCCTACACTGAGCTAGGGTGGGAACAATGCATGTGCATCACAGTGGTTAGACCATAACTGGAATCCAGCATCCTCAGACTGCAGTTAGGGCCTCCAGTGTCCTGTAGAGCATGGCTAGACAACTTCATGGGGGGCAGGGTGATAATTTTCTCCTCTCCATCTTCCTCATAGGCTGCACTCCCTGGAGTGCTCCCAAACATTTCTATCCTTCCTAAGATGGTGACCCAAAATGACAACATATCATTTTCCATCACCATTGTGAGGAGGACTCTGATGAAAACTGGGGATACTGCGGGAGTTCTGAAGAACTTTCTGTGTGAGGCTAGAGATGTTTTTATACATGGGGGTTCAGTGTAGTTTTCAGAAGAAAAATGCCTGAATATCCAAGGCAAAAATTTAAAGGGTGGTGGTGGAAGACACTAAGGAATTGACGAGGGGCCCCTGGTGCTGCAAATGTGGGACCCAGAAGCTGTATCCACTTTGCTCTCCCCTGTTCTAGCATATTATGGGGGGGGGAGTGGCCAGGTCTAATCAGCCAGCACTGCCAGAAGCACTGCTGCCGCTGATAATGCAGGTGAGTCAACAGGGTGTCCCCTCCAACTTGGACCCAGTCTTACTTTGGACAATATCCAGAAGTATAGGAAGGAATGCAAATAGTTTTCAAAGGGTTAAGCTTTCCATCCCTTAAATAACGGACATCTTTTATAATAAGGACATCTGGAAACATTGCGCCCACTGTTTGCCTGCAGTTTCAGAAATGACCTTAATGGTAAGCATATTCCAGTTACCGCTTCTTGTATCCTGCTAGACTCTACAGACACAAACACACACACAAACACACACACCTACAATTTTACAGCCATGAGAAGCAGAAGGCACACAAGATTCACTGATGAGCCACCATACAGAGCAAGAGGGCTCAGAAAATTCTGCAAGTCTGTGTTTGAGCCAAAGACATAAAAGTAGGCCAAGAGATAGCCATGAGAAAAACAGCTTTCATGTAGACAGGTAGTAAAGTAATTCCAGACTCTGGATGTGATGGTGTTCCATGAAATTTCCCTTTTTAGATGGTAGCATAGTAAACTTCCCTACTAAATGTGGTAGGACAACCTAACAGTCTTGGGAAGCCCAATCTTGATCACACCGCAGCTCACATAGTTAGCCTCCATGTGGCATAATTACCTGAAGACACATTAAAATAGGATCATATACTGCAGCTTTCACTATGCCCTTGCACCTCACAAGGTTAAAATGCCATCCACCCATCCCCATCTAGGTGGAGGAGTACAAATAATGCAAATGATCCCAGTTTGATACTTCTCACAGCAATACTTTGAGTGTATAATTTTGCCACACAAATAGATTTCTGCCCCTTTGTTAGGAAGGCAGACAACTTTGAATGATGCATCCACTCGGAGAGCTGCAAAATCCATCAGAAAACTTGGCTGGGTTGAGCTTTCTCTAATTTACCTGAGCTCATTTCTTTGTGCTTCAAACTTAATAGAGGTACATAATCACATGTGAAGTAATGAAAAATAAAGGTTCACAACAGGTAATTTGGATCAGAGGCAGATTAGCCTGAACTCTTGTGTTTATTCTCGCTGAAACAAATAGAGATGCTTAGCTTCACAAATCTAATCTGAAAGTGTGTTTCGTTCACTGCTACTTCTACTACTTAACAATTATTTAGTGCCAACAGTATGCCAGGTGCTGGTTAGAGCACAGATGTAATGCCCTGAGGGCATAAAATCTACATTAAGCAAATGAGACTTGGGACAAGAGGAAAGATCAAGTGATTTATTCACAAAAGGAACAGGGCAGGTGAGATTCAGGTGGCGGTGGAAGCAGAAGTTTTAAGATGGATGAGGAATGGATGTTGTGATGAAAGAGTGGGATGCATTTCTTACACCATGCTAAAAAGGCGGAAATTTTGTCTCATAGAATCATAGCATATCAAAAGTTGGGAAGGACCACAAGGGCCATCTAGTCCAACCCCCTATCCATGCAGAAATACACAACTAAAGCACTCCTGAAAGATGCTATTCCAACCTCTGTTTACGGAACTCCAAAGATGGAGAGACCACCACCGCTCTCTGAGGTAATCTATTCCACTGTCGAACAGCTCCGACAGTAAGAAAGCTCTTCCCAAAGTTCAGATAGAATCTCTTCTCTTGTCATTTGAATCCATCACTTCATGTTCTAGTTTCATCTGAGCTTCTCACCATAGCCCACAACAGTATTTCCTCAAACCAAGCTTTCTTGGATGAAACTCATTACTTGGATCCTTTCTAATCTGGGCTCACACAGTGGCAAACACTGGACAGAAACAGCCACAGTCCCTTTGGTAGATGACAACTGGACAGAAAGAGTCTGATCATGTTGATTTTGCCAGACAAATCAGAGACATTCAGTATCATTGACCATATTTTTTTCTGGTCTGTTTGGTTGATATGGTACTCAAGGGCACTGTTTCACAACGGTTTCAGCCTTTTCTGGCTGAGCATATCCAGAACTTGTGTTCAGTTTCACAGACATTAGCCTGTGGGGTTCTGCAAAGATCACACTTTTTCTTATGCTTTTTAACATGAAATAAAACCCTTTAAGGCCATTTCCGCACTACACTCTTGTAGCACGATTATTCCACTTTCAACATCCTATGGAATCCTGGAGTTTACAGTTTAGGGAGGGGCCTCAAAGGCCCCTCCCTAAACTGCAAACCCCAGGATTCCATAGGATGTTGAAAGTGGGATACTCACACTATAAGAGTGTAGTGCGGAAATGGCCTAAGAGGTCATCTGAAATTATAAGGCAGGATCTCACCACTACAGATGGTGATATCTAGCTCTAACTCTCTTTTACAACTGGTGCTAAGGAGTCTGTGGAAGTTCTTAACTGTTGGCTGGATATAATCAGGAACTGAATGAGGGCAAAGAAATTGAGGCATAATCCAGACAAAGCCAACTCAGGATTAAGAGTACAACTTGTTCTGGTTGTGGTTGTGCTTCCTCTGAAAGATGAGATTTACAGTTTGGGAGTGTTCTTGGATGCAGCATTGCTCCTGGAAAGATTGCTGACTGCTGTTTCCAGAAATGACTGTCCCAATATCATTTGATGTGCCAGGTGCAACCTTTCCTTATTTACCTTCCAATTTGACTACAGTAATGTGCTGTACATGAGGATGCCCTGGAAACTGTTCAAAAGCAAGTTAGCACAAAATGAAGGGGCTGGGTTACAGTCTGGTGTGTGCTTTAGAGACTACATATCACCCATCTTATACCAACTACATTGACTTCCATGATGACCTATTCTGAGCAATACTTCAGATCTTCAGCAACAAAAGCTCCACTTGAGAGTGCTGATGTTAATGATTCATAGAATCATACAGCTGGAAGAGAGCACTCCATTCCAGTCGTCTTCTCTCTCCAAACTTGGTTTTTGACTTTTTGTCCCAACAGTTAAGAGTGCATATACACTACACAGCTACAGCCCTTTGATACTACTTTAATGGTCATGACCTCATACTACAGAACCCTGGGATTTGGTACTTGGTGAAGTACTTAAAATTCTCTGCTAGGCAGCTCCAGCACATTTCTACTATAGAATCAGAACCCTCTTGCAGACAACTCTAGGTAGGTCATCAAACTACAGAATTCACAGAATTCTATAGAATGGAGGAGGTTTAAATTCTTTCTATCAATATCTGACTAAAATTCCACACATACCTCCCCGGAGTTCTACTGGTATCTATAAAAGCTCCCCCACAACCCTGCAGCAACTAACAACCTTGGAGGCACCAATGTCATTTGGATCATGAAAGCTACCTGGGTTACCTTCCTGTGCATCAGTGTCTCCCTCCTGCACAGAGTGATCGCTGGTGGCTTCCATTTCCATGAGGCAGTGAATCCACTCTATTTCTTAGTCTGAACTTTAAAAGTGCCTTCCATGGTACTGAACCTTCCTGGAGTGTAAAATGTAGCCCCTTGGATATCTCCTTTAAAGCTCACACTACAACCCAGACTGAGTTCACAACCCCACTGACATGGAAGCCAACAGTCTTTGGCCACTGTCGAACAACATACACAATGTCCAGAAATGAGAAATCTGATCTCAGAAGGATCTAATTTGATCCTTAATTTTTGAAGTATCTCAGCACTTAATTTAAGGATGAGGTCATGTTTAGAGAACTGGTTTTAAAAGCACATTTGTGCTGTCCTTTATTTTTCAAGCCCATGGTTTCATGACTTCACTTTAGTACAAACTGAGGAGTAGCAAATAGCTTTCTGGACAGTGGACTATAAGGAAAGGACAAACACATTCTCCCCCAATCAATTCCTTCTTCAAGTTTGTTACCTTGCTGTTCAGCCTCTACTGAATTTTGGCTTAACTAGGGTAATAGCTAAAACTGAGGCTATAATTCTATGCCCCATTACCTCAGAATAAGCCCCACTCAGCTCAACCAAAACTGACGTTTCTGAGTAGATATTAAGGAATGATACAATATTCTCAATTAATCATTTTCTGGTTGAAAATGGATTTTGCAGTAGTCAAGAACCCTATCAGGAAAAATAACAGAGCAGTGAAGCTGCATGGACAACATTTGGTTTGGGTGCAAAAAACCCACAGACCCCTGGAACACTGGTACATTTGAATACCAGGAGAATATTGGGCAGAAATATTCATTTCTCCCTTTGTGGGAAGAAAACTATTATAATGAAATAGAGAAGGATACACATCTTTAGTAGACACAGAAGGTTTGCACAGTAATTTTTCTATTATTTGCACAGTTAAGCTGCAGCATGAGCAGGCTTCTTGTTTTTCAGCTTATTTGCAACATGTTGTTCCTTCTACATTACTGAGACATATATGTACATTGACAAAGAATTACTCTTGCCCCAACAGATAATGTCATTGTATATACGATCGTGCCAAGACATTTTTATGCAGTGTTTTTTCACAATGCACATGAACTCCTAGACACTGTCTTAAGGCCATTCCAAAAGAATCTTCATTCAACCATGCACAATCCCAACAAGGTTGCTTTTTTGGGTAGTGGCTTATCAGTTCACCTGTACTCACTGGAAACATACACTGGGCAGGGCTCAGGATGTACACAAAAGAATGTAAAGATCTATAAAACTAAATAGGGGCTGTACCCTGCACAAAATCAGGCAATAAAATCTGGCAGCAGACTTTGTTTGACTTTGTGAAAAAGAGTGGATTAGCCATACTGTTGGCCTTAAGAAAACTTCAAAATCAATATTGTGGTAATACCTTTTAACTGGGCCAGCTAAAAACACACGAAAACTTGCACAATGTACTGAGATCATTAGATCCCTTCTTTAGGCAGGCTGATTGCCAACAGGAGAAGTTGTTGTTTTGTTTTCTCACTCTCAGGGAACCTACAGGGTGTTTTAGGTGAATCCTAACACCATCTGATGAGCCCCATAGGAGACCCATCCTCATGATTCCATCCTAGGAGAAAACACAGACATAATGACATCTTAACATCAAGTCTCCCTCCTCACTCATTTTTTCTTTCTTCCTTCCAACTTTTTGAAATATTTTGTCCCCAAAGGGAGTTAATGATTGAAATCTTGTGCAAATGTTTGTGCCTTTTGGGTTGGGTCATTGTATTGCCACGGTCTGGACTGAGTCTACTTGCAAAGAAATTTTAAATTAGGGGAATCCAAATTCCAAATGAATTCCAAAATTCATTGCCACTGTGCAATAAAGTCTATTGGCTCTTTACCTGTAGAAATCACTGCAAGGATGTGAAATCTCACACTCTTGTTATCACTGCCTTTTTAGAATGCCAACAACATTCTTATCCAGTTCAGTATATATAAGAATTTCATTTCTTCCCTCATGGAAATTTGTGCTTATTTTTGTACTCATCTCTGCCCAAAATGTACATGTTTCCATGTACTTTTTACCAGTGTCTATAATTTACAAACTTTTTCTACTGAGTAGAGTATGTGTGCACATCTTTTCCAAATATACACAGTTTTCATTGTGCAGATTTTTCATAGAAAAACAAGCTTGTTCACATTTTTTGTTCTTGGAAACGCAATACTCAGAGAAATACACTTGCACATAAACCTCTTTTTGTGCAAAACCCAAAGTTTTTGTTCAAACCATTTTTAAAAAAAAAAATTAAAAAAGTAAATCATCCTATAATCTTACTCAGTGCAGCAAAAAAACCTCTGCAATGATTTGTTCTCAGACATGAAAATAAAACAAGCAGTGATTCCCATGACTTATCCACAAGCTTACAGGCATCTGAATCTAAACCTACTCTAAGCAGCTAACGAGAAATATCCAGCACTGCCAGCTTGCACTCTCCTGCTGTGGAAATGCTTCTGACTTCTCTACATCTCATTATCTGCTGGTGCCACTGTTGGAACGTGAATGTAGTCAATCACTCCCAAGACACTCAAGAAACTACCAATGACATATAAACCTTCATTGACTTTCTGCTGCGGTGGTGGAGTGTTTGGGAACTTGATGAATGTCTCCATGTGTTGCAGCATGGCATGAAGGAAATGAGTAAGGTACCTGGACATCAAAGGCTGACTCATCTCTTTATCACCCTTCCGTCCCAACCTTTTGAAAGAAGAAGAGTGCCACCACCACCCCATAGACCTATGGCACTGAAAGACACAGAAACCAACACTGGTTCCTTCAGGGGTTGGGCAACCCCTTTAGCACATTTTCAGCTCAGCCAAAACAGTCCATGAGGTTTCAAACCCAGGCAGAAGGAGAAGGACAGACACAAACATGAGCATGCTAGGCATCTGTGTCTGGTTTTTAGCATTCCCAAAGATGCTAAGGAGTACGGCAGTCGAGAGAACTTTCTCTCACTAGAGCAGGCTTCTGGCTGCTATCGGTGTCAGTCTCTCTGCCTGACTACATCACTGTTATTCCAACCAAAAGGAGAGGTGTATAATAATCATACAGGATGTGTTACTAATCCACCGATGAGGGTGTATGCATCCCACTGTGAAGAGACCATGCACAGAATTGTAAATCCTTCTGTGTGTATATTGTCTGGTTACCGTGGTTTTTTCCCCCACCCACCCTTTCTTCCTGCTTTGCTCTAGGTGAAACCTCCGTATCTCAGTCGCCTGTCTTCTAATTAGACATTTTCACCCTCCTTAGGATATCAATTCATGGGTAGAACTTGAACATTTTGAAGACCAGGGAAGGGGGGTGAGGATAGGTTTGTGAATAATTCACACTGCCAGTGTTGCCTTGTATTAAAAAGGCTGAGAATCCCGATCCTTGTATTTGAGAATGTAACTGAGCCATCCAGACTTCTCAGCTGAAGAAACCCCATACTGATTCTCACTTCAAAATGAATCGCATGCATTTACATAACCTCCCTCAACTAGTTCAGGTTTTCATATTTTCAGTTGTGTGTTTTCTGATGAATCCGGGATTTTTGCAAAGATACAAGGATCTGCCACACTGCAGGTAATAACAACAACAAAAACAAAATAAACCCAAATAACATTCAAGAGATTCCTCTTAGGATTTCCTGGTGCCTGCTATCCCTCCAGCACCTTCTATTATAATTTTGATTTTGATTCAGCCACTGATGA